>OU015742.1:9597992-9640579 GCA_907169655.1 Acomys percivali | reverse complement strand
GTTGGGGTAGGGAGGAAGACAGGGGGGAGTGTTGGGGTAGGGAAGAAGACAGGGGGGAGTGTTGGGGTAGGGAAGAAGACAGGGGAGGAGTGTTGGGGTAGGGAAGAAGACAGGGGAGGAGTGTTGGGGTAGGGAAGAAGATGGTGGGGAGTGTTGGGTTAGGGAAGAAGACAGGGGGGAGGAGAAGAGGGAGGAGAAGCTTTGACTGGGATGTAAAGTAAATTAATTAATAATGAAAAAACACAGAAATGTTACCAAAGTAAAAGAAAATAAGGGCTGGAGAGATGGCTCCAAAGTTAAAAGCACATACTGTTCTTGAAAAAGATCCTAAGTTCGAATCCTAGAACCCACATCAGACAGCTCACAACTGTCTGTAACTCCAACTCCAGAACATCCAACAACCCATAGACATGCATACATGAGTAAATAATCAAGTTTTTAATGTTAAGTTAGTGGCAGAACAGGAACACTAGGAAGGAACTATTTATTTGATGCTTTGAATAAATGCATCCACCCCTGAGTAGGAACCAGCCCAAAGTCCCAATGCAATGCTTGGCCTGCTCATCTCATTTCAGTTACCACCTTCCCTAGTTACTATTAGAACTACAAGTTACCCGTTGCATGATGTTTCTCCCAAGACATCTCTTTCTCTTTCTCCATCATCCACATGCCATTCCATTTAAATTATGTGTTTTTTCAGTCCTTACCAGGCTGAAGCAATGTATTTCAATACAAATGAATTCTCTTTCTAAACAAAAAAACAAAGCACTTGGCCACCCAATTAAAAATACAGAAACACAGACACACAGAAACACACATAGACATACAGAAACATACTGACCCAGACACACAGAGGCGGACAGGCAGACACAGACACACACTGACTCTGACTCACTGTGTGTGTGTGTGTGTGTGTGTGTGTGTGTGTGTGTGTGTGTGTGTCAATTGTTGTTAACAGTCCCCAGCTGCCCTGGCTCCCACAACCATTTAAAACCTCTCCACTTGGCCTTACATCCCAGAGTTTCTTGGAGGAAAACAGAACTCTAAAATCAGAACCATCTTGGCTGGGCAGTTGCCAAGTCAGCTGCTGCTCCTTAGCCTTCCTTGGGTGGGATGGCATACTACAGGATACTTCGCATACTACATAAGTAACTCCTTATTGAATAAAGAAAAATTCAGTTTTCAGTGGGAAGAATGAGGAACTGTAAATACAACAGCTTCCTCTTATCTGCTCCTGGCTGTTAAGCACTTCTTAACCCAGTAGGCGGCTCATGATTTTTAAAATAATCTACAAAAATGCCTTACTGTCTTGACACACAATCTGTATGAATCATACAGGGCATGTCTTGCTATGCCTATGAGGTAGGTGAGCTGGCACGCTTCCTATTAAACTTTCACTAGTAAGCTGTCTAGGCAGCAATGGAGGCCAGGTCCACAGAACCCCTCTTACACGAAGCTGAGGAGATAGCCATTCTCTCCTTCCCGGGCTCATCCTGCTTTGTTCAAGACTGAAAAGGACGCTTGATTACTTTACTGAAAAGTAAGGGATCTGGAGCAAGCAGAAATACAAGCCCTAAAGACATTTCAATTCTCTTCCTGGTTTATTCTTTTATTGCATTTGAAACTGCTGGAAGTAGGGGTCACTGGCTGAGGTCTGGATATCTCTACTAAACAGAAAACCATTCAGTAAAGCTAAGTTATTGAGATGTGATTTTATTCATTCAACAATTCCTTTGACTTTCAGCATTTATCTCATGCTCCAGTGACACTTATTACTCTTTAAACAGACCCAAACTGACTAAAATTTGCCAAAATTGCTTACTGACTTTTAGAAGAGCTGCTGCAAATACAAAATGTCCAGCATTCAACTCAGAAATCTTCATATTTTCAGACGGAAAATGAAATCTAACAAGAAATGTTAAAACTTCTGGCTAGACAATAGCTAGAACTATAGGCCTCATAAAAGAGAAACATTACAACAAAAAAGTCTATTTCTAGCTTTAAAAGAATGTGTTAGTGACATTTAAAGAAAGAAATGCCCTGTTATAAACAATAGATCAAAAAATATTTACAAAAGTACAAATCAGAGAGCACCGAAGCCAATGCTGCTCTCATTTGCTAAGATGTGTAAATACTCTACTTATTTGCTGAACAGCTCGGCTACTCTACTGTGTTTTTTCTCCTGACCTTAAACATGAATTAAAATGTCAAGCCATCTTTCAAGACAGCAGTGGAGATGAAACACCTCCAAAGCATTGCTGGGGGACAAGGGAAATGAGCTTCCCACCATGGGAGCTCACAGTACCCTTATGGAAAAGGAAGCTTTAATTCCACTTTTTGGGCAATCCACTAACATCAGACAAGAATCTACAGGGCCGCCCTCCCTCTCCTATTCTAGAAGCGAATTTGCTTTCTCTTTGCCAGTTAGCATCATGTTATGTGTGCCTCCTAGAAGTGCCTTGTTGTAGGTGCTCACAGAGCTAGTGCCTTGTAATGAAAAGAAGTGACGTTGTTGGCACCGCAGAAGGAAGCTCCTTTGAACACATGCATTTATAGACTCGCCAAATTTTAATGTCAGTAAAACCAAACGTCTGAAGGAATTTTAAGTTACAGTAAAACGACTCTTTATCTCTTTAATGTTCCAGGAAGCATCAAGTCAATTTAATATTTTTCCTTTCAAACAACATCATGTTTTGGTAACCACAGAAGCAACAACTTAGTACTCAATGAAGAACACTGCGTGCTCTAATGTGGAGGGCAGAGGGGGGGCATCACGCTGAAGTTCTAACTGGAAACTGCAGAACAGTTTGATTTGATAGCATTAAGCTGAAAATGATAAAAGAACTCATTATTCTTTCAGTTAGCTATGAAAGAGACCAAAGAAATTCCCATAAAAGTTCAAAATCAAGTACTACCAAACAGCATACCACTTGGATACATAGAAATATGAAAAGGGTTTAAGGAAAGCCCAAAGGTAACCATGAAATAAAAGCTCAGGGAAAGAAGGTTGTAAGATCAGAGAGGCCCACATGGGGGTTTCAAAGATATGGGTAATAGGCAATTTCTTGGGCTGGGCGTCAGGTCCACAGGTGTTCATTTTATTATTACCCTTTATAACCCACAAATTTATTATGTCCTTCTTTAAAACATGTATGAAACATTGCACTGTAAAAGATGAAAAACACAAGGGGTGGATAAAGGGCGGCTAAAGAAATGGAAGCCTATCATACTCAAAACTTAATTATCAGCAACATAAACACATTTCCAGGGAGAAAGAAACTGAGTTCCTCTCTAAGTAAAGTGGGATTAGCTTAATGGCAAAGTAACGATCGCCATGTGTGCTCATGAGATGGTCAGGCTCTGGGTCACTGTGGGCCTACAGTCCTGCCTAACATGAAGGGCAACAACAGAGCCTTGAAGCAAAGGCCACTACTGAATAGGAAACCTTTGTACTCTGCACCCGTTATGCATCTAGTCTAGATTGCTTAAGAGTCCCTTCAAGTATATGGAGACTGTTCTACACTGGCCTGTCGCTCCTACTGACCACCTAAGGGAGAAAATCTTCAATTTCATAGGTTCCAATCAAGACAGGGGGTACAGGATACAAAGAAGGAAATCCTCCCCATAGCAGGGTTGGTTGCTTACAGAAAATGTTTGCATATATTCTAATTATCTCTATCACAAGCTTAAATTAGCAACACACTGTTTCCACTGGAGTGCTTGATGTACCTTTGCTTGCACATTTAAAATTTTTATTTTATTTTAATGTGCATGGGTATTTTGCCTACATGTGTGTCAGGTACCATGTGCATGTCTGCTGCTCAGGGAGGACAGAAGAGGACTGAGCCACCATGTGGGTGCTAGCTATCAAAACCCAAGATCTCTGGAAAAACAGTCAGTGCTTTTAGCTTATGAGCCCCCGTGCCAGCCCCTGTGTGCACATTTCCTACCATACAATTCCAGCAGCCTCAAAGAAAGCACTTCTATAAGGCCTGGAAAATGTGCACTTATACTACAGTAGGTAAAAACATATTAGCTTTTTTCGCCCTCTAAAAGCATACAAAAAAAAATCAATTCTTTTAAGCTGTTTCATCCAAGGACAAAAAAAAAATTGCTTTGTGTTAAATGTGCAGTTTTTAGGCTGGGCTTCGTCAGCATCTCTTGGTCTGGGGAGTGGGATGTGGCAGGCAAGTGTTACAAACCATGTTCATGGTCACACTGTCCTATATAAGGGTGAATACAGAAGCTGTCTTCTGGGAGCTATTTAAACTATCTCTAAATCTTATTCCTGGACACTCATTAGCTAAATTTTCAACCTATGTTATTTGCTTTTTAGAACATATGGGGATATTTTATGTGACAGTTCATTTTTCTGGAAGAGTATTCAACTTAAAATAAAATTAGTTCTAGGCCTAGAGAAATGGCTTAGTAGGTAAAGCGCTTGCTGCTGAATTTCTACGTCTAGAATCCACATAAAGCTAGATGCAGTAGGACACATGTATGATGTCAATCCTCTACTAGGGGACGAGAGGAGACATCATCGGAGGCGCTGTCGTGGGCAGCTAGCCTGCAGAACGAAGCAGTACGAAGAAAAGCAAAAGAGACTGTCAGGCGAGGAGCAAAGCAAGGACATCTAATGCTGTTTTCTAGTCTTCACATATGCACATCTGTAACCACATCCATGTACAGGCACACACACACAAAGGGGGGAGGGGGAGGAAGAGAGGGTTCTGGTAAGACAATACAAAAACTAGATTTGGCACTTATATTTATTTATCTAAAAATCACTGGAAACCTATTATGGAGATGGGGACAAATTTCAATGACACAGTGCCTGCCCTCACTTGCTGATAATATGTGGAACGCTTTTCAGAAGGAAGAAGTTCTAATGCATAGAAAGATATGTCAAATCCCTACCCCTTCTCGGGGTCTCAATGACCTGTGATTTATCCTCTCCAGTAACTGGCATGGGGAGGGACAAAAGGAATTTCCACCCTAGAAAAAGAGGAAAGCAGTTAGTATCTGACTGGGAGTTTCCTGCTAAATGTCACAAGAATGTCAAGTGCATGAGAGTAGCAGAGAACAAGGAAGGAGCAAATCTCTTGGAGAAAACTATTCCAGAGAATTCACATTTGAACACGACATTAAAATAGATTACCAGGACGGCGCATTTCCAAGAAAAATCTAATAGAGAAGGCAAGCCACTGGGGATTGGGAGGGCACTTAGAAATGCTACTGAAAAAAATGAGGATTTGGGACACTGGAGATGATAGGTAAGTTGAAAATGATACAGGGCCAGTTTAGGGAGTAGATGGGAACCCTTTTCATTAGGGAACCCATCCTACAGATCCAAAAGTAATCAGAGGGTGTGTGTGTGTGTGTGTGTGTGTGTGTGTGTGTGTTTGTGTACGCGCACGCGCTCAGTAAAAGAGTGAAAGTAGACCATGACATATGAAGAATCTGAAAGGGCTGGTTCCATAGAAACTGAGAGTGGTTCAAGTGATTCCTGGGTCCAGGGAGAGGAACATGGTCAGGGAATAGGGACATGGGCTGCAGTCAGGTGGCAGAATAATTTCTGTTGCCCAGCTGAGTGAATATTGCTACCCATAATCTATTGCATATTTAAAGGTATTGATTTAAAATGTCTTAATTAATATTTATTAAGACAATATTTCAGATGTTCTGTGAACAAAAAAAATAATAAGCTTAAGTGACAGATGTGCCAGTTGGCCAGATTGATCATTATACAATGCATAGATAAGCTGAAACATCACATCATACACTATTCACCTGCACAATTAAGTCTCAATCAAAAGTAAAGCCAGACATGGTGCAATACAAATGTTATTCCAGCAGTGGAAAAGCTGTAGCCAGCCTGGGCTACAAAAAAAGTAATGATATAAATAGTAGAGACCATGGAAATACTGTATCTGCTCTTATTGCAGGACATGTAGAAAGATATTCACTCTTCCGTTTAAACACGCAGTACACTAATCACAAACATTTACGGCACTCTGATTTAGGCTGCTCTGATCCTAGGGTTGGTGTAGTTCTCCTGGCCTCATTTTTATCTTTGTCCTTTATGCTTTAGGCCACTGCTTCTTTTCGAATCAACCTAGGCAGCCCAGGCTTCAGGCCACAGTAAGGTTGTCAACCCAGCTGCAGGTGTGTTACAGAGAAAACTGATAATAATCTGGATGTGAGGACTACCTGAGATGATAGAAAAGGGAAGTCTGAACTGGGGAAAGCTGGGGGAGGAAGAGTGTAAAAACAGGGAAAGTGGTTAAAGACCACACTCCATATGCTGAGTGGTGGTGGTGCACGCCTTTAATCCTAGCACTCAGGAGGCAGAGGCAGGCAATCTGAGTTTAAGGCCAGCCTAATCTATATGGTGAGTTAGGACAGCCAAGGCTACTCAGAGAAACCCTTTGTCAGAAAACAAGACAAAACAAAAGAAGTTCACAGTACTAGTGGCATCTGTCCCAGAGGGTCCCAAAGAAGAGAGCTAAGATGCACTGATGGGAACTAAAAACTTTGTTACTAAAGTCCTTTAGACAAACTAGGGCCAGAATTTACTGCAGGCAGATACAACAGTACTTAAGTTATATAAAACTAGAAACAATTAATTCTGGTGTTAGAAGCCAGGACTATGGATAACTCTGAAGACATAGACTAGGAGGGATCACAGCGGCCTTTGGGGTGGCAATAAGGTGTGACCTTTAAACCTGGGTAGGGACTACATAAGAAAGATTCATGAGGGAATAATTTATCAAGAAAGTGCAGTTATAATTGGTGTTTTATGGGTATGTGCATACTTTAATTAAAAAGACATACCTAGGGTCTCTGCTACACAGATATTTAAGATGATCTAATAAATGAGTAAAAAGCAGCCTATGGGCCAAGGCAACCCCACCACTCTGTGACTTGACTGATGGGAGGTAGGGTGGCTTCATCCCTGCAGGTGCAACCTGCAAAGCACTCGCTGACCCTTCTTCAGAACAGTTTTATGAGGAAAGTGAGGCAAACATTTCATTTTACAGATGAGGAAGTGGCAGAGGACAGAATGGTGAAATGTGAGAGTAGCAAAATAATAAGCCAGCAAACCAGGACTAAGATCTAGGCCAGTAGCTCTTCATATAGTCTTATTTCTTTACAGGAAGGGGAACAGGAAGAACTCTATTTCTATGTTATTAAATGTACTGTACTGGATCATCTTTGATGCTCCATAAAGCAAGTCAGGAGAGTAGACATGATGTAAGACTTTACTGAAGTACACTTAAAAATATGCTTTAATTCAGGATGTTCAGATTACGAGATGGGACACTTGCTTAACTATGTTCATGGCAGCTTTATTTGTATTAGCCAGAAACTAGAAACAACCTAGATGCCCCTCAACCAAAAAATGGATAAATAAATTGTGGTGCATTTACACAATGGGATACTACTCAACTACTAAAAACAATGATATCCTGAAATTTTCCAGCAAATGGATGAAACTAGAAAAGATCATCCTAAGTGAGATAACCCAGACCCAGAAACATAAACATGCTATGTACTCACTTATAAGTAGATATTAGGCATAAAGTACAGGATAATCATGCTACAGTCCACAGACCCAAAGAAGCTAAGTAACAAGGAGGGCTCAAGGTATAGGAGTGTGTGTGTGTGTGTGTGTGTGTGTGTGTGTGTGTGTGTGTGTGTGTTGTGGTTGAGTCTCACTGAGAAGGATAAATAGGTTATACATTGTGGGTGGATGCGGGGAGAGGGCTGTACAGGGGTGGGGATAGAAACTGGACCAGAAGGAATCAGGTAGGGAGAGGACAGAGGGAGAGAATATTGAGACAGACGACTGGAACAGGGGTTAGGAGGAACATCTGTGGGATAAGCTAGAAACTTAGAGCTGAAAATCCCAGGAATCTAAGAAAGTGACCCTAGCAAGACTCCTAGATATGGGGAATTGGAACCTGAATCAGCCATCCCTGTAACCAGGCAAGACTACCAATGGAGGAAATAGAACACCAACCCAGCCACAAAATCTTCAACCTACAATTTGTCTGGCCTGCAAGATGGTGCAGAAATTAAAGCAATGGCCAACCAATGACTGGTCCAGCTTGAGACCCATGCCATGACAGGGAGCTCTCCCCTTACACTACTAATGATACTCTGCTATACTTGCATATAGGAGCCTAGCATAACTGTCATCAGAGCAGCTTTACCCAGCAACAGATGGAAACAGACACAAGAGACCCCCAGCCCAACATTAGGCAGAGCTTGGGAAATGGCGCAAAAGAGGGGGAGGAAAGACTCTAAGAGCCAGAGGGGTCCAGGATACTAGAAGAAAACCTAAGAATCAACTGATCTAGGTCCAAAGGGGCTCACAGAGCCTGACCTGCCAACCAGGGAGCCCGCATGGGGCTGACCTCGGCCCTCTGCACATGTGTTAGCGTTAGGTGGCTTGGTCTTCATGTAGAACTCTTAACAGTGGGAGCAGAGCTGTCTCTGACTCTGCTGCCTGCCTTGTCGCCCTTTCCTCCTACTGGGAAGCCTCATCTAGCCCTAACAGGAGAGGATGTGCCTGGTCCTACTGCAACGTGAGATACCAGGAATGGCTGATATGCATGGGAGGCCTCCCTTTTCTGAAGAGAAAACAAGGAGGAGGAGAAACTGCTATTGGGATAATTAACTAATTAAAAATATGCTTTAAGCAGCCTTAAAATAAACAGTGACTTTTCATAAATTTATCTACAAAAGAATGAGGGCAGTGAGATAGTGATAGATATCACTAGTATAAATTACTGACTTAAAGCATATCAGTCATTCGATCTCTTGCAGGTGGGGAGGGGGTGCTGAAAAAAAAAAAAAAGAAACTTCACAGTTAGATGCTCCACTTACCTAGAAGTGTCTGTTTATCTTGGGAGGAGTCAGGCTCTGAAGAGCACCTGCAGGACCGGAGGACGATCACTCCACCAAGCACACCATCTTCACTGGCAAGGAAAGGTGAACCTGGGCAGAAAAGACTGGCAGTCACTTTCAGTGAATTTTCTTTTTTCACTTTCAATTTCCACTTGATTACTAGAAGAAAAATGTGGCACAAATAAGAACTTGAAAGATGCCCAGTTTCTGACAATCATTGTTCATACCTCATATACACTTGACGGCAAAGGCAGTCTTGTGCCTGAACAGGAGCCATTTGGCAAAGGCAGTGCTAGATACTGCCAAGACGACATGAGCCGGGGAGAGCATGTGCAGTGGTGTAGTGGGAATGGAACTGAAACACCACCAGATTAAAGGACCAAAACAACCACACACACAAGAATGCTCAGCATAACCCTTTGATCAGCTCCTGGGGATACTGCACAAGGCTTTCCCTGCTGCCAGAGGCGCACCACCAAAAGCTTTGATTTACTACCTTAAATTCAATTTTAAACAATAAGCCACAAAGTTTATTACAAACATTTTAAAATGCTCCTGATGGTTTACACAAATAAGGGTGAAGCTGAATGTCTATTATGCTAGTCTGGTGGTTAGAAACAGCCCAGCCTCCTTGAGATCGCACACACACTGAACCACTGTGAACATTTCAAGAGCATTCCATTTTAAAGCCCCTCATTTTTCTTCCCCAAGGACATCTTCTTGAACATCTGGCATAGCAAGTGAGCACGTGGAGAACAAATGCAAAATTAACCCAACAACTATCAAAGAAAGTAGTAAAAATAAGACCGACCAAATTGGATTTGGGGAACCTTCTGGTTAAATTTAGTAGATTAAATACATGTATTTATCTCCACTCCCTCCTTAAATCCCAAGGAATGTCTGGTGGAAAAGGAAAGGGGGATAAAGATGACCCAAAATGTTTAAGTGAGAAAAAAGGGCAGATATTTGGGGAAGAAAATTAGACAAGCAGCTATTATTTCCCTTACAGACCTAGTATACTGGCTAGTTTTTATGTCAAGTTAACACAAGCTACAGTTATCTAGGAAGAAGAAATATTAATTTTTAAAAAAATGCATCCACAGGATTGGCTTGTAGGAGGTCTGTAGGGCACTTTCTTGATTGATGATTGATGTGGGAGGGCCCAGCTCTCCACGGGGTGCCACCGCTGGGCATGGTCCTGTGTACTATAAGAAGCAGGCAGAGCAAGCCATGACAAGCACGGCAGTAAGCAACACTCTGCTATGCCTCTGCGTTAGCTGCTCTATCCAGGTTCGTCCAATGATGGGGTGTGGTGTGGAACTGTACGCTCATTAAAGCTACTTTTCTCCCCAGGTAGCTTTTGGTCACGGTGTTTTATCACAGTAATAGAAAGACTAAGATACCTAGGAAAGTTAAAACTCAAGTTTCCACAGAATAGACAGAACTTGTAGTAGAAGGAACCTTCAAAAAACCATCTAGTTTAGCTACAAAACTAAAAGGGATCAGAAACAGGCGTAGGTCTCCTCTGGTGGAAAAGGTTCAGGATGACATGAAGGTCGTCAGTGCACTGTCTGGAAGAAGCCCTCAGAACAGCAGCCAGCAAACTATGGTTGTTTAAAATGAGTAGGAAAGGAAGATAAGAGAGGGGAGGAGAAGAGCAAGGGAGGAGGCAAGCAGGTGGCAGGGCCATAGTGAAGCTTTTTACAGAGAGCCTGCTGTACCCCAGTTAGGGTTACGATTGCGGTGACCATGTCCATCCACACCAACCCGGGGGGGGGGGGGGCAGGGAGGGTTTATCTGGCTTATGTGTCCACATCACTCTTCACCAATAAAGGAAGTCAGGACAGGCACTCAAACAGAGTTACATGGGTAACAGAACATAATCCCAAATTAAAATTTACTTTTATAAATCTCTTAATTTTTTTCTTTCTAATTTGCTATATATATCAAGTCAGTAAGTCTTTGGCCATGTGCAGTGCAAATATTTTCCCCTAATTTACTAACTGCTTTGATTTTACTATTGATTCTTCATGTTTTGCTTACTTGTTTTTGATGCTTATGCAGCTGATTTGTCAACCTTTCTTGTTTAAGGCTTCAGCATTGTGAGTTTTACAGAAACGGCTTCTCTAATGGAAAATTATGAAAATATTTTGTCCATGTTTTCTACAAATACTTTACAACTACAGACTTTAATTTTATGACTTAAATTTTCTGAAATTAATTTTGGGATAAAGATTTTGGTGGAGGGCTTGTGGTAGACTTATTCTCCCTAGAGGGTGACTAATTGTCTAATAAAACTTTGTTGAAAAATTCACTCCTTGTCTACTGGCTGAAAAATGTACTTTTTCTACTGACTTAACTTTTTTCTTCTGCATTAAAATATACTTTATCATATATTAATTTTTCATATGTATTTGAACCCATAAATTATTAAAATGATGAATGCTGCTTTCATATACAGTGTATAAATTTACAGAGTCTTTGATTAGGCTGACTTCTTCTCATTATAAATTATATGAAATAATCTTTTCAGCTTTCACGGGATTTTTTAAAATAGCACTCCTTAATAGCCTTGCCTTATATTCTTATTACAATTTTTATCTGAGCATAATTTAATTAAATTATGTGTGATTTTCACCTATAAGTCAAATGTGTTGATAAAATTTCCCTTGATAGATGCTTGATACCTCTACTCCTAAGCTTTGATCAAATACAAGCAATTGTAGAATGGCCTCTGATAAATAAACTTAACTACAAATTTTTTCAGTTTTTACCATTTCTATTGTATTTACCTATCTTACCTTACAAGCTATCTTACTTACCACCATCCATATTTCTAAAATAAATAAAAAGATTCATGCTGAGTGGCCTTAAGCTTGATCTCACAAAACAGAACAAAAAGCAAGCACAACAAAATAAAAGCCCTGGTGTTTGGAAGAGAGACTGGATGTCCTATTGCCTATGTGTAAGAGTAAAACACTCTGAATTGAGAAAGTTCTGATTTAACTAGTCAAAAGTGCATGAAAGACTTCACTGATTCAGTATTTAAAACATGTAAAGCATTTTAAAACAATTCTGAAGGAAAAGAGGCTTTGCTTATTATATTCAAGATCCCATGTGCATACTAAACCACATGCCCTTTCTGATATGGTGCACGATGTCTCCCAAAACTCAAGTGTTTAAGAGCAGTGTGCTTTGCTTGAGTTGGTATGTTCTGTTTTGGCATATGAAGGCCAAATTTCCAAAAATACAGATAAACATCTGGAAGAGTCTCTCCCAATCTCTACATAAAGATCTCAAATGGCATTAGATTAATAAGAACATCACATACCTTCTGGTATTGTTATTGTATGTTTTTCCTTTTTGACTTGTTTTCCAGTAAAATCATTTGCCCAGAGTACAAACTCTACTAACTTTCACTCTGTAAGCTATTTATTGCACATAAGCCCATAACATTGAAAACTAGTTACTCACCACTCATTCTGTTTGGAGATGGTGAGTTTTTTTTAAAAACCGTCACATGGAAGAACACCCAGTGGTCAGAACATTGTAGGTTCTCAATATGTTACAGGATCCCACAGAATTACTGAAAGGCATGGAAGCACCATGCCCCTGGTACCAACAACAATATGAGACAACTAGTTCTGGGCACAAGAGAATTTTGTCATACCAGGAAGTTAAGAACTAGTTCACCAAGAAAAGGAAGATGAGTCAGGTGTGGAGAGCAAGGGAGCAATGATGCTGAAAGTACCCCAGCATTATAAAGGAAGAGAAACATGAGGGGGGGGGGAATTAAACTGATAACATGAGACCCCAACGGTTAGCATCTGGTAGGACAAAGTACTTTACTTTGCTGAAATTGGATGAGTCAGAAAAAAAACGAGAAATTGTGGTACAAGAGTAGTTTTGGAACCCTGATGGCTCAGTGAGTCAAGAAGGCGCTATCACTCTCCGAGAGCTTTGGTTTGCTTGGCAAGCTGAGAACACAGTACGAAGAGCAGTCAGGGAAATGCTCGTCAACTGGATTCCAAACCACACTCTTCGCTGTTTCAAACAGCCAAGCAAATGCTTCTGGGCCTCAGTTCCCATTCCCTGCGCACTCCAAGTGTCAGTTATGTAAACTTTTTTCTTTTATTCTATATAATAAAAGAAAGGCATTTGCCAAAGGTGATACATCACCTCAGAACGTATTATAGACAGCACTATCACTTCTCTTTCACTTATTGTTGGAGTATTTAAGAGTATTACTAATTACTTATCCTGTCTGGGTACTTTGTATAATCAATAAAAACAAAAGAGACACATAAAGTCCTGGGTCCCATGTTACATGCTATGAAGACAGCCAAGCAAACAGATAGTTAATGTGGAGCTGCTTAAAACAGCTCCATGGAAAATCAAATCAGGGGCTACAATGGAGACTTAAGATGGAAGAATCCACTGCTAATGGGGCTTTCTGAAGGTGTTTGAAAGACAAAGAAAAAACAAGAGAAAGGTTATAGAGGAAGACATTACAAGCTAAAAGACTAGGACAGGCCAAGGTTCCGAGGAGTAAAAGAATCTGAGAACTTAGAAAAAGAGAAAGATGAAAAGGGCCAACCTAATGGACAAGGCCTGTAATGAGGCTGAGGGGTCAAGCAGTAATGATATCTCACAGGCCACGGAGTGTTTACCTACCGACATTTTCATCTTTACATAGTGGAAAGCCATCGGGGGTGAGAATGTTTTAAAACAAAGTCTTTAGAGAAGAAACTCACAGAGCTGTTCTGCAGAGGACAGGTGGGTCAGGTAGCTGCTACAAGAAAGGATATGAAGACCACCAAGGAGGCTTCTGAGAAGGACTAGGTGAGAGTTTCCTAGGGAGTGTGGAGATTTTCTCTGGACAACCTCCTTTCCTTTGGGCCTAGTATAGCATGTCAAGGTGGCTGAAGGCACATTGTTCCTCCTTGTAGTGCTAAATTATGCTGCAGCAGATGCTACTTAGGATAAAAGTGAGGCAAGAAGATATTTGAACGGATTTAGCTAGGTGGACACAGAAGAGCAGTGAGTAGCAGCTTCTTGGCAGGAGGCCCACGTGCCACCCTGGAATGTGTTCAGGTGTTTACTGACGTCAGTCCCCCACTTAAGCCAGGTCATTTATATGCCCACTTACCATGATATAATGCCAATGAAGTGCCCTGAAGATGGATGCCAGAATTCTGGACATCGTGAGACAGACTGCTACAAGATTCTTTGTGTGGTCTAAAGCCCTGAATTCCCTCCCCCTTCTTGCCAGTCTGCAGGGCTCTACTGATCTCTAGAATTCTCTCTGCACCCTACTTTAGCAAAGCTTAAGTTTGTTAGCCTTAGAGTCATGTCTAGAATATATTTTTTGGCTGCTGCTGCTCCTCTTCCTCCTCCTGTCCCCTTTCTTTCTTTCTTTCTTTCCTTTCTTTCTTTCTTTCTTTCTTTCTTTCTTTCTTTCCTTTCTTTCTTTCTTTCTCCTCCTCCTCATCTTCAACTAAATAAAGTCCCAAACTTCTTTTTCACCTTGGTTGTGAAATTTTAGTGGTTCTGCATCATTAAGTAGCATATTTTTATATATTTTATACATGGCTAGAAAACTTGGGCAGTGAAGAACCTTTTACTATGTCTAATAAATAAAAAATAATCTATGAATTTAAATAATAAATTTCTTCAAACTGGCAGGAAAAATCCACAATGTAGAGAATAAGTGACCTTGGAGTCAACTGGAAAATATACAACACAACCCGTACACTTAAGGCTCAGGGAAAATCTAGGAGGAGGAAGCAGAAAGATTTTAAAAGCCAGAGGACTAGAACATCTGCTGCAAAATAGTATCTACTAGATAGAATAGAAAGCTGCACCAATAAAAGATCACTGTTGGGACATGGTCTGGTACTTTTTATTTGATTGCTAATTATTTTCCCCCCCTGAGGTCTGCTTGCTGTCTTATACCAGCAGACACTCTCACCTCAAAATGACATTTGTAACCTTGCCTTAGAAATTATTCCTGATTGGTTGGTTAAAAGGCCTAAATCTGGGTAGGGCAGAATGGGATAGGTGTGGCCAAAGTTCATGGGCTTTGGGGAGATAAGAGGCTCTTGGGAGGAAGCAGACATGTACAGGAGGAGGAGAAGGAAAAGGATCACCATGGAATAGGAAAGAGCCATGTAGGTCAAGAGGGGGAACTCTGGAGTGCCACATGGAAAGAAATGGGCCAGATGAACAACAATAGCAAGCATTTTGGAATTATGGACTGGAGTTAACCCAGTAGGAACTATTAGAAGCAGAAGGCATGGGATGGAGGATGGAGGATAATGGAAGGTAGTTTAGGGGGTTAATATCTGCCATGCCCCAGGTGAAATAAGGCTGTTCTAAATATATCAGGTGTCTGTGTCCTTATTGATTGTGAAAGCAAGTTAAATAATACTGCTGTAATAATTATAAGCCTAGTAATAAACATTTATTAAACCATAATTTTACATTTTTTTAATTTTTTAAAATTATAATTTATTTACATTATATCTCAAGAGTAATCCTCTCGCTCTTACCTTCCTGTTGTCACCCTCCCTCCCTCTTCCACCCTACTTCCTTCCCCTGGACTTGGGACCAACGGGGTCCTCCTGCCCCGCCATCTGACCTCAGCCAGACTTTTAAATTAACAGCAACAATCACTAATGTGGTTGCCTACACAAGATCTGTATAATGAAATATGAGTAACATGCCAGTGTGGATACGGGAAACTTCTCAAGGCTCTCCCAAGAGACGAAGAGCTCCGGGCGAGTAAGGACTACCACGAGAAGAACAATCAGTTTCCTCCGAAGACAAGCCCCTGGCTGTTATCCAGTCCCACGTGGCCAGGCCTAACCACACGAACATGCATGACTAATAGTAATTAATGAAGAGGCTCATGAATTTGAAGGGTGGCATGAGAGAAGTTGGAGGGGAGGAAAAAAAAGGGGGTAGAAATGAAATATATAACTCATGAATGAAATCTTCAAAAAAAAAAAAAATTGAACAGAAATACCTGAACTGAATTTTAGTTAAGATTGAGAAGCACCAGACATTTATAGGGGAGTTTTATTACACACTGATGCCTAGAGCTGTGCTTTTAAGAATCTTATTTAAAGACATTTTATTACTAACAAAAGTTGCATGCCATTTCAAAGAAAATCGTCATATGTTACAAAAATGTGGGCAGAAGCTATGAATTCCAAGGAAAATAGAAAAGGGCCAAGTTATATGAGAAAAGCTTTTCAAATTCATTCATGAAGAGAAGACCAAAGTACCAGACATAGTAGCACATGTCCTTAATTCCAGCACTTGGGAGGCAGAAGCAGGCAGATCTGTAAATTCAAGGCCAGCCTTCTTTACTCAGAAGATCACCCAAGGCAAGACAGTGAGACCTTGACTCCAAAAGTACAGATGAACAAACAAACAAATTAAAAGGCCAGAGGCAAAGGGGATACAGGAAGGAAGGGAAAAGTCCACATATCCTTGTTTGCTGACAGTAAGATGTTTCTACACAAAAGACTCTAAAATTTCCATGGGGAATTCCTATAAATGATAAACGCTTGTCATCCAAGTGGAAGGATACAAAATAAGCACATAAAAAAGAGTAGCTTTCTTACCAACAAGCTGAGAAATGAATCAGGAAAACAATTCACAACAGCCTCAAAAAAATAAAAATCTTGGAATAACTTTAATCAAACAACTGAAAAGTTTGTATAAGTTTGTATAAGATGTTGAAGAAGGAAACTGAAGAAGACATCAGAACATGAAAAGATCCCCCTGCTCAGAGACTGGTAAGATTAATACAGTGAAAATGTGTGATGCAATATGTGAAAACATCCACCCTATACAAAGCAATTTACAGATTTACTGCAATCTCAACCAAACTACATTACAGTCCTTCAGAGTCATTGAAACAATAACCTTTAAATTCATATGAAAAACACTACATCCATCCTACCTCCACGAAACAAAAACAGGATCGCTAACACATCCTGAACAGTAAAAGAACAAAATGCAATTGAAGAGCCAAGCATTAAGTCCACACACTTACAGACAAATGAGTTTTTGACCAAGAAGTCAAAAGAAAAAAAACAGCTTCTTCAATAAATGATCAAAACATATGGCTGTACATAAAAGAATAAAAATAGATGCATATTTTCTGGTAAGTGAAGACTTTTGTGGGACTTGCCTTTTGGGCTAGTGCCCAATTATAAGTGAGTATATACCATGTGAGTCTTTCTGCTTCTGGGTTAACTCACTTATTATGATCACTTCTAGTTCCATCCATTTGTCCACAAATTTCGGAATTTCCTTGTTTTTAATAGTTGAGTAGTATTCCATAGTGTAAATGTACCACAGTTTCTTTGTCCATTCTTCAACTGAGGGACATTTAGGTTGTTTCCAGTGGAAAAGATGTGAGGACATCCTACTGAGACTCTAGGGAAAGAAATATAGAAGATGGGGAAATAGAAGGACCCAGAGAGTCCTAGAAACTTACAAGAAGAACATCTTGATGGGTGGATCAGGGCCCAGGAGGGTCTGCTCAAATTACTGCACTAACCAAGGACAATACAATAGTAAACATCGAACCTCTACTCTGATCTAAGACTTGATAGCCTATGACCATATATATATATATATATATATATAGTGGAGGAGGAGGTCTTAGACCTAGGGGAGGGGAATAGGGTGAAAGCAGGAGGGAGGGAGGAACGGGAGAATACAAGTGATGGGATAGCAATTGAGTTGTAATCTGAATAAATTAATAAAATTAAAATTTAAAAAAATAGATGCATATTTTCACCCTGCACAAAACTTAAAAGTTAAAATTTAACTCATGGACCTCAAATGAGACATGATATCCTGAATCTGACAATAGATAAAAGTAGGAAATAGACTTAAACTAACTGGCACAGCAAAGAACCTTCTAAACAGGACTCCAGAAGCTCAGGCATTAAGACCAACAACCAATAAATGAGGCCCTATTAATCTAAAAGGCTTTTGTCTAACAACTGAAAGCATATGCAGGTAGAGTCGATGGCCACACTCTGCCAAGTCAGGGTAAGCAAGTACTCAATAGTTCCTGCCCTGCAAACAAGTCTGGCAGAGATATTAGGCCAGAAAGCTGAAGATGAGGCTCCAACGTTATAAAGTGTATTGGGTGACCGGTCAGGCAGTAAACTGTCTAAAGTCAGTTTGTACATTTTAGAAGCAACTAACCCACACTGCTGGTTCACTCAGGAATTTAAGTTTTATTCCTTTTCAAGTCTCTGAGGGGCATTGAAGACCAGACAGTATAGTTTTACGATCAAGTTTAGTTGGTTACGGGACAAGATTGTTTTAGATCAAGATAAAGAAGTTAAGTTATTAGAGTTGAGATAAGATAGATATTGAATTTCATTCAGAAATTTAGACCTAACAAGACAGGAAAGATGTTTACTTCAAGCTGGACAAATACAAAGAGCCAAACCACTATGAATGTAACATTTATAAAACTCATGATTCTCATGATTGTCACACAGTTCACCCTGCTGTACGTAGTTTGTTTTATACATGTGTAATAAAATAAATGTATTTGAAAAAAAAGAAGAAGCTGAGAAATAGATCTGCCACAAGATCCAACTACACCACTCATGGGCATATACTCAAAGGCTCTTCATCTTATTACAGAGCTATCTGCTCATCCATACTCACTGTTGCTCTACTAATAATAGCCAAAAATTGGAAACAGATGATGTAAACATCAACTGATGGGTAAATAATGAAAATAAAGTAATTTACACAATGGAATATCATTCAGTTCCTAAAAAATAGAAAGTATGAAATCCACAGGAAAATGGATAAAGCTAGAAACACATATTGAGTTAGGTTAGCCAGAACCAAGAAAGCCAAGCATTCCATGTTTTCTCTTACATGTGAAGATTAGCTTTTAAGCTTTAGATATGTGTGCTTTCTTTCAAGTTATCCTAAGAGGTTAGACAGCTAGTAAAAGGCCAGGGAAGAGGAGATGATCTTCCAAGAAGGAAGAAATAGAATATAGTGTTATAAAGGGATAAAGAGAAAATAACAGGAGAATTAAATGGGTTACGGAATGGGATGGCAGGGTAGAGGGGGAAATATGGTAAGGCATAACTACACTAACCCTTTTGAAAAGCCATATAGAAATCTGTAACACTATAGAAGCTTTCTAAAATAACTAAATATATAAAAGGAGTTTATATGTAGCTACCACATAATGAGGAATACAATAACCCAACTAAACATTCATATGCCACCAAATAAAATCATCAGTGCCAGGAATGGGTTACCTCTTTTTCAGCTGTTGGCCCCTGTAATCCCACAGACCCCCTTCAGAGTTACAAGATAAACCATTTCTACTGGTTATCCTCCATAACCTGATATAAGACCTTGCTGTCAAACACACCACATACTTATGTCACAGAACATGAAGAAATCCAGCTGGTCCTCAAGTGGAAGCTTTAACCCCGCTGGCTAGTATTGGCAATGCTGAAAGCTGATGCATATGTAATCATTAACCACACTGAGCTACAAACTGCATGAGTTACAACAATGATCTGCGTGTAAGATATGGCCACCAGTGGATAGTAGCACAAATGCTAGGAGTAACGAAGTATTTTTTGGCTACATTTAAGGCTTACTCCATGAGATGTGTCCCATAGCTGACACTGCTAATGAGGCCAAGAACCTAAGGCTAAGTCATAGGCTCTAGGGGAAAATCTACTACTATCTGCTAAATGAACATAGCAGTGAAACAACTCCTGGAGAGATGTTGTTATATACCAGGATACCCCTAAAACTGTGTCTTGCTCAACCCTCAATAGAGAAGCTGCTTCTTGCAGTAGACAGTAATTAATAGAGAAACCCACAAGTAAAGAACATGTAGAAAATAAAGACTTTGAAAGGCTAACAATTGAGGTGTTATATCGAGACACTAGTCCAAGGGATACGTCCCATGAAAAACTTTACTTACCAGGAAAGTGGGTCAGAGGGGAGGACATCCTATTGAGACTTTAGGTGAGAGTAGCATGGGAGAATGGGGAAACAGAAGGATCCAGAGGGTCCTGGAAACCTACAAGAAGAACTTTATGACAGGCATATCTGGGTCCTGGGGTCCTCCTCAAACTAAGGCACCAGCCAAGGAAAATATAGGCAGTAATCTTCGAACCCCTACCAAGACCTAGCTGACGAACTGGATATTCTCCACTGCTGAGTGGAGAGTGAGATCTGACTCTCACACGAACTCTGGTGCCCCTTTTCTGACCACGTCTCCGGGATGGGGAGGCCTGGTGGCACTCAGAGGAAGGATAGCAAGTTACCAAGAAGAGACTCGATACTCTAAGAGCATATACAGGGAGAGGAGGTCCCCCTCAATCACAGACATAGGGGAGGGGAGAAGGGGGGAAGCGGAAGGGAGGGAGGAATGGGAGGATACAAGGGAAGGGCTAACAATTGAGATGTAATATGAATAAATTAAAAAGAAAAAAAAGAAAGGCTCAGCCCTAAGTGGGATGTCCTAATCAAAGCCCCACCCTTAAGGCTCAGGGATTTATACAAAAGAGGAGGCAGAAGGTTTGAAGAGCCAGAAGAGGTGATGACTACAAGGAAAAAGCATTTTCCAGACACAACAGAACACATGCAAATATGAACTGACAGACACTGTGACCACATCCATAGGACCTGCACAAGCTCAGGCCAGACAAAACACCAATGTGGAGGAGGGAAGATGAGTACTAAATCCTATGCAGAGCCAAGATGTTAGTCAGGATTGATAGGTTCCGGGCATTTTCTTCAATGACATGACACTTTGTATACTGACTACCAAGGCAGGCTCCACCCACGCTGAGGAGTAGGTAAGTAACATAAACTGAACTCCATGGTTTTGGCTTTGGTTCTTGAGAGCATTAATGGGCAAGTAGGGGAACGGAAGAAGACTTGTGGGAAGAGTGATCAAAATATAGTATATGAAATTCTCAAAGAATAAATAAAAGCATTAGTCTTATTTTTTTATTTATTTTTAATTAATTTATTCTTGTTACATCTCTATGGTTATCCCATCCCTTGTATCCTCCCATTCTCCCCTCCCTCCCATTTTCCCCTTATTCCCCTCCCCTATGACTGTTCATCAGAGGGATTACCTCCCTCTGTATATAAAAGCATTAGTCTTAAAACAGACAAAACTAAATGGTTATTTTTTAGTTATAATTACCTGTATTTTAAAATTTTGATCATTACTATTGAAATGGAATATGAACAGGATAGTCTGGCACCTAACGAACATGGAAGCTGCCACTGTGTCCTCACAGCTAGTGAAAAGCTGAATGTATTAGTTACCTTCCATATTACAGGGATAAAATATCCATCCAAAGCAACTTAAAGGGCTGGGCAGTGGTGGCACACACCTTTAATCGCAACACTCCAGGGGCAGAAGCAGGCAGCTCTCTGAGTTCGAGGCCAGTCTGTCTACAGAGTGAGTTCCAGGACAGCCAAGGCTGTTACAGAGGCAACCTGAGGAAGAACAGGTTCGTTTTGCACAACAGTGTGAGGGTCTGAGGTAAGAAAATCATGGAAACAGGAATGTGAGGCAGTGAGTGGGCTGTAGTACAGACCCTGCAGGAGGCAAGTGAATGCTTCCAGTCACCTTACTGTCTCCTTTCTGTTCAGTCGGTTAGAAATGGTGATGCTCACAGTTAAAGCGTGTCTCCTCATTTCAATTAACCTAATAATTCCTCAAAGGCATGAACAGAGATTTGTCTCCTACATAATTACAGAGCCTGCCAGGTGAACAATCAATATTACCAATCACACTAAACAAAATAAAATATAAAAACCCAGCTTAGATCCATGAGAGAACTGAGGTCATTAGTACTGCCTGCCCTGAACAGAGCAGCATCCACCTGTGGAACCAGTGCCAAAATAGGAAAAAATCTAATTCTTATGAGCAACAAATTCCATTTGCTGGAGATTCAGTATGGAAAGTCTGATGCAAGTTAAAACTCCAGATACAGGAAGACACCTATACTGTCATGGGTTTCATTCAACTCCAGAAACTAGACCAGGTTCTCACACTGGTAACTCTGTAATAATAGACACCTTCATTTTAAAACAGTAATGGGGACTGAACTAACAGTCTTGCACATACAGGCCAGGCACTCTGCTATTAAGTTGCATCCACAACTGTTTGGTTTGTATTTTGAAACAAGATCTTACTTATTTGCTCAAGCTGCTGTTAGCTTGTAAACACTGTGCTTCAGACTCCCAAGGAGCAAAAGTAACAAGCCTGCACTACCAGGCCTCACAGGATAATCTGATTTTTAAAAGAGCAATAGACAGGAGGATACAAGTGAGGGGATGACAATGAGGATGTACTCTGATTAAATTATTTAAATTAAAAAATTTTTAAAAAGCAATAGACCGAAGAGAAATCACAAAATTAAGACATACACAATCAACCAGTGTGTACAAATTTTATCAATATCAATAACTGTCAGGAAAATATAAATAAAAATTCATAGCAAGAATAAAGTATCAATTAACTTCAATTTAAAAAATTCTTTTCTTCAACAGGCCTCAAAACTGGAGAAACTCTCTTATCAGATGCTAAATTTGTGGAGTTTTACCTAAGCCTAACCAACCAAGGGGAAGAAGAAGAAAATCCAACTGTAGCCCCATTAACCCATCCCTCCTGAACATGGGACTATAAAATACTTCTCCCAATCTGAACCACTATATACAAAAGGGCTACTTACATGGCTCCTTTACATGGCATAGTTAATCACACTATTGGCCAGGCCCCACTGTGAAGATGGTGGGTATGGGATTAGTTCAAGAAGGAGATGAATATATGATCAAAATACTTTATATGTAATTATCAAAGAATAAAAAATATTTCAAAATAATAAATATGGTAGGTAGATAGCAAAGAGATGATTTACTTAAAAGAATATGAAGAAGTAAGAATTTATCCATAATAAAATGATACAGATAATTTAAATTCCTTCCAGTAAAGGAATGATCATCACAGAATCATGAAATGGCTCAGCCACTAAACTGTTAATATAAAGAGTGTAAAGATATGTTAAGTAGCCATCTTTGGTGGCTGCTTAATCTCCAGCACTGCAATCTAGTGCTCCAGAGGCTAAGAAAGAGGATTAGAAGTTCAAGGTCAGCCTTGGCAGTGAAACCCTGGAAGGGGTGGCTATGGAGACCAGGAGGGAAAGAGGCCATTAAGTGAAAGTGAAACTTACGTTACTATTGTGTCTACAAACTTATTGAAAATGCTGATAAAACAGACAGCAAACAAATAGGAGACTATAAAGACATAAACCTTTTAGCAAAGATTCTCTCTGACAAAAAGAACCAGCTCCAGATGAACAAACTGCAGGTTTTGGCTTGGTTATTATATAAAACATTTCTATCAATATTTTGATGATAATCTTTAAATATTTTCTTACAATTTTTGAAAGAATTACATCAAAAGCAAAATGGAAGAATTTTATATTTCCACAAAAGGAAGAATTTAGTCATTAATTTACTTCAATCATTGCCTGAAAAGATTTCAACCATACCACTCCATACAGGAACTTGGTATCACTACTCAAAGTCTTAATACAGAATTTTAATCAATATATCATTTGACGTATTGCTATATTTTCACAAGTAGTTTAGATGAGCCCATGAACCAATCCAAGGATCGAGTAAACTTTTGTAACTGGAAGGAGTTTTCAAGACCATGAAATCTGCCTCCTCATTCTACACTGAGAAAAAAAGAACAAGGCCTGCTTTTAGACAGACAGACAATTATACCACCAGTGCACTAAAGGAAGAAAGAACTCAGCCTCCTTGCTCTTAGTCCAAGGCCTCTACTAAGTCCAATTTATCTCATTCCAAGTACTTTGTAATGATCACTAGTGCTCCCTCAATTTTTTTTAAATTTCCTAATCCCATGTCCAAATGATCTGATTAAAAGGAATTTCAGATTTATGGACTGACTCCAGTAGAGAACCAAGAGAACTTAGCATGGCCAAGGAATTTTTAAATTTCCTCTTACCTAATGTTCTTGATCTTAAGAAGAGAGAAAGCCACTTAAGTAACTTGCTACACCCAGTGGATGAGACACAAAACTAAAGAGGACCAGCTGTCCCAAGTCTTAAGACTTCTTTATGCAAATTTACAGAACACATCAATACTCACTGGCTAACAACATGGTTTTGGGGGCAAATTCCTGAATTCGTCGAAGGAAACTTTTAACTGTTAAATAAGCAGGGTCGTTTAGCTGACCTCTATAAAGTCCCTTGCTCCTTTTAAGGCAAGGAATTTTTAAGATGGGGCCCAATAGGCACTCAATAGTAGGGTCCCAGAAGCAAAACTGCCCAATGTCATTAGCAAAGAAGGGCAAAGCACCAGAAAAGAGTAACATTTAGGGAGTCCTTAGGACCAAATTTAGAGGAGAACTAACTGACTCTGTAGCTTTAGAGTGGGTAGAGTCTTTCCAGTCATTCTCAATAAATACAAAGTTACTATGTGCTGTAAATATACTCCTGTCACAGGACTAAGAAGTTAGCTTTCATGAAGCTCTATTTTCAAGTCTTATTATTCCTTCTCATTGATGTATATATGTATGTATGTGTGTGTGTGTATGTATACCATGTGTACAATGCCAACTGTAAAAACCAGATATTATTAGGCTAAGAATCACTTTTCTTTAAAAACAGCATTAATGAAACAAAAGAATAAGATCTAAGTCTGACTAATAGATCTGAGAACTTAACAAGAATGCCAATGTCAAGTAGCACTCATTAACACACACGGGGGTGGGGGGGGCCGCCCAGGAGAACAACTATCCATCTGATTTAAGAAAATCTTGGTTCTTTTCTAAGGCTTCATAACTTTAGCATAAGGAATGTAAGAAAGGAGGCTAAAAAGATGGCTCAGTGGTCAAGAACACTTGTTGCTCTTTCAAAAGACCTGGGTTCAGTTTCCAGAAGCCACACAATGGCTTACAACCACCTGCAACTCTAGCTCCAAAGGAACCAAGCCATTCTCCTGGCCTCTTTGTGCACCAGGCACATACAATGTACACAGACATATATGTAGGCAATATACCTATAAGAAGAAGAATGTAGCTGGGCATGGTGGCACACGCCTTTAATCCCAGCACTCGAGAGGCAGAGGCAGGTGGATCTCTCTGAGTTCGAGTCCAGCCTAGTCTACAAATTGAATTCCAGGGCAGCCAAGGCTACACTGAGAAACCCTGTCTTCAAACAAAACAAAACAAAACAAAGAAACAAAAAAGGAACAATATAAGAAAACATCTGTTCAAAACCTCTTCCTAGTGAAGTAAAGTTTCCTTTGATCATTCGTTCCATCTTCCGATCAAATAAATGTAATTTTTCTGAGGATAACCTACAATTTCTCTCGGTGTGCTGAAAACCTCTTTTCTAACAGAGCTTGCTGCTTTTAATAAATCAAGGTGGCAATTTAGGATTCTGAGGGGGTCACTCAGGCCCTAGGATCCTTCCATTTTCCCACCAGTGAGTCCAGCTGAATTTGCTTTTATCCTCTGGGTTTTTTCTGTGGGCTTTTGCACATTCTACATTGTACCAATGTCAGATGGCGAAGTATTTGGGGTAGGTAAAGGCTAAATTAATGAAAAGGGAGTAGCTTGGAGAAATACTTGCTTATCCTCGTTCCCATAAGAATCCTAAAAATAGTCCTAGGAGTTGATATGCAATTTGTAGGAAAAGTAAAAAAAGGCTGGTTGCTGGCAAGAGTTTCTGTTCTTCTTCGTGAGTTATCAGACGTAAAGGAAGGGGGAAAAGAAGACAACAAAACAGACCTAGCTAGATTTAGGGAAATCAAGAACAGAAGAAACCCGTGCCCCCTTTCCCAGCAAGACGTAAAAAGAGAAATTCTGATGGTGAAGCTCCTATTCCAAGGCACCCTCCAAGATTCGCGAAGAAAGGCAGGAAAAGTCCAATGTGACCTGACTATCCCGTGAACTATCCCAGAGGTTCGGGGCTCCCTGGCCGAACTACTAGGATTCACTGAAAAGGCTGAGAGGGAAGGTGTACCTGGGAACGTGAGCTGTCATTTGAATGTCTATGGTCAGTGCTTGCCATGTAGGCTAAGGAAGCCAGAAGTTACAGCAACCACAATGAATTCAACAATGACAGATGCTAACTGCCCACAGGCAGGGTCAGGAGCAAATGACATCTCAGTAGAAGCTCAGAGTTGGAAATGTATTGTAGAATCAACTGTCTGTCCCTCCCCAACAGTACCCCAGAGCACCGATGCTCCCTGAAATCCAGGAATAAAATATAATAATACAAAGTAAGTCTAGACATGAATATAAGATGACAATGAGCTTATGTGGTGCTTATGTAGCAAGCAGAAAGGTGAGACAACAGAGAAAGCAAACAGAGCTGCAATATGGACCCATTTTACAACTCCAGCACTGGGGATGAGCAGTGGGGTTGGTAGTGTGCGTACAAGGGGACCTAATAGAGTCAGCCTCAGCTGCAGGCCTAGAAATATTCATATGGAACCATGCAGCCTGGAACAGTAAAAACTCTTCTACAGCCCTCAACATGGAAATCAGAGCTCAACGGACTGAACCCACTTGTCATCCATGACTCTGAACAAGCACCTGCATCCCAAAGTCATCTGCCAAGCAGTCATTCCCTCTGTATTGCCCTTTTTGAACTCTGGAGTAAGACCCACTTCATATGATTCCACATCAATCCTATCTAGTTCAGCTCTCTGATGGCCAAACTACATCTTCTCCTGTAGGACTTAAAAACTTTGTTTTAAGGCTTTTGCTGCTGTGAAAAAACAGCATGAGTAAAGCAACTAGGGGAGAAAAGGATTTATTTCAGCTTACAGCTCTCCAGTCATGCTCTATCTCTCTGAGATCGGGGCAGGACCTCAAGTAGGATCCTGGAGACAAGAGCTGAAGCAGAGGCAATGGAGGAGCATGCATATTGGCCGCTTTCTTATACAACTGAGGACCCCCTGCCCAAGGATAGCGTCGTCCACACTAGGCTAGGCCTTTCCACATCCGTTATCAAATAATGAAAGAAACCACCGGCTTGCCTAGAGCCAGTCTAAAAGAAGCATTTTCTCAATTGAAGTTTCCTTTACTCAGATGACCCAAGTCTAAGTCAAACTGATATAAACACTAGCACGCACAGTGGCAAACACTCTCCTTTTATCTTATAGCTACTGCTTATGATAACTAGAAATTCTTCATTTTAGATCTCACCCATTTAATCTATTGTATGGTTTCTACATCCTGCTTAGAGCAGGAGTGCAACATCTACTTTGTCTCAATACCTAAGTCCACAACTTTTTTTACTGATGCTTTCCTCAACTAAAACAGACAAGGAAATAATCTTGAGATTATTCCCCGACACATACACATCTGCACATCTAGTTAAGAGGACTGGGCAAATGTCCAGGCAGGATTTCCATCTTGACCCTGGCAGTGCACATGGCAAAGCAGTGTGCAGGATACAATGCTGACTTTATCAAAAGAATCCAATTTGCATTTCAAACATGCTATATAGCACATTGTCCAGTGAATTTCTTTCTCAGAATTTCATTCTAGTACATGTCATTTTAATGCTCTACAATGTCTTAGGACCTACACACTAGATTACTTACATTTGATATGCTGTAGTAGCTACTGTGGCAGAATTTCTGCTCACAAATACTATTACCTGAAGGTCAAACTTGATGCTAGGCAGTAAAGAAAGGGCTAGTGCTAGGGGCAAATGGTGGGAAAACTGATTCCCGATGGATACAGCTCAGGGAAATTTTCTATATTTAGAAGGTGTCCTTTTCTCAACATTCCACTTACTGATAAACTTGTTTTGCATAGTCTCCAACAGAGCTTGGTGAGCATCTTCGGCTTGTAAAGCGTGTGAACATTCTCTAGCCAGTATGGTGCGCACAAGATGCTCTCCACATCCTACAAGTCCAAGAAAAACAACATTGAGGAAAAGCAATACTGAATGCTTTGCTTGTCTCAGTAACATAAAACACCCTTGCACACCACTTACAAAAGTCTTATGTATCAGGACAACCCAGTGAGGGAATGAAATGACTTCTACAAACAGTCTGGTAATTTTAGTAATGAGATTCAGTACCAAATAAAGAAACATGGGCCTATTTAACCTCAAAAGAAAACAGTTTAAAAAACACCCCTGTTTCAAAGGAATAACATGTAACACAGAAATGCAGATCCTGCACCTAGGGTTCTGTCTCATTCTCACTAATGAGTAACTACAAGCCATCCTGCTGGTCTTAGTCTCCCATCCAAGAAGTGGTACCTACAGCTGTCAACCATTTTCTTTCTGACATTCCACTTGCTGGGTGGCTGAGGAGAAATGCAGGCATCCAGGGACAGCCTGAATCGCTGTCTGCCTGCTGTTGCTCAAGAGAATCATATACTGACAGTGTGGAGGGGACAAAACAGAACAGCACCTTTCTTACAGCAACTCACACAACTCTCAGGAGTAAAGTCTCTCTGTAGTTTTAAAGAAAAAGAATATTTTGAGTCTAGAGAGATGGCTCACCAGTTAAAAGCACTTCTTCATACAGAGGGTGTAGGTTCAGAGCCCAGCACCTACAAGTGACTGGAACTCAGGGGATCTGACACCCTCTTCTGCCTGCTGTGGGCACCAGGCACACACATGATGCACAGACATTCATGTAGGCAAACATTCATACACATAAAATAAATAAAGAAAAGGAAGGGAGTGAGAGAGAGAAAGGGGCAAAGAAGGGAAGGGGTAAAGGGCAGGGAGGGGGGAGGAAGAAAGAGGAAGGATCTTAACAGTGAGGTAAACTTGGACCATTCAGACTCACTCAGTAAGAGTGGGCACTGGCAGGTCTGTGCTGATTGAGAGTAATGAACGTGAGTCCTATGGCAATAGCTACTGTGAACGTAGAGTCAAGGGAAACGGTTTAAGGATGTGACTGTTCTAGTAAAACAAGTTCCTGGAAAGGCGCAGCTTCCTTTCTATCAGAAAAAAATGTCAACATTTAATCCTGACATCATGAACTAAGCGTCTGTGAATCTAAAAGACAAGTACTTCAACTACCTTCAGAAGGCCCTCCAGACGAGTCTCTAGGATCCATTCACACAAGTACTTCAACTACCTTCAGAAGGCACTCCAGACGAGTCTCTAGGATCCATTCAGACCCCCAACACACACACACACACACACACACACACACACACACACACACACACACGAACAGTTGAACCAAGGAAGGTCTTTTTCCACCCCCTTGAGACAGGGTGTCTCTGTGTAGCTTTGGCTGTTCTGGGCTCATTTGTAGATTAGCCTGGCCTCAAGCTCAGAGATCTGTCTGCCTCTGCCTCCAGCATGTGCCAGAGCACCCAGCCAAAACAGAGTCTCCCCCTCCCCCTGCCCCCAAGACAGGGTTTCTCTGTGTGGCCTTGGCTGTCCTGGACTCACTTAGTAGACCAGGCTGGCCTTGAACTCACAGCGATCTGCCTGCCTCTGCTTTCCAAGTGCTAGAATTAAAGGTGTGCGCCATCACGCCTGGTTCAAGCCTTAACAATCAAAGGAAAGTTGGACTAAAATAGCTAAGTTAAGCAAACATTTTTATTTTTTGTTTATTCATAAATTTATTCATTTTTCTTTTAAATATGCATATGTGCATGCCTAGTGCTCAAAGGCCAGAAGAGGCTGTCAGATCCCTTGGAACTAGAGTTGCAAACAGTCCTGAACTGTAGATGCTGGGAATCAAAACCAGGTCCTCTGGATGGGCAGTTAAGTGCTCTTAACCACTGTGCTATCTTTCCAACTTCTAAATATGGAATTGGGGCGTGGCAGGGGGGGAAGCCATGGGAAGAGCAACGCTAAGGATGGAACCCTATCTAGGGAAAAGCTCCACCACAGAGGTATACCTCCAACCCCACAAATCCTTAAGTCTGTAAAATAAATGAAACCTGATACAATAGTTAGTCTACTCTAGGGAGTATTCCTGTGATGAGAACCAAGCACTGCTGATTCTCATCACATTATCTGTAATAACCACTAAGCCACGTTGTTGCTTTTCATGTCAAAAATGCCCTCTTCATTATAGACACCTCTCCTCCTCCTCTGTTCACTCCTCTCCAATTTCCCCTTTCCTTAGATATACCTGCACACATGTGTATAATATACATATATATACATATATATGTAATGTATACCCATTGCCAAGATACCAACAGTTCATGTTTAAGTGTGAACACAACTTTCAAACTGCCTGATATTTCATGACAATGTCACCTTTCAAGATCTCTCTGAAAATATCCACACCTAGACAAAGCTCCCCATGGAAATGAATATAGAACTTTATGGGCACGATTATATCAATCACTATTTTGTTCACTTTGTAATATTCATTTTATACACAGAAAATTTTCATAAAACTATTAGTAAAAAAAGAAGTTTGACAGTATATGAGGACATTGTGTTAAGGTCGCCAAACCTCATACATTTTAACACCCTGTGTGCAGAATTTGATGTTGAATATATAAATATTATATGTTAGGACAATAGTGGCAGAAGACTCTTATAAGCTAAATACTATAAGCTAAATGAATGTCCTAAAGGTTGTGTATACATGCCTCAAGTCAAACAGCTAACGTACATAAAGCAGTAACATTACAGCAAAACTTCACATGTGTGTGAGGAAGACATTTCCCTTTCTTATGATAGGAATGTATAAAAGGTTTCCCAGTGATTGAGTTTTACTATGAAACTATTAAAATTCTGATTTATATTCTGGCATAAAGTATCCTTTCACATAGGGGCTATGACGGCTATGACGGCAATAGCTTCAAACTAGTCACCCAAACATGCAAGGCTTGGAATAAACTTGACCAAGGACATAAAGACTTGTATAATGAAAACCCTTAAAAACACTAGAATATGGAAACATCTTTTATGTTCAAGAATCAAAACAATAAACCTTTTAAAAATGTATCCTACCAAAACCATTCTACAGATTCAATGTAATGACAATCAAAGTTCTAGTAGCATTTTTCATAAAAATAGAAAAGACACACGCACACACCGTAGATACCAAAAACAATCCCTACTATAAGAGTACTTACTGGAAGTATCATCACCAAAACTGATTTCAAGTTACACTACAACAGATCCACAGTAATAAAAACCAGCATTGTACCATTACACAGTCAGACAGACAAACAGGGGTACAACACGGAAACCATGTGCATGGCCATTCAACTATGGCTACCTGATTTTTTTAAAACAATAATGCCAAAAATAAACATTAGAGAAAACAAACTCTTCAACAAATAGTGCTAGGAAGACTGAGTGCCTGCATGTAGAAGAATAAAATTAAATCTATTGCTCTTACCCTACACAAAAAATAAAACTCCAAATGGATCAAGAACCTCACCATAAGGCATGCAATTCTGAAACTACTAGAAGGAAAACTAGGAAATGAACTTAAGGATACAGGCATAGATAAGACTTCCTGAACCAGACTCTGATTGCTCATGAAATAAGATCAATAACTGACTAATGGGAATCTCAGGAAATTAAATAGAGTCTAAGCAACAAAGGAAGAGGAAACCTACAGAATGGGGAAAAAAAACTTTGTCATCTATAAATCTTGCAGAGGATCAGTATCTAGAATATATAAAGAACTCAAGAAACCGAATATCAAACAAACAAAAAGCTCTATGAAACAGAACACAATGTTCTCAAAGAAACTACCGAACTACCAATGCATTCTTCAGTTGAGGGACATCTAGGTTGTTTCCAGATTCTGGCTATTACAAATAAGGTCGCTTTGAACATAGTTGAGCAAATGTCCTTGTATGGTGGAACATCTTTTGAGTATATGCCTAGGAGTGATATAGTGAATGGATAAAGACACTGTGGTACATTTATACAATGGAATACTACTAAACTATTAAAAACAAGGAAATCTTCAAACTATAGGCAAATGAATGGAACTAGAAGTGATCATCCTGAGGGAGGTAAGTCAGGCCCAGAAGACATGCATGCTGTCTTCTATTTACTTATAAGTGGATATTAGCCCAACATAGATGTCCTCTGAGAGTCTCCACTCAGCAGGGGATCGGGATTGATGCTGGACTCCAGATTGAGAGTGGTATGGAAGAATGGGGGATGGAAGGACCCAGAGGGTTCAGGAACCCCACAAGGAGATCATCAAGGCTGGCGGATCTGGACCCACTGCGGGGGAGGGGAGGCAGAGGAACTGGGGCTGCACAAACTGTTGCACCAACCAAGGACAATGCATGCAGTAATCCTAGACCCTCTCTGTTCAGATATAGGCAATAAATAGCTCGTTCTCCATGGTTGTGGGGAGAGCAGGGACTGACTCTGACATGAACTCTGGTGCCCCCCAATTTGATCATCTCCCCTTGGTGGGGAGGCCTTGCAGCACACAGAGGAAAGGGAAGCAGGCTATCTGGATAAGACTTGATAGGCTGTGATCCTATAGTAGAGGAGGAGGTTCCCTTCTGTCAGAGATCTAGGGGAGGGTTATGAGACAAAAGAGTGAGGAGAGAGGGGGGAAGGGAAAATACTAGTGAGGGAATAACAATCTGGAAATAATCTAAATAAATTATTTTTTAAAGGGGAGAAAAAGAACTACCAATGGCTAATAAGTGTTCTGCATCTTATTAGCCATCAATGAAATGAAAATTAAAACTATTTTGAGATTTCATCTTACCCTTGTTATAGTGGCTAGATTAAAAGGAAACAACAAATGTTTGAGTGGATGCAGCTAACTACTTATTCACTGTTGATAGGATTACAAACTATTCAGCCACTATCAGTGAAGCAGGTCCTCAAAAAGCTAGAAATAAATCTACCATATGAACTAGCTATTCCATTCCTGGGTACATACCTAAAGGACTCTATATCCTACTACAAGGACACTAGTTAATCCATGTTCACTGTTGTTCTATCTACAATACTAGGAAATGGAAACAGCCTAGCTGTTCAACTAATGAGTAGTACTGAGAATGTCATCTACGTGGGGGGGGGGGGGGGCAGGGCGCAGGGGGAATTCAGCTGTAAAGGAAAATAAAATTACAAAATTTGCAGGAAAATTGAGAACTAGAAAATATACTAAGAAAGGTAAGCCAGATTTAAGAGAGATAAATGCTGCACACTCTTAGCTTCACATGTTTAATTTGGTGTCTTTAGAGGTCAGGAAACTAGAAACAGCACAAGGAGAGTGAGGCAAGGGGGCTTTAAGGGAATGGTGAGTGGACAGTAAAACACACATCATACAAAAAAGGTAGGGCAATAGTAGGAATTAAATGTTTAAGCAGGAATGGGGACTGGGAAGAAGAGGAGAGGGCGGGAGTGAGGTTAACCAAAACTAAGGATGTATGAAAAAGCCTTATGGATACCCCTACTTTGTAAGCTACTTAAAACAACAATAATAAAAGTAAGAGTTTGAATGGATATATATTGCAAAAGTGGACAATGCTTTCTCCCATAAGACTTGAGTTATTAAATGAAAGTCGCAATGCCTAGTGTGGCACACTGCTCTTGGAGTTATTATACAGGCAGGACCACAAGGTCACCAAAACAATGCAGGCTACTGCCATTGCTCTTGGTTGCTCAGCATAGAAGGAGACATGATACACTTTAGTTATAGGTCGTAGGGAATGTAAGATAGAACTATCTAATTTTCAGGGAAGAAATGGTTTTACTTAGTGCTGGACCTTGAATGCTATAATACTGACGTGCTAGACAAGATAGCCCTAGTGCAATAGTGACATGAAGGTTATGGGGGTTACCAATGCTGTCTGATTGGATCTGAAGCCTCCTTCAAATGGGGTCATTCATGCCTGGAACAGTAAACCTGAATAAAAGTGCATGGCTCAGAAAGTCCTGGGACCTATTACTACTGTTTTGCTAAAATGGCTATTCAATCCAAATTGCCTTCAAAATGTTTGTGTTTATACCCACAGATTAGTGTTGACTTCAACAATGCTTACAGAAACTTCTTTTACAATGAGCTGCAGTCAATCCAGACATTCACAAGTGATCATTTACATCAAGGCCCCTCTAAATTCGGGGAGAATTAATGTAGGATTAAGGAGAATTTAAGAGCTGAAAGTAGGGGAGAGCATGCTGTGGAATGCCATTTTCTAGACATGACAAGATGGTTGCCCTCATGAATGCACAGCAGTTACTGGTACCTGTGCTGGCATAATGTTCTTGTGGCCTGTATACATTTTACCCTTGCTCATTCAAATGCTGATTTCTCCATCCCACTCTCTGGATCAGTTGGGACATTGCATTGTGATGTTTATTCTAAGTATCTCCAGTTTTGAGTTTGTGTTAACATGTCACCATTTGTTCTCTGTTATGTCAATAAAAACAAACTAGCCAATGCTAAGCAATAATAGAGAAGAGGGTGGGACCAGTGAAGGGAGGAGAAAAAGGAGGAAGGAGAGGATGGAGCCATGAGGAGAGGACCAGGAAACATTAAGAGGGCCTAGGAGATGATTTAAAAGCAAAGTAAAATGTGGAAAATCTGAATGGGAAGAAACTATACTAGCATGGTGGTTTAAGATGACGTGAGTATTGTGCAGCATTGTGCTACAGGCTAATTAGATAGATCCTGGTCTCTCTGTGCGGTTATCTGGGTATAGCGCTGGTTAAGGAGTAACTGCTGACTTCACTAAAATAGTAATTCCATATTAAATATTAAAGAATTATTCAACATACCTGAAAAATTCCTGCACAAAACCAAGCTAATCAATATTCCAATAAGGGTGGGGCAGGTTTCATAAGCTCCACCCCTACCTCAGCAGCTATCTACAATTGATGGCTTCTGAGACAGCAAGAGCCATTTTCTTTCTGGGTGTGGTCACTATATAATATAACCCTTCTATAGAGCCTCAAAATGAGATTAGCATTTTAAAATGTAACTCATTATCTCACAAACATTTGCATTAGAAGACTGTTTTTCTTCTATAAACTTCTCTAACCTCAAGTCTAATGTCAAGAATCCCAAGAGAGGGGAAAAAAGAAAGTTGCAAGCATAAGAGAGATGTATTCCACATTCTGAGGCAACCAGCACACAAGAACACAGGACCAGCAGCAACAAAAACCCACATTCAGTAGGCACTAATGGCATACCACACATCTCCAAGGAACACTGATGATTTTGAAATACTATGTCATCATATAAATGTTGCCATTCACTCTCACTGAAAGTATTGGGCATCTGAAAAGACCTTTCAACACAGCCCTGTTAGAAGTCCACAGGGACAGATAAGTAATGAGTAAAGGCCTTTCCAAATTTAAAAGGAAACATTTGGTGCTTCAGTTTCCAATATTGCAACATCTCTTTTTCAACAAAGGAATTTATTACAAAGTACGTCACCTTTTCCCTGTCAGAGGATTTACTGCCAATTTTGGAGTTGAGTTACTTCTGGTTTTTAAGCCTGTCTTGTGAAATTACAGAAAGGGCTGCCTTAAAAGTGATAGAACACACATGAGTTCAGTCTACATAGTACCCCTTTGGCTATCAAACCTGGAACCTATTATATTCAAGAGGGAAGCATGAGGAGTTTTATAAAGTGATGGAGTAAGTGGTGAAGATGTCTAATACAGTCAAGTCCAAAGGTTAGCTCACCAACACACAGTGTTTCTTAAATGTGTACTAAGTTCTATTACATAATTCTCATCACATTCTAGAGTATTTATAGCAATAAATATTAAAAACAACTCAGGCCTTTTCTTGAACTCTTTGATAAATGGTAAGCAAAAAAAACAAAAGAAAACCCCACCATTTTTTATGATACAAAGGTACTATCTCTTAAAGATTGGGATGATATATATGATTAATATATGCTTAAATTCCATATTTATCCATGACAGAAAACTGTCAAACAATTCTAATGAAACACAGAGAACATCTCATCTGAGACATATAAAGAAAGGAGGATCACATTAGAATAACCAAGGCTCATACACAGTTGCCCTCATCCCCAATCTCTGCCCCTCCCCCTTATTTGCCAAAATGGCATCTGCATGTGAGAATTTACTCAGTGTTCACACTAAGGGCTATGACAAACAGTATCTTTCAGCTGCTATTAAACGTAGTTAGCTAAATCTTAACACTAAAATGGACATGGACAAATGGACAAGTATTTCTTTTTTCTAAACAAGACGCAACTGCCTAAAGCAGATGTGTGTTTCTAGATGTTTCTAATTGTTATTGTCCCTAAGCATGTATCAGCACTGTGGCATTCAAATGAGAAACACAATACACGTAAAAGCATTAGGCTTATTCATACCTGAGACCTTTATTAGGGCAATGGACATTTTAAAAGTAACACTGTAATGCTCAGTTGATGCTCTTTGCCAATCTCTTGCCTAAACTCTTGTTCTGTTAGAAAGTGGACCATAGATAAGAGCACCTCCAGACATCACACCTGAGGTAGTCACTGGGATCTCCATGCCTTGGCCTCCTTATTTGAAAATGGCTTCATGTAAGTACTTGCACAACCTTCAGTGCTTAAAATTTAGTTTCAAAGAAGGTGTCATGGCTCATGTCTATAAGCTCAGCACTAGGAAGGCTAAAGAAGGAGGTTTACTGAGACTAAGGCAGTCTGGACAAAAGAGTGTGTTGTAGACCAGACTGGGATACAAAGTAAATGCTGTCTCAATAGTAGTAATAATAGTAATTGTCGTCATTACTGTTATTATTAATACCTATATTTAAGTGTTTACAATGAATAAACCACTTATAAAAATTATTTCAAACATTGTTAATTAATACAATACACATTTAGATTAACTTCAACTATAAAGAATCTTTTCAATGGAAGGGCAAAGGTCACTGACTTACTAATTCTCCATTGAATGACCAATTATTATATAGCTGTGGCTTTCATAAACATTCTATTGAGTGTTTAACATCTGACTTAGACAGAAGGCATGTCATCCCTAACTTGGCAAGTAAGAGAAGTGAATTGTTGTCACTAAAATTCAATGATCTAAATCTTATATTACTGTTTCAACACATGAATAAGAAATGGCAAGCAAAATAAGCATCCTCAAAGCCTTGAAAAATCTGAGGCATGAGGCTGGAGAGATGGCTCGGCAGGTAGAAGCTGCTCTTCTAGAGGGCCGAAGTTTAGTTCCCAGCACCCCTGTAAGGTGGCTCACAACCACCTGTAACTCTAACTCAGATAAACCTGATACAGTCATCTGGCTTCTGCAGGCACTTCCATACATACATACATGTGAAATAAAAATAAATCTGAGCCCATGGTCAAAATCAAAGTAATAATAATCTGAAAACAAAAAGATCAACAGGTTATGGCACTAAGCCTTATATGGTAGAAGGCCCCAATTTTATTCACAATACCCTGGAAACAGTAACTCCCCAGGGGACAGACCAAATAAAAATCTGAAATTTTATTTTGCATCAAAGTTATAGTGTACATTTTACTAGCCAAAAAAGTCAAGAGATGGTTATAAACATCTAATGCATATCTGTAATGTAAGATACATATGTGTGTGCTAGAAGTGTGGAATAAGGCCTACAAACAAAAGATTGTAAGCAGGATCCTTATGCCATACCATAAATTGGACATAATTACCAAGACACCCATATTTATTAAATAGTATCATTAGTAACTTTCTTAATGAATTAAAATTCAGATGTGATTTATGAAGTTGATTTCAATTTCTAAATCTCTTAAAAACTATTTCCCAATAATTCCTCTTATAATAGAATGGCAATATAAATCATTTCATCGGTTTTTAAATTGCACTCAAAGCTTAAAACAGCAATCATTATTTAGAAATCACATAACGTACAACAGAAAAAGTCTTATCTATTGATCAGCCACCACTAATCAGTTTCGTTATTCAATATCCTAGCTGGGGTGATTTGAGGATACAAAAGGACACAAATGCCCCGAAAAGTAGAAGAAATAGTCATCATAATAAATTTTCTGGATCAGACTGAAATTTGAGAACTACTAGTATAGAAATCATCCAAAACTTATCTTATCACAAAGTAATAAAACAAACATGTAAATATGTAAGAGAAAAAGCAGGTGACCTACTTGAAATTAGTTTGGTAGTAAAGCGCAGAAATGTAGTGCAGGCCTCCACATTACAGAGAGATTTCTGATTCTTGTTTTAATGGAGGAATTTCTAAGAGCTTGCCAGTCCCATCCTAACAGAGCAGGCAAAACAAGCTACAAACTCCATTTAAAAGTTGTAAATAAAATGAGACTAAAGCATACCTCAATGAATATAATTCCCAAAAGTAAAAAGATCTTGGTAACAGAAAAGTGGACTCCCCAGTGTTCCTGAGGAAACACTATAGTAAGAGAAATGTCTTTGAAGAAGACAAGGAGAAACAAGCTGATCATCAATAACTTTGAGTAACATTTGGGCTAACATGAATTAAAATCAAGAACCTCCCCCCCTTGCAAAGCCAATCTGAACCCATTCACAACCTTTCCTACACATTTCCAATAGGTGCCCCAAAGATATGGAACACAGCAGAAGTGAAAGACATCAACACCCTCGGGCACATCAGAGCTTGGCCAGGTGAAAAGCAATAACAAGCTAGAGACTGGGAACAAAACAGGAGAGGAAACACAGTCTCTCAGTTAATGCTGACGTAGACAGCCTTTACCAAGTACCAGGCAGCAGGCAGTGAACAGGGGGAGAAAGACTGAAGGAAAATCATCAAAGAACAGTAGGTATGGTAGCTAGCTTTCTTTTGTGACTGTGATCAAATAGCAAAAGCAGTGTACAAAAGGAGTAACTTTGGATCACGGACTGAAGGCACTGTAGCTGCACATGGCTAGCACTCCCTGCTTTATTACATCTCAATGGAGCAGAAAGGAGAAAACGAATTCAAAAGGGCTGGCCTATAAACTGGCCCCAGTTACTCACTTCCTCCAGTCGGGTCCAACCTCCCAAACATTTTAAAATCTCTCAAAACTGTACTACTTGTGGGGACCAATTATTCAAATATATCACCTGTGAGGAATATTTCTCATTCAAACAATAGGACTAGGTTTTCTCCAAGAGCACTCTTACAGTATTAAATCCTTAGTGCCTATAGAGGCAAAAATTAAGATCTAACACCAGGAAGACTGCATAAGTTAAAAACCTCCCCAGGACACCAAATGAGCTAGTGGCCAGGTGAAAAAGACAGAGAAGGAAACACAAGAGCGATTCCCCCCTGGTTCAAACAGCTCATCTCAATAAAAAAATACTTACTGTTTTGTTTATGGTCGGATTATAGACTTATCTTTTGGGAGGGTAGTTGGGAGGTGGGACAGACAGATAGGAAGAGAATGAGTGTGCATGTAGTGAGGTAAAGTCAGGTCATTAAGCTGGGCAGCAAGTGCCTTTCCCTGATCAGCCACCTGACCAGGCCCTAATGGTTATGTCTTGACACTACCATCAAAACACCAGGATCCACTGCTGCAAGAATAGAGGAGCAACTCAACTACAAATGAGATTGACACAATGGTTCATTGTACATGCATGTAAAGAGGACTGTATCCTTTTTGCAGCAAATATTTTCTTAATTTTCTCAACTACTTTAACATATAATCAATAATTGAAAGTCTTATGAAAAAGAGATGACCACGTTCGTAGAAGGAAGAGTCAGTAGAAGTAAACTAACAGCTCAGAAATTGGTATTATAAGATTTTAATAGTAAAAATAACAATCTATATACGTTAATAAAAATTTCAACATAAAAAAATCTATAAATCAAATCAGATGTCTGAGAACAAAAAATAAAGCAAGACCAACAGATGTTTAAGAGGAAGCAAGAGACAGGATCTGAAGTTCTGATACAATGAGGAATAAAAATGTAAAACAATGCACAGAAATGAGTGAGAGAGTGGGAAGGAACTACGTATCTCTGTAGCATGACCTCCCAAGCCCGCACAGAAGTCTCAGAAGTGGGAAAGAACTGTGCCTAACAGCTGAAGATACTATGACAGACCTTTTCAAAATTGACTACAAAGTTCAGCAGAGCTTAAGACAGATAAATACAAACTACCTCGCTGTATTACTGAAAAATGGCAGAAAGTAAAAAGAAAACTGTTAAATATAGAAAAAGAAACGGCATTACACGTGAAAGGACAACTCCAAATCCCTACCACAAATAACAGAAAGAGAAAACATTAGAGAAGACTAGGGGCAGGGAAAGAGGAAGAAAATACCCTTTAGCAGTAAGGGTTAAAGACACTTCAGAGAGATGCAGTTGAGAAGATTCCACAGCAGCAAAATGTCATTCTTTAGACTAAAGTGAAACAACACTCAAGAAGCCTGAACTTTAATTTTAATTTTGGAGAGAATAACTAGGGGTGTGCGTGTGTGTGTGTGTGTGCGTGTGTGTGTGTGTGTGTGTGTGTGTGTGTCTGAGCCGCTTATAAAAACAGACTGCTTAACACAAAAAGAACAATGATGCATTGTAGAGCTTATAACAATATAAACATTAATGTTTATACTCAGTATATTCATACAAGTTCACAACTTAAAGGAGTAGAAGGAAATATTGGATTATACGATCAAAAAGGTCTTGTGTTTGGAAGTAATAAGCAAATGCTTGTTTGATTGGCTATCTTTATATCTTGTTTTCTTTTTTATTTGTGAGTTCATTACAATAAAGCAGTTTCATTTCAAATTTTTTAAATAAATAAAACAAAACTTAGATGAACATCTGAGAGAATTTCCCATGTATTATATCATTATTTTGAAAATTGATATAAAACCTTAACTATCTTATCCATGTTTCCTATCTTTACTATAAGAACTGCATGTTACAGAAAACCAAATAGATATTGAAAGTTTTTCTTTTTGGAGAAATGAGTAGATAACAAATGATAGAGAAAACACAGAACTATGGGAATTAATCATACAATGGAATAACATAGTGCATTATCATGACTGATAACTATAAAGACAAGTTCTATAGAAGCATAAAAAAGCAAAATACAGGGAGAAGAGGAGGAGGAGGAAGGAAGGAAGGTTGGAGAAGGAAGAGGAGAAAAAAGAAGGAGGAAGAAGAAAGAAGGAGAAGGAAGTGGAAAAAGAGAAGGGGAGGAGAAGACTGAAAATATATCTGTAACTAAACATTTTTAAAAAGCAAGGTAATGGTACACAATTTTCAGAACAGCAATAGCTGCAAAGGAAAGCAGGGATTTGTGAGAGAGCAGACAGAAGATACAGTGCTGCACATCAGTGGCATATGTACAGTGGTGGGATAGGAGTTTTCTGCTACCATCCCCTACAGAATTAGCAGCTTTGACCATTAACTATTATTGACAACCGGGGGTTCCAGGAATCTGGGAGTCAAAAAGACACATACGCATGAACCACAAAATTCAAGAAATGCCTTGAAAAGAGCACGAAAACTGTTTTCTTGCCCTTATCACCACTCCTGTGCCAGAAGAGATATCCTCACTCCCTATTGTTCCCATGGTGCAAAGTGAAAGAGTAAACAATCCCCTGGGCTCCTCAGATAAGCCCAAGAAGCTGATTTCCTCCATGTCCCTGTAAGAACATGAAGTGCCTGGAGTGATTGCTACTCAGACGAGGTTGATGGGAAGACGGAAGACTTGGAACATTTGGTTAATCTGAGCTACCTGAGATACTATCTCAAAGGGGCGGGGGAGGAGAAACAACACAACATGATATTGATGCTAAATGCTCACCTGACATTTAATTCCTAGGAGAGCTGAAAACTTTGGCTATAAGATAGGAAACAAGACAAAGATGCCCATTCTCCTTACTTCTTATTCAATACAGTACTCAAAGTCCCAGCTCTCGAAAGAAGTGATTTTTCTGTTTGCAGATCAAAATATTTTTAAGAAAGAAAATCCCAAAGACTACCAAGAAACCGTTAGAACTAATAAACTCCAAAAAGTTGTAGACAGGACATTCTTCACAGTTGAGTGGAGAGTGGGGACTGACTTTCACATGAACTCTGGTGCCCCATATTTGACCACGTCCGCTGGATGGGGAGGCCTGTTGGCACTCAGAGGAAGGACAGCAGGCTACCAAGAAGAGACTTGATACCCTATGAGCATATACAGGGGGAGGAGGTCTCCCTCAGTCACAGACATAGGGGAGGGGAGTAGGTGGAAAGATGGAGGGAGGGAGGAATGGGAGGATACAAGGGATGGAATAACAATTGAGATGTAATATGAATAAATTAATAAAATATTTTTAAAAGTTGTAGAGTACAATCAAAAGCCATAGTTCATATACTAATGATAAACTGCTTGAAACAGAAATTCCGAATACAAACCCACAAATAAATGTAGCCATCATGACCCAAACACTAAAACCTAACAAGCATCAATAAAAATAAACCATATATAAAGATACACAGCCTGGTGAGGTGGTGCACACCTTTAATCCCAGCACTCGGGAGGCAGAGGCAGGTGGATTACTGTGAGTTCTAGGCCAGCCTGGTCTACAAAGCGAGTCCAGGACAGCCAAGATAACATAGAGAAACCCTGTCTCGAAAAACTAATAGTAGTAGTAGTAGTAGTAGTAGTAGTAGTAGTAGTAGTAGTAGTAGTAGTAGTAGTA
>OU015742.1:9584653-9595274 GCA_907169655.1 Acomys percivali | reverse complement strand
TGTGTGTGTGTGTGTGTGTGTGTGTGTGTGTGTGTGTGTGTGTGTGTATGTATGTATATATGGGGGCAGAAGGGGCAGAACCAGGGGCCTTTACTCCCAGTATTTGCGACGTAGAAACAGGGACATTTCTCAGAGTTTAAGGCCAGTCAGATCTATGAATCAAGTCCCAGGCCTACAAGGACTATATAACAAAATCTTGTCTCAAGAAAAATCTCAGCCTAGTGGCAAATCTTTTTTTTTTTTTAATTAATTAATTTATTTAATTACTTTACAGCCTGATCACAGCCCCTCCCTCCTCTCCTCCTCGTCCCACCATCACACACCTCCATCCCCCCTCCACTCCACTTCTTCTCAGATAAGGGGAGGACCCCCTCATGGCAACCCACCCTAGAACATCAACTCACAGCATGACTAAGTACATCCTCTCCCCCTGAGGCCAGGTAAGGTAGCCCAGCTAGAGGAAAGGGATTCAAAAACAGGCAAGCAAGTCAGAAACAGTCCCTACTCACATTGTTAGGGATCCCACATGATGACCAAGCTGCACATCCCATCCACTACACATGTACAGAGTGACTAGGACCTGTCCATGCATGCTCTGTGGTTGGTGTTTCAAGTCTCTGTGAGCCCCAATAGGCCCAGGTTAGTTTTTACTGTAGGTCTTCTTGAGGTGTCTTTGATCCCTCCGGATCCCTCAATCCTTTCTCCCACTCTTCCACAAGACTCCCTGAGCGCCACTTATATTTTTGGCTGTGGGTTTCTGCACATTTTTCCCATCACCTACTGGATGAATCCTCTCAGAAGACAGCTATGCTAACTTCCTGCCTGCAGCCATAGCAGAGCATCATTGATTGTGTCAGGGTTGGCACTCTCCCATGAAGTGGGTCTCAAGTTTGGCCAGTCATTGGCTGTCTGTTCCCATGACTTCTTTATCCCTATACTTCCTGTAAGTGGCAACTCTTTTTAATCCCAGCACTCAGGTGGCTGAGACAGGTGGATCTCAGTGAATACAAGACCAGCCAGGTCTTGCTAGGAGTTCTAGGCCATCCTGGGGTACATAGTGAAACCCTATCTCAAACAAAACAAAAGTCATGAATTTGGGAAGGAGAGAGGGAGGAGAAGAGTTTATGGAGGAATATGGTAAATAATGGAAGGAGAAAGAAACTGCAGAAAATATGACCATATTTCAATGAAAACATGTATAAAATTGTGAAAAATATAATTTTAAAAATGAGGTAGTGTGAAGACACTCGATGTCAATCTCTAGCCTCTACACACACATGCACATCTACACACACACAAACTAGTATAGTTATATATACAAACAAAGGAGAAATAAGCCATTCAAAAGAAAATGTATTACTGTTAGAACAACAAATTATTAAGAACAGTAACAACAAGAAAATGAAAACAGGAAAATTATTGTAATGGATTAGAACATATAATAAGAGTTTTATATAACTGCATTAAAATCATTACTTAAATTGCAAACTATGGTAATTAGTTTATTTTGGTTTGTTGTTTTTATTGAGATGGGGTCTCTTTACAAAGCCCTAGCTGGAGAGATCCAAGACGTCAACACTGATCACACACAGCTTCTGATCAGCAGGACAACCAGGACTGCACAACGGCTAAAGACCAAACTGAGATCTACAAAACACCAGTGCTGCTGATTCCCAGATGGGAGGGACCCACGCTGTGTGGAGCATGGATGGGTCTAGTGCCTGGCCACCCAGCTAATGCACAGAAAAACCCCGGGGGACAACCCACATTAGCCAACATCTTGAGAAAGACTGAGACATCTGTGCACCTTTGGGCTCTCTCGCCCGTCTGCAGCTTACCAGATCTGGGACAAAGCGCAGACAGGCAGAGAGAGGTGAGTCCCAGCACCAGCCAAGATTCCCATTAGCTGTCAGCCCATGAAAAAGGTCAGGGAACCAAACCAGCTTTGGGCTCTGATCTCTCTCAGTACCCCAGCTGCTCACAGGCCTAGCCTAGCTGAGTCACAGAGCAGATAGGCAGAGCCCTGTCATACCAAAAAGGCTTGTGGAGTGTCCGAGAAGCTTTGGGTCCTGATCTCTCTCAGTCCCCCAACTGCATACCAGCCTGGTCCATCTGTGATACAGAGCATACAGGCAGAGCTGAATCCAGGCGCTGGCCATAATCCGCATTAGCTGTCACACTGTGAGCAGTTCGGACCTGGTCTACCTCCACCCACCTGAAGCCTACTGGTATGACGCAGTTGGGCACAGAGTAGACAGGCTGAGTAGAGACCTGCACAGGTCACACTCCACATTAGCGGCAACCCTGTGAGTAGCTGTGGGCATTGATCTCTCTCCGCCCACCTGCAGCTTATTGGCTTAGCCCATCTATGTCACAGAGCAGAGAGACAGAACAGAGACCCGTGCAGGCCACCCTCAACATTAGCTGCCATTCTGTGAGCAGCTTTGAGCTCCAATCTCTCTCAATAGGTTGGCAGCTTACCAGCCTAGCCCAACTGGGACACAGCAGATAAGCAAAGCCCTGTGATATCAAGAAGGTTTATGGAGCATCCCAGCAGCTTTGTGCTCTGGTCCCCCTTAACCTCACAGCTGTTCACTAGCCTGGCCCATCTGGGATACAGAAAAGATAGGCAAAGCTGAGTCTGGCATAGGCCGAGATTCACATTTACTGCCATCTCAAGAAGGTCTGTGGGGCAACCAAGAAGCTTCAGGCTTGGACGTCTTGCAGCCTCCCAGATGCTTACTGACCTAACCCATGCGGAACACAACAGATAGGCAGAGCCTTGCCATCTCGAAAAGGACTGTAAAGCACTTGAGCAGCTTTGGGCTTAGAAGTCTATCAGCCTACTCCTCTCCTGCCTGACCCAACTGGGATACAGACAAGGAACCCAGCTGAGCTGAGCTGGGTACAGGCTCTAACACCCACTGTCCACCCTAAGGAGGCCTCTGGAGAGCCCTAGCAAATCATCACCTTCAGCTTGGAGTTCTCTTTCCTTGCTCCCAACCTGCCTGACCCATGTGAGAAACAGACAGTAACCTCACTGGAGGAACCTCTAGGCCTGCTAACACCAGAGACAGCCAGATGCCTAGAGACCAGCCCAAGAAGACTAGCAGCATAACTCAGGGCCATATAACACCACCGGAAACTAGTGACCCTCCCACAGCAAGCCCTGGAGATATGAACACCCATGAAGCACAAGAAGACAACTTTAAATCTGAGGGGATGAAAATGATAGAAGCCCTGAAAGAGAAAAATTAATCAAAGAAATACAGGAAAATGCATTCAAACAGATGAAGGAATTTAATAAATCCCATAGAGAATTACAGGAAAACTCAACTAAACGGGAGAAAGAAATGAATAAGGCTGTTCAAGACCTACAGAGGAAACTAGAAGCAACAAAGAAAACACGAGCTGGGGCGATTTTAGAGTTGGAAAACATAGGGAAGAAAACAGACCATAGACATAAGCAACACCAACCGAATACAAGACATAGAAGAGAAAATCTCAATAAAATACTCGCAAACTGAATTCAAGAACACATCAAAACTACCATTCACCATGACCAAGTAGGCTTCATCCTAGGCATGCAGGGATGGTTCAATATACGGAAATCCATCAATATAACTCATCATATAAACAAACTGAAAGAAAAAAAAACACACGATCATCTCCTTAGATACCAAAAAGGCATTTGACAAAATCCAACACCCATTTATGTTTAAAGTCTTGGAGAGATCTGTGATTTGAGGCACATAAAGGCTATATACAGCAAGCCAATAGGCAAAAATCAAATTAAATGAAGAGACACTCAAGAAAGTCGACTAAAATCAGGGACTAAACAATGTTGCCTACTCTTGCTGTATCTCTTCAATGTAGTACTTGAAGCCCTAGCTAGAGCAATAAGACAACTAAAGGAGATTGAGGGAATACAAAAAGTCCAACTATCACTGTTCACATTTGATATGATAGTATATACACGTGACCCCCAAAATTCTATCAAAGAACTCCCAGAGCTGATAAACACCTTCAGCAAAATGGATGGATACAAAATCAACTCAAAAAAGTTAGTAGCCCTCCTGTATACAAATGACAATCTTGCTGAGAAAGAAATTAAGAAAACTACACCCTTCACGATAGCCACAAGTAATATAAAGTATCCACGTGTAACTCTAACCAAGCAAGTCAAAGACTTGTATGAAAAAAACTAAAACTTCAAGGCTCTGAAGAAGGAAATTAAAGATGATATCAGAAGATGGAAAGACCTCCCTTGTTTTAAGACCTTGAAAGATCAATTCTCAATTTCATATGGAAAAAAAAAAAAAACCCAGAATAGTTAAACAATTCTGTACAATAAAAGATCTTGTAGAGGAATCTCCATCCCTGATCTCAAGTTGTACTGTAGAGCAACAGTAATTAAAACAGCATGGTACTGGCATAGAAATAAACAGGTTCATCAATGGAATCGAATCAAGGAAGCAAAAATAAATCCACATACCTATGGACACTTGATTTTTGACAAAGAATCCAAAACCATACAATGGAAAAAGGATAGCATCTTCAACAAATGGTGCTGGTCTAACTGGATGGCTACATGTAGAAAAATGCAACTAGATCCTACCTATCACCCTGCACAAAACTGAAGCACAAATGGATTAAAGACCTCAACATAAAAGCAGACACACTATATCTGTTAGAAGAAGAGGTGGTGAGCAACCTTGAGCTCATTGGCATGGAAGAAAAGTTCATGAACACAACACCAACAGCTCAGGCCCTAACATCAACCATTAATAAATGGAACCTTATGAAGCTGAAAAACCTTTGTAAGTCAAAGGACACCATCAACAAAACAACAGTCTACAGACTGGGAAAAGAAACTTCACCAACCTTTCATCCAACAAAGGGCTAATATCCAAAATATATAAAGAACTCAAGAAATTAAACACCACCAAACCAAATAACCCAATTTAAAAAACGAGTACAGAACTAAACAAAGAATTCTCAACAGAGGAATATCAAATGGCTGAGAAACACTTAAAGAAATGTTTAACATCCCTAGTTATGAGGTAAATGAAACTCAAAACAACTCTGAGTTTCCATCTTACACACCTATCCAAATGACTAAGATAAAAAACTCAGGTGACAGCACATGCTGGCAAGGATGTGGAAAAAGGGGAACACTACTCTATTTCTAGTGCAAACTTGTACAACCACTTTGGAAATCAATTTGGCGCTTTCTCAGGAAATTGGGAATAATTCTACCTCAAGACCCAGCTATACCACTCCTGGGAATGTACCCAAAAGATGTTCCACCATACAACAAGGACATTTGCTCAGCTATGTTCATAGCAGCTTTATTCATAATAGCCACAATCTGGAAACAACCTAGATGTCCCGCAATTGAAGAATGAATAAAGAAACTGTGGAATGGAATACTATTCAGCTATTAAAAACGAGGAAATCACCAGGCCGTAATGGCACACACCTGTAACCTCAGCACTTAGGAGGCAGAGGCAGGCGGATCTCTATGTGTTCAAGGCCAGCCTGATCTACAAAGCGAGTCCAGAACAACCAGACCAAACAGAAAAACCCTGTCTTGAAAAAACCAAAAACCAAAAACAACAACAAAAAAAGGAAATCTTGAAATTTGCAGGCAAATGGATGGGACTAGAAAAGATCATCCTGAGTGAGGTAACCCAGACCCAGAAAGATATGCATGGTATATACTCATAAGCAGATGTTAGTCACATAAAACAGGATAATTACGCTACAATACAGAGACTGATGTATCAACCAAGGACCGTGTATGATGTGGTCCTAGACCCTCTGCTCAAATGTAGTTGCACAGTCCCTTTGTGGGTCCCACAGCATGTAGGGTAGGAACTACTTTGGACATGGACAATGGCCATCAAACTGTGACTACTTTTCTCTGGTAGGGTGGCTTTGCCAGAGGAAGAGAATACAGGTAGTACAGATGAGGCTTTATAGGCCGAGGTCAGATGTTAGAGGAGAAGGACACCCTGTTCTGAGGACTAGAGGAGGGAGGGAGAGGGGATGAAGGAGGGAGGGGGATCAGGAGGGGATGAGGGAGGGGGCTACAATCAGGATATGAATAATTTAAACTGCAGAACAAGGAGGTAACTTATATTCCTAATCCCACTATATGGGGATAGCTCTGAGACTGGCTGAGACATGAATTGTCTAGGCATAGACAATGCTTCTTGTTGGCTACAGAATACCTATGAATTATTATTAGCTCCCATTCTTCATATGGCATGAATGAAGATTTACAGACATCTTTTTTTTTCCTACTCATACAAAGAGCAGAAAGCCAGCCTTAATAACTCTTCTGTGCATACTTACACCTTATACATTTATACTTTTAGGACTCTATAATGCTTGTGGGAAATTTTATGTTTTCAGAACAAAAGAATCAGACACTGACACTGGATCAAACATGACAGGATTCATTCCTCTCAGCATGCTGGACACTGACATCCTTCATCCTTCATGTTCCAGCATCAAGTGATTCAGTTGCTGTTCCTCATCAGAACAAGACAGTTGCCAGGATATCTTGGAAGGAAGCTTCCAATCCCAATTGGTCCAGCAATTTAGACTGTCCTACACAAGACTCTAATTAAGCCTGGAATTTCTCAAGATTTAGAAACTGGACTACGCATGGTATTGCTAGCTTGTTTAACCATTTCCCCAATTTTACTTGGGCCCTTACAAAGGTATTATTCATTCCAAATCAGCCAGAAGAAACCTCAAGAGAATGACACCCCATTTCCTTTAAAGGGTAGGTTTTGGGTTGCTTTCTTGGGCTTTAGAGGATTATTTTCAATGGGTGATGATTATAAGTTATTATTGACCTTATTTAGAAAGAAAACAAGGTTGGACACAAGGATGGCTCTCTTTTCCTTTATCTTCCATTCTTGGGTTTGGAGATAGGGGTTGAAGAGAAAGAAGGGGAGATACATATATCATATATATAAGAAAACAAAAAGCAGATTTGTGAAACTACTTCTCAACTTAATGCCTTGTTACTCACAAGGTTATTTTTAATTCACTGGTATGGTATTTTGTATAAACATGAAAAATAAGTTTAATTTTAGTTACAGTGTGGTTATAAGCTATACAGAGAAAAAAATTAGGCGGAACTCAGGGACGTCTTTCTTTTCCTTTATCTTTCATCTGTACGTAAGGAGATAGGAACTGAAAAGAAAGAAAGGGAGATATAGAAATATAGAGGTAAGATAGAATAAAAGGTTGATAATGGAACCTACTCCTTAACTCAAGGCCTTAATTGTTACTCATAATGAAGATTATATACAAGTCATTGGTATAGAATTTAGTATATTGATACAAAACATAGGCATGTCAAATACCTATCAAATTCTAGCACAAGAATATATATCCTAAGTCTAACAGACAGATATGACTCTATAGATGCATGAGGTAAAATAGTTAAATAAGGTCTTCAAAAGCCTCAGAGACACACAGAAGATGGTATTTAAAGATGTTTTTATTATTCTAAAGTTTCTTTGACAACAAGGCAAGTTAACTCTTGACAACACCCAGCTGACTTCAAAGAAGATGATGAGCATCAAAGAGCCTTTTGATGGAGATGGCTTCAAATGTGGCCAACAAGCCAATGGGCAAAATGTCCTCGTTCCTGCCACAAACAAAATTCTGCCTAAAAATGGGCAGCTTAGATGCAAACAGAGTCAACGGTCAGACTCCGCCAAGACAGGGTAAGCAAGTCCTCAAATAGTTTCTGCCTTGTAAATGAGTCTGGCAAAGACATTGGGCCAGAAGGCCGAAGATGAGGCTCCAACGTTATAGAGAGTGTTGGGTGACTGTCCAGTCAGTAAACTGTCTCAGTCAATTTGTTCATTTTGGAAGCTGCTAACCTGCACTGCTGGTTCACTCAGGAATTTATTAACTTATTTATTTATTACATATACAATGTTCTGATTACATGTACACCTGCATACCAAAAGAAGGCACCAGATCTCATTATAGATGGTTGTGAGCCACCATGTGGTTGCTGGGAATTGAACTCAGTACCTCTAGAAGAGTAGACAGTGCTCTTGACTGCTGAGCCATCTCTCCAGCCCTCACTCAGGAATTTAAAGTCTTATTCCTTAGCAAACTAAACTTGATTGTGGACCTAACTATTTGTTCTTCAACACCCCTCAGAAACTTGAGAAGGAATAAGACTTTTTTAGATCAAGATAAAGGAGTTAAGTTAATAGAGATGAGATAGGATACTGAACTTCATTCAGAAATTTAGACCTAACAAGACAGGAAAGATGTTTACTTCAAGTTTTACAAATACAAATAGGTAAATCACCATGAATGTAACATTTATAGAACTCATAACTGTCCTGCTTGCTGTATGTAGTTTGTTTCATGCATGTGTAATAAAATAAATGTATACGAAAAAGAGAGCATTCTCCTCTATCTTAAAAAAAAAGAATTCAAATTTAAGATTATTCTTCACACAGATTTTTACTCTAATAAGCTATATTGTACCCATATAAGACAATTATAATACAAAGTTTACTTCCAATACTTTGAAAGTGCTATTGCAGGCTGTTTGGGGCAAGTAAGTTATACAAGTTAATTGTTAGTTGATCAAATCATGGTCATATCAATTACTAGTCTATTTTTTATCACAAGAATATCTTAGGTGCAACAGATAGATACGATTATATAGGAGGATAAGGTAAAATATTTAGATATGGTCTTGAAAAACCTCAGAGGCATACAGAATATGGCATTTAAAAAGGGTTTTATTATTTTAAAGATTCATTGACAATGAGACATCTTAACTCCTGGCACACCCAGCCTAACTCAAAAGAGGATGATGAGCATCAAAGATCCTCCTTTTCAAATGTGAAAATCAAGCCCCTGGGCAAAATGTCCTTGTTTCTACCACAGACAGAATTCTGTCTAAAAATTGGCAAGCTTGGATGCAGGCAGAGTTAACAGCCAAACCCTGCCAAGACAAGATAAGCAAGTGCTCAATAGTTCCTGCCTCACAAATATGTCTGCCAGCTATAATGGGCCAGAAGGCTGAAGAAGATGCTCCAACATTATAGAGAGTTTGGGGTGACTGCTCAGGTAGCAAACTGTCTCTCATCTTCTCATTTGGGAAGCTTCTAACCTGTACCCCCATGTATAATCAGATAATTAATTTTATTCCTTCTCAAGTCTCTGAAGGGGTTGAAGACCAGATAGTTTAGTTTTACAATGAAGCTTAGTTGTTTAGGGATTAAGAGGCTTTTCAGTCTAGATAGATGTTTTAAGTTGATAATGACGAGATATGATCAATATTGATTTACATTCAAAATTTTAGATGCAGCAAGATAGGAAAATATTCTCTTCAAGACTGCCAAATACAAATAGCCAAAACATTTATATAATTCTTGATTGTTTCATGGTTCCTCTTGCTGTAGGTAGTTTAGTGTACATATGTGTAATAATATAAATGTATATGTAAAAAAACTAATTTTTAAAAAACCCATGGCTGTCCTGGAATTCATTATGTAGACCAGGTTGGCCATGAACTCAGAGATCTACCTTTCTTTTCCTCCCAAGTGATAGAAGGAAAGGAGAATCCGGCTATGTAATTAGTTTTAATTGCCAACTTGACTGAGAAGAGAGCCTCTGTAAGGAAGTTTGCTGCGGGCTGGCCTGCAGGCATGTCTGTAGGGGAATATCTTGAGCATGTTAACTGACAAGGGAGGGCTCAGCCCACTGTAGGTGGAAGCACTCTGCTTGGGGTCTTGGCCAGGATAGGAGTAGAGAAAGCAAACTAAGCACTAGAAAGAAGCGTGTTCGCATCATTCCCTCTCTTCTTTTAAGTGTGGATATGACTATTTGCTTCAAGTCCCTGCCTTAAACTTTCCTACAATGATGAATTTGTCTTACCTAAAACTGTCTAAGTTGCTTTTAGCAGGATATTTTATCACATAAACAGGAAGTGAAACTAGGACACTAACTTGGGGTTTTCTCAATTTATGAGTTAAAGCATGACTATCTCAAACAAATAATCCCTAAGAACACTATCAGGTTTGGGGATTACTTGTGCACGTATTCAAATAATTGTGCTTGCATTCACATTATAAGCAAAGAATGAAATTTTTTCAGATTCTCAAAGTGATACTGGTTACTAAAAAAAAAGAGAGAGAGAAAAGAGGGAAAAAATCCACTATGTTAGTCCCCACAGATGGCTTTCAGTGAACCAAGCTGATATCGATTGTTTCTATTCTGGTATGATGACACTTTGGTTTACTCTTAATAAATGGAATGTCGGTCTCAGGAGTATATCCTCCAGGGGCTTAATGGCTTTTACTTTTGTAGTTCTGCAGAGCCTGAACCTCCACAATGAACTCCTGCAAGCTTGCTACAGAGGCCACAACAGACATGAAGAATCCCTGAGGCTTCAAGAGAAGAAAGTAAGGAGAAAGTGTCTTCTTGTAGTAGCTGAGGTCAGCCTTCTCTGTCTCTTCCACAATCATGCCAGCAATTAGAGTGGACTATCACACACACGGAGCTAGGCTGCCACTGAGCCCAGTCAGGAGAGTGGACTATCACACACACGGAGCTAGGCTGC
>OU015742.1:9570600-9583212 GCA_907169655.1 Acomys percivali | reverse complement strand
AAAGAAAAGAAAAGAAAAGAAAAGAAAAGAAAAGAAAAGAAAAGAAAAGAAAAACACCTACAAGTGGGCAAGGTGGCACAACATTCAGGAAGCTAAGAGAAGTTGAGAACTGGAAGCCAGCCAGAGTCATCTCAGGAGAAAAAGAGCTACAGAATGATTTTTTTCCTCGTAATGCAGAACTCTAATATGATCCCAAGAAAGAAGCCTAAATTGAGGACAATAGAAGAAGCAAGGAAAACTAAGCTCTTGCATTCGCCAGAGAGATTCAAACTGAGGTACTTGCAATTGATGCACCTCTGAATTACTTGTGTGAAATCATGTATATCTTTAGCATTGAAGCCAAGTTGTCTTTTTTTTTTTTTTTTTTTTTTTTTTTTTTTTTTTTTTTTTTTTTTTTGCTATAGTGAACTGAAAGAATGTTGTTATAGATGTTCCTCAACTTACTGGAGCTACAGCTAAATAATCCATTGTACAGTGAAGATAGCATGAGTCTAAGAAGAAATGGATACCCCTAACCCTGAGCAACACAGTCTACTGTGGAGCACCAACAGCTGACTCCTAGGAGAAAACTGCTAACAAGGAGCTCGAGCTTGATGCATGACCAGTAGCCCAGCAGAGTCATACCACACATCATTAACCTGAGCAACTATCAAAATATCAAGAGTTGTAGAACAATTTCTACTGAATACTGTAAAAAAACGAAAAACAAAAAACAAACAAACAAACAAAAAACAAAGTTGAACCACCTTAACTCAGGGATCAGAGTTTAAGAGAATAGTATATTTTGCTAAAATTCCACCAAATTTAAACTATCCTTCTCACTAAGCATGATGGCGCATGCCTGTAATTCCACACTCAGGGAGGCAGAGGCAAGCAGGTCTCTGTGAATTCAAGGCCAGACTGGTCTACAAAGTGAGTCCAGGACAGCTAAGGCTACAGAGAAACACTGTCTTGAAAAACCAACAAATAATTTAAAAAAAAAAAAAAAGCTATCCTTCTCTAAATAAAACAAGAGTCTCCATATGAATATCAAAATATATGAAACAAAGTGCTAACTCTGGTTTTTCAGTGTGAAGCAAGAAACTCATTGCCAATCAGAATCTGTGTTTGACAGTTCTCAAAAACACAGAGAATTCCTCAACACAACTCAGCAAGTATTTACTACATACCATCTATATTTTTAATCCATCAGCCTCTTCCTCAAGAAGCTCCCAGGTCTTGAGGCAAAGAATAATATGCAAATTGTGTTTGCTACACCATAGCATCACCAGAGTTTTAAGGAGAATAAATCAGGAGAAAAAAGGTGATAGGGGAATGGAAAGAGGGTAACAGAAAAGGAGAGAGGAAGAAATAAATAGAAAAGGCTACAGAAGAGAAGTTACTTATCTTCTGGGCTAACCTTGAAATTTAAGCCAGCCGTCAGCAGTGGATAAAAAGAGAAGAGATTCTCAAATGGAGTAGAAAGAGGAATTGTGAGCTGCTAAGAGTTCTAGAAGCTTAATGACAAGGGCAGACACAAGCCTGCAAAGGCGGTGCTGAGCAAGGCTGGGGTCTTACCCTTACACGTACCCCACGCTGAAAGTGATTACATTTCTGATGAGAAAAGCTACCACAAAGAAACTGATTCTAAAATGTAAAATGAAATCTATGTAGATAAAACAAGTTAGAGAACTAAAAATATGTACAACAAAGAAGAGGTTTATAGAGAGTGAGACGGACAAAAGAGGGTAATGGGGCTGAAAATGACTACATTATCTGCACGCATGAAACTGTCAAAGGGCTGTCAGTAATAATTAGCACACACCTACATGTCTCTTCTACATGAGGGACAATGTCCTGGACCCAGTAAATGCATTCTTTCCATTCATTCCTTACATTAGGATTCAAAGTCAAGTCTCACTGCAAATCTGAATATGCCTCCTGAATATGCATATTCTCCCATTCAGAGTAGACACTCTAAGCTAAAAATCCACTGGGGGCTCTAATTAAAGTCTCCAACTCTACAATAGCCAACTTGTACATTTTCTAAGTAACTATGCAGTGCTTTCTACCAGCCAGCACTCACTTTAGATATTTTAATCAATAGAAACTAATACCTACATATGAGTAAAGGTACTCCACCAGATATGAACAAATTCTGAAACTACAAGAAAATTTTTGGTCGTGGTGTGTTGCATGTTAGGCTGGGTCACACTATAACTCACTAATGAGAACCATGACACATATTCAATAAAAAGGTAGTAAAAATGCAAGCATAGTCTTGACATTTTACATTTTATATGCCTCCAGTTTTTCTCCAATTCACCAACAGCCATTAAGTGCAGAGTCGGTTTATATGGAAAACATGTGAATTATCATTATGCCTTTCTGACTCATCTCTTAGAAGAAGCAGCTTATTTTATCCAGTTTCAGTTACGAGAGTCTTGCTAATTAATGTACAGGGCTGGGTGTGTTCTACAAGGCTTGATAAACATATTACTATGTTAGCACAATAAGCCTCTGGCAGTAGTTTTATGTTCCTCTGGCTCAAACTGTAACCTGTTAAAGTATTCATTTAATGCTCCTAGTAACACCCAAAGTCACATCTTTTTACTTTCACCACCATCAAACACAATGAGGAAACAGAACAGGGTAGGAAGTTGTAAATGATGGAGACTGTAGATGTGGCACTGTTGGGAAGACCATTCGGCCCACTGGTATGTCACCAGTATCTTCGGAGCGCTTGGGAAATGAGATAAATTCCTCAGAACTTACCTCAAGACTTGCCAGGTCATATTCTGAACTTTAAACAAAACCTCCAGGTGGCTTATACGTATTTTAAGTTTGAGAAACGATAATGCTAAAATTCAAAGTTATAACCAAGACACTGTTATAAGAATATACAATTAAGATTACTATCCCTGGAAAAGTGAGACGGCTCAGCAGCACACGCCCGACAACTTGAGTTCGATCCCTAGAGTCCATGAGGAAAGAAAATAATTGACTCTAGAACACAAACACTCACTCACATATACATACACACACACACACACACACCCCTATATGCACACAGACATCATGTATGTGTAGCACATGATAATAATAAATAAAATAAGGCCAGAGAGATGGCTTAGAGGGTTAGAGGCACTCGCCATGAAAACTGACAAGATTAGTCTGCTCCCCAGAACCCACAGAATAGGAGAGAACCAGTTCTTACAAGTTGTCCTCTGACCTCCACACATACACTGAAGCACATGTACCCCTCAAAAAGAAAAATGAATAATAAAATAAATTTTCAATACTTTAATTTCCAAGCCAATGGCAAACCACCTGCAATGTCAGCTTTCAGAATTTAAAACAAGAGGATCACAAGTTCAAAGGCAACATGTACTACACACTGAGACGCTATCTCAAAAAATAAAATCAAACAAAGCAAAATGATGGCTACCTCAAAGAACTTAGGAATAGAAAACCCAAACTTGAAGATCCATACACTAAGTATTTGAAAACTAAAGCCTAAAGTGTCCCTAGACATTGGTTTTTCATAATGGCTTGCCAACATCAGACATACTAGATACCTTCTTCAGCAACTGATGAGTTAAGTTATACCATGTACAGCTTTCACAGCAACAAATTATCAATTTACAAAATTCCAAGTCAAAACATAGTGCCTCACAGTCATTTTATCTGGCAAGAATACAAAGTACAAAGAAATCTGAAATAACATACTGGAAATATTTGATTTATGTTAAACACCAGTATGGAATTCAAACATGCTCAACCAAGCCCTACTCCTGGCCAACCAACTCACTGACTGGCTTACATACACTGCTCCACTAAATTTAATATTTAAATTTTTTAAAGATTTTTTCTGTGTATTTTTTAAGTAAAACTTACTTTAAGTAAATTTCCTGAACTAAAGAACTTCCACCACCACAACAGAACAATACCAAAAAATGGCCCTGTGCTATAAAAGGCACTGGTTGTACTGAGCAAAATTCTGTCTCTAACAAGAACCTTCTATGGACGAACCAAGAAGGCTAAGCCACCACGTCCACCAGTCCAGTAAGGGCCATGAAGCAGCGTGTCAGAAAGAAATTGTTTTTCTGCTCCTTTTGATGGGATATGCTTTCAAGTCAGGAAATTAGAAACAGGTGTGCCAGAGGGCACACACATCCTCGATCCACACTGAAAAACACGCGTTTTCAATTTTCAAACATGAAAGGGACTCCTGTTGAATGAAAGAAGAAATGAAAACGCAGCTCCGTTTCTGCTAACCATATGAAGAGAGCTTAGAAGGTCCTTGACAAGTCGCTCGACTTAGTCCTTCTCCAACTGACAGCAGGTACTTGACAATAGGAAGGCAGAAGTCTTCCCTCAAGTGAGGCCAAGCAAGGGGGAAGGCAGGAAGGACCACAGCCTTGGCACTTTAACCCATTGCTTGATCTCACTCTCTGTTTTTCCCATTTCTTCACCTTGAGTTTTAGAATTAGAAGTCTGTTCTTTCACAACACAACAACAAAGCAATGCAAACTAAGTAATTACTTAGAAAAAAGAAGAAAAACCACAAACATCAAAAACACAAACAAACAAACAAAAAAAACCCTTCAGGCCGAGCGTAGTCCAGGCCTACAGTCTCAGAGAAACTGGAGTCCTGAGCTGCACTGGAGCTTAAAGCAGCAGCGCTGCAGTAGTGTGAATGCGATGCACAGCAAAACTAAGGAAAGGCCAACTGTTTCGATGGGACTGGGGGAAGGAACAAAACACACTAATGGTGGCAACAACAGGTACAACCCAAGTTGTCAGGTGCAGCAAAGAGGCCTGAAAGTATTGTAGTACATATTCCCATATAAATGAATCCAACGTAGAGCCAGGCACAGTGGCGCACACTTTAACCCCAGCATTTGGAAGGCTGAGACAGAGGAATCTCTGTGAGTTTGAGGCCAGTGTGGTCTATATAATTAAGCTCCAGACAGCCAGGAATACAGAGAGACCCTGTCTCAAAATTAAAATAAAATATAGAAAATAAGAAAAACAACTAAAATAATGAATGACTTCAAGTCTCAACAGTTCCTTGATGTTTGGCCTTGCAGGGTTGCAGAGATGGAGGAAGAACCAGGAAGATTAAGTAACTAGTCCACTTGTACAAAACATTCTGAGGACAACTGGGTTTTGTTACCAAAAGTGCCTGTGACATTCAGAAGACAAAAGATAAACAATGATGGCCACTAAAAAGGAAGCTGATTGACTTTCTACCTCCCCAAAAGAGCAGACACTGGCACTGGCACTGGCAGACACCTCAGCATCTGTCAACTGGATCTTGCTATAGGTCGAATTTTCCACTTCTGATAATGATCCCATGAACAGTTTTAGAGCACAGTCCCTCAAACATCCTTCATTTGGTCAGGGGAGGGACAAGGATGGTTGTGAAACTAGGAAACTCTCCTACCTCTTAAGGATGACACTCCAGTCAGTAGTTCAATTTAAACATACAATGTTTCCAATGTACACAGTTCTAAAACCCCATCTCCCTTTGTACTTACCCAGGCAAATGATAGCCACGGCCCTCCCAGGTCTGATTTCTAAGACTGCCATAAAAGCAAAGGGTCTAGACAATCAGAAAGCAATGGGCTCCAAAACAAAGACCAGGTAACCGTTTTTCTTTACCCCTAAACTCTTTAGAAGCAGGCAGATCCCCAGCCTTCTTCCCCACTCACCCTATTATCTCACCCCCAACTCCAGCAGGCATTCCCTGGAAACCTACCAGGCACACCTGCCTGAGAAGCAAGCTGGCCAGCAGAGCAGGTAAGCGAGCTTCAGATCATCACTCTCCGGCTCTCCTCAAGCGCAGTCCCCCAGGCTCATGCCCAGTCTGTAGCCGACTACGTGTTGTGGCGTCTCCTTGCTCTCTGCTCCCACTGCCAGGGAACTAAACAGATCCTGAGGACACTCTGCTCCCCTCCCCCTGTAGACCTCCTCAGCCCTGCTTCCTAGGCATCTCCATTCCTAAGTGTCAGCTCCCAATACCTGGAAACACACTGTACAGAGAACTGCCAGTGGCCAACTATGGTCAACCCAGAAACATTCTGTACCAGGCAATACACAGCTACCACACCCTGAAACCAGAGGAGGCAGCAGAAACCAAGGACAAAGACCCTATATCAGCACCTTGAATTACAAACATCCAAAACCCAACTGCCTAGACAGCAGCATAAAAGCACAATCAAAAGCAGCCAGGACAACATGTAGCTACTGAAGCCTAGCAACCTACCACAGTTAGCTCTGAGAAATGCAATATGGCTGAAACACAAGACAAAAAAAAACCTTACATAAAATTTCTTTTTTGGATATGACAGAGGTCCTTGTGCTGGCTAGATTTATGTCAATATGACACAAAAAGAGTAGACATCTAAGAGGAAGAAACCTTGATCAAGAAAATGCCTCCATATGGGCCAGGCTGTAGAGCATTTTCTGCATCAGTGATTGATGGGGAAGGGCCCAGCCCACTGTGGGTGGTGTGACCCCAGGGCTGCTCATCCTGCCATCTATAAGAAACAAACTGACAAAGCCATGTAAGCAAGCCAGTAAGCAGCACCCTATACAGCTCCTGCATCAGCTCCCGCCTCCAGATTCCTGCCCTGTTTGAGTTCCTGTCCTTGCTACCTTCACGATGAACAGTGCTGTGGAAATGTAAGCCCTTCCTTTGCCAACTTGGGTTTTGGCTATAGTGTTTCACTGTAGCAATAGAAAACCTAACTAAGACCGTCCTTAAATTGTAAATGAATAAATCCTTAAAGAAATCTATGAAAACACAAATAGTGGGAAAAAATGAATAAAACACAAAGAAATAAGGGAAACAACTATCTTGGGGTAACTCTAACCAAGGAGGTAAAAAATTTGAATGATAAAACCTTTAAAACATTTAGAACGAAATTGAAAGAAGATATCAAAAGATAGATCTCCCATACTCATGGATCAGTAGGATGAAAATACAGTAAAATTGGCCATCCTACCAAAAGCATTCCACAGATTCATTTCAATCACCATCAAAATTCCAACACAATTCTTTATAGATCTTAAAAAGACAATTTTCATTTTCAGATGGAAACAAAGAAAAAAACAACAAAACAACAAAAACCAGAATAGCTAAAACAATACTAAATCATAAAAAAATTGAAGATTTCACTATCCACGACTACAAAATGTACTACAAAGCTATAATAATATAAACAGTATGGTACTGGTGGAAAAACAGACATGTTGTTCAGTGGAATTGAATTGGACACCCAAAAGTAAATCCACATGCCTAGGGACACCTAATATGTGTGTTCTATGTATAATATATAAACTATATAATAATATAATATATGATAAATATAAAATTATATTCCATATAACATAGAATATATAATAAATTATATGTGAAATAAAGTCAATGGTAACCAACCTACAATCCATAGAATCACAGAGGTTAGGTATAAAATAAGGGAGTGTGACGGAGGAACAGACAGATTGCTCTAGGGAAGGGAAATAGAATACATAGCTATTGCTAGTTGAGGGCAGTGGGCTGAAATGGGAGGAACAAGTGGAAAAGAGGAGGTAACAGAAATACAGGGAAAAAGAGCTAAAATTGAAGGGCACTTGAGTAGTATGGAAATACAGTAGAAGCTTCCTAAAATACACAGATATATGAGAGCAATCTAGGTGAAGGCACCAAAATGGGGAGACAAGAGTTCCATATGGACATCTCTTGTCATAAAATGAAGCTTCCAGTATCAGGAATTGGTTACATCTAATTGATTTGTCAGCCAAAGGGGTCCCATGGGAACCCCAAACATCAGGCTATTTTTGAGACCACAGGTTGCTCTCCACAAATTAACAGTAAGGCCCTATTGCTGAAGACAGCACCTTCACAACTCATTGACTTTCTCATTGAGAAGTTAAGTTGATTCTCACGTACTCTGGTGCTTCACATTTGACTATGTCCCCTGGAGGGGGAGACCTGGTGGCACTCAGAGGAATGACAGCAGGTCACCAAGAAGAGACTTGATACCCTATGAGCATATACGGGGGGAGGTAATCCCTCTCAGGAACAGTCATAGGGGAGGGGAATAAGGGGAAAATGGGAGGGAGGGAAGAATGGGAGGATACAAGGGATGGGATAACCATTGAGATGTAACAAGAATAAATTAATAAAATTTAAAAAAAATTTTTTTAAATAAAAATTTAAATTTAAAAAAAAAAGAGAGAAGTTAAGTTGAGCAGGTGGCTATCTAGAGTAGTGGTTCTCCTTTGGTAAATCATATCTCCAAAAATATTTACAGTACAATTCAAAACTAGCAAAATTAAACTTGTAAAGGTAGCAATGACAATAATTTTATGGTTGGGGTTACCACAACATAAAGAGATGTACTAAAGGTTCACGGCACCTGACCTACAGCCTTCACCCTATGAGCACACTAGAAGGCACTCTGCAGGCTACCAAAGGAGAAACATAAGCACCAACCTAGCTACAAGCCCTTTGTCTGTAATGGTGTCCTATCTACAAGACATGCGAGTGGAACAGTAGCACAAAGCTTGTGGGAGTATCCAACCAATACCAGATCTGACTTATTCCTTAAGATGAAACCCATAACTGATACCACTTGGGTGATTAAACAGCCAAGGGATCCAAGAGGAAACCAAATATTACTGTTCTACAGAACAAACAGAAATAAAATGACTCCTACTGAGATTCTGCTATACTCCTAGAACAGTGCCTTGCTCAGCCAATATCAGAGAAGCGTCCTCCTGCAGCAGCTGGGAACAAATATAGAGAGCCACAACCAGACACTATGGAGAGAGTGAGAAGCTTTGGAGCACCCGGACCTTAATAGGATGTCTCTATCAATCCCTCCCCCTAAAGCTCAGGGAACCCTGCAGGAGAAGAGGAGTTAAGAGTGAAAGAGTCAGAAGGAATAGAGGACACCAGGAGAACAAGGCCCCTAATCAACAAAATGGATACACATGAGTTCATAGAGACTAAGGCATGGGCTTGCACCAGATGGGGTCCTTGAGTTGAAAGGGGAATCCCCCATTTTGGTGCCTGCATTTAGATTGCCCTTATATATGTCTCTATTTTAGGAATCTTTTACTGTATTACGTTTCCATGGTACTCCTCAAATGCCCCTTAATTTTAGCTGTTTCAACCCCCATATTCCCTCTTACTTCCCACTCCCTGCTTGTTCCTCCTGTTCCAGCCTCAATCCCTAACCAATAAGCTCTCTCCATTGACAATGACTTGTAAATGAAAGTTCACATCTGTAATCCTTAGCACTCAAGAACGGAAGCAGGCAAATCAAAGCTCAGGAGCAGTTTCTGCCTACCTGAAACTCAAGTCTCAAAAAAAGGGGGATGTAGAAAAAATAAAAGAATGTTCTAGAATTAGAAGATATACTATCCTCTCCTGCTGCCCTGTAAGCTATAGCAGTGCTAGAACTGCCACTCTTTCTCACTGAGGCAGCTCTCATTTGTTTTCTGTCTGCTATGCACCACGTGAAAACCAGACGTGCTCACTCTGTTGGTGCTTGCACTGTGTTCAAAGGATGAGTGCGATATAGGATGTAAGTTTAAAAATGACTGTAAACATAGGGCCAGAATGGGGAGTGAATTTATTACCAGTGACGCAAACACTGATCACTGAAGGAACATCCCCAGTTCCTTATTTTCCTATGAGGTAACAGCTGTGTATTAAATGAAGTATGAACACTGTATCATTCTTCAGTTAGTAATATGTGTGTTTCTATTAACAGCATTAAATAATAGTGTACTTTATAAAGATGTGGCATACAGTCACTGGAACATAAACAGTAAACTCAGACACTGCGGACCTCTTCTGTGTCAACTGACTACATTCACAGCAATGGCCCGTAATTACTGCTGTGTTATTAACAATGAGCAATTACAACTACTAACCTGGACGAGAACTAAGGTGACTGCCCTGTTCTTTCCCTAGTGTTGCAGAATCCCACAATTCCAACACCTCTGTCAGAGTTTGCAAGAGCAGTTCCTGTCACATACACACCCCTACTCATTCCTCCCCACCCAGTGATGAGAACAAGATGCTGGAGTTTATTCCTCAGGCTAATAACCAAATTGCCTGTCTGGCCTTGGGACAGCCCTAGCCAGACCATAACTAACTATTTTTTTCTCTGCTTTTCAATTATCACCTTCCAAGATACATAAACCCAAAACACTGGCCAGGTCTCTGGATTTTCTACAATAGCCCAAGGCACATGTCTTTTTTATTCTGGACAAACAATTGCAAAATTCTGTGGTCCACCTTTCCTATGTCTTGGACACCCAACTCTGCCATGTGTTTCCATCATCAGCCTCATAACAAGAGCCCCAGGAAAAAATAAGAATGGAGCAAAAATGGTCCTACAGAAAGGAGGGACAGAAATCTGCTTTATCATCCTCCAGTTCTGGCATTTAACCCTGTACCTTGCTGCATGTCCCCATTCAAAGGATTCTGGATGCTGCGAGCAAGAACCAAAGCCTGCAGGAGACACGGGGTGGAAAGCGGAGAGGAAGGGAAGCTTGTAAGAGCGTGGTGGCGCAATTCCACCGTCACTTGCCATGCAATCTCCCAAGCAGGGCCAAATTCAGGGCGCACGTCCTCGGTCTGATTCCCACACACGAGTTTGTTGACAAAAAGGTTTTATTGGTGAGTAGATAATCCCAAAGGAATTGAATCTCACAAAGTAGCACAGTTAGACAGACTCTCACGACTATTCCAAATATCCAGATATGAGGACAGCACCAAAACAACGAACTAACTCAGCTAACACCAAAGCAAACACAACAGATGGTATTGAGAGCTATGTGGACAAGGAAAAACGAAACTGTTCAGACTTCAGTTTGTTCACATAATTTTCTAAAGACAGGGGACTACATACATTAGCTAATGTTTGACATTGCATGAAATACTTTTTAATGTGCCATGAAGACTGTATTGAAAATTAATGTGATAGAGCCCCCTCTCTGGCTATTCCCTTATCTGCCTAATCCACCTGGGGCACAGCCAGCAGGGGTGAGCTGCAGTTTGTCCCAGAGCCACGTGGCCTACCATTCCAAGGAAGCCTGTTGGGGACCCCGGCAACATTCTGCTCAGAGCTTCCTCTGCCTATTCCCTACCTGTCTGATCCACCTGGGGCACAGGCAGCAGAGCCAGCAGGAGGCCTACAGGATCCCAGGAACATTCAGGTCTGCCTGAGGCACAGCTACTGGAGGTGAGCAGAGGACACTTCCCTGAGCTCTACTGTAGGCCCAAGGCTCTGGCTGACTCCCTGAAAAGTCCTGCATCAGGAACAATTGGCTAACACCAATGACAGCCAGATGGCTAAAGAACACAATCAACTAGAGCCAGCGGAATATAGCACCACCACCAGAGGCCAGCTATCCTTTTACAAGTCCTGGCATATCTCAGAAAAAATAGAAGCACAAGAAGATGGCCTTAAATCCAGCCTTATAAAGATGATAGAGGCCTTTAAAGAGGACACTAATGAGTGAATCCCTTAAAGGAATACAGGAAAATGCAATCAAACAGGTAGAGGCCTTTAAATGAATAAATCCCTTAAAGAAATACAGAAAAGCAAAATTAAACAGCTGAGAAAAATTAATAAAGCTGTTCAAGACTTGAAAAAAAAAAGAGAAACAATAAAACAACAGAGAATCCTGGAGATTAAGAAAAGTTGATCAAATATGGTCATGTCATTACTAGTCTACTTTTATCACAAGAATATACATCTTAGGTGCAGCTGATAGATATAATTCTATAGAAAGATAAGGTAGGATAGTTAGATAAGGTCTTCAAAAACCTCAGAGACATGCAGAACATGTTTTTATTATTTTAAAGACTCACTAACCCTGAGACAGGTTAACTCCTGACAACACCCAGCCTACCTCGAAGAGGATGATGAGCATCAAAGAACCTCCTAATGGAGATGGCTTCAAGTGTGGTAGACTAGCCACTGGGCAAAATGCTCTCGTTTCTATCACAGACAGAATTCTGCCTAAAGTAGGGCAAGCTTGGATGCAGGCCGAGTCGACAGCCAAACTCTACGTAGACAAGAGTAATAAGCAAGTCCTCAATAGTTCCTATCTCACAAATATGCATGTCAGATATATTGGGCTAGAAGGCTGAAGAAAATGCTCCAACACTATAGAGAGTTTTGGGTGACTGTTTAGGCAGTAAACTGTCTCTGTCATCTTCTCATTTGGGAAGCTACTAACCTACACTCCCAGCATACTCAGGTAATCAAGTTTATTCCTTCTGAAGTCTCTGATGGAGTTGAAGACCAGGTAGCTTAGTTTTACTATGAAGCTTAGTTGTTTAGGGGTTAAGAGGTTTTTAGGTCTAAACAGATGTTTTAAGTTGATAATGACAGGATATGATGGAGACTGATTTACATTCAAAATTTTAGATGCACCAAGATAGGAAAGATGTTTTCTTCAAGGCTCTCAAATACAAATAGCCAAAACACTAAGAATGTAACATTTATATAATTCCTGATTGTGCCATGGTTCTTCTTGTTATAGGTAGTATAGTATATATATATATATATATATATATATATATATATATATATATAT
>OU015742.1:9535471-9561638 GCA_907169655.1 Acomys percivali | reverse complement strand
TTATTATTATTATTATTATTATTATTATTATTATTATTATTATTATTATTATTATTATTATTATTGAGTGTTCTGCCTGCATGTGTGCTGGCATGCCAGAAGAGGGCACCAGATCACATTATAGATGGTTGTAAACCACCACATGGTTGCTGGGAGTTGAACTCGGGACCTCTGGAAGAGCAGACAGTGCTCTTAATCGCTGAGCCACCTCTCCAGCCCTCTTGTTTTTTTCTTAATCTCAACAATCAAATACGTAACTGAGAGTATCTGTGTGAAAAGAACTGTGATCTAAACAAGCCAATAAATGTGACCATACATGTTTTTAAAGATTACAGGAGACTTGCAAGAGTTCTGCATTCAGAAAGGTAAAGAATGGCATTCACCACCTTGAAGTACAAGGCACTAGCTTCTTCCCATCAATCCCTTGCATAGGAGAAACTTCATGACATGGTCCCTTTTCTGTTATTAATATGCTTGGCAACTGGTGACATAAGCCTGTATATTACTACAAAGAATCCTTTTGTCTCTGTGCCTTCTCGCCAGACCCCACATATTAAGGATTTAAAATTTAGTAATGATGAGCAACTGTCTCCTACCACTAATGTTTCCTGTTCATCCATGCCAAGAAGACAAATTACTAGATAAGAACAGAATTAAAAGAAGCATGGGAAAAAATCCTTATCCTTATTTAAAAGTAAAGTTAGTATAGGTTGTTAGGTCAATAGCAGTCATGGTAGTATTCTTGGGCTAGAGTAAGGTTTTCAAAATATATGCCAAACCCAGGCAGGAATGAAAGAGCCAAACACAGCCCCAGGTTCACAAGAGTCGCTCATGAGAGTAGCTAGCTACCCCACCATTGTTACGTGATAATCAGACTATTGAGCAAAACTTCATTTGTAGTGAGAAATCTATCAGTGCAGTAAGAGGTAGAGTGACACATAAAGGCATCACAAATATGTCTGTGATCCTGGAGCCATCTCAGCTAAATAGCTGAAGGAAGCTTTCAAATATTAAAAGTAGAATGCAGACAAAAGCTTTCTTTAAAATAAATTGGAAGGTTAGGGATAGAGTGTGCCACAAAAGTCTTATTGTAAATATGGTACAGGAAAGAATTACATGTTTCTATTTCTAATTCAAAGTCCTAACATCCCTCTAGTGTAATGAAACAATGGCTGACAATACTGACTTTGGCAGAAAAAGTCCAAGATTTCTAATCTCATACTTGAAGGAAGAAAAAACAATGGAACCATATATCTCATCCCAGAACACTACAGTTCTTCTCATGGGCAGGAACATAACTTTCAAGGACAATTTTAGGCTCAGCCATCAACTCCCTGAGTAGGGCATCTAGTCTCTGTGTACCACTTGACTTGACATCTACTTATGGTTTAAATATATCTGCATTCCCTATGTGCACAGGAAGTGAGAGGTGACTGTACAGTCTGTGCCACCCCACTGTCTCAGCACGCCTTTCTCCTTTTCTTAAGAGCTGACTTCATTTGATGCCAGAGGCACCATTAACTCAAGATTTAACAGCAATGGCTTTGCTCCTCGGCAGCGTTCATCTTCTTTGCTGGGTAAAATCAAAGTATAAGATAGGCTGTGACCATATAGTGGAGGAGGATGTCTCCTTCTGTCACAGACCTAGGGGAGGGGAACAGGGTGAAAGAGGGAGGGAGGGAGGAACAGGAGGATACAAGTTAGAGGATAACAATTGAGATGTAATCTGAATAAATCAACTAAATAAAAAAAAAGAACCAAAGTATAGAAATGCATCAAAGTACTCTTGAAAAACAAGGTCTAATAGCATTCCATGGGGTTATGATCAGGCCCAAACCAAAAAGGGAGCTTTTCACGTGAACCTGTTGAGTATTCCTATAAATCATTACTAAATTTTTTAATCTTTGTAACCTCTGCAAGCCTTGTGTCTTGTACAGCAGGCTTCTAAAGCTTCCATACACAAACCAATCACAGGAGAATCTGTTTAAGTGACGACTGCTGTGGAGTTACCTTCGAAGTAGCCATGTGTGGGGGCAGGGAAGCATTGGTGGGCGGGGACAGTCAGTTTGAAGCAAAGGGGGGTGGGGGGGGGTCGAGGAATGTCCAAATCCTGAAAATCTTCATCATGAGATCAGTAGCAGTAGGGTCACTTCTCCCCGCCCTGGGCCTGCATGCTCCAGAACATATATCCCTGTGCCCCCACCTGTTCCCACCTGAGGAGGTCACACACCCTGACAGCCAGCTTAAATGTCTATCCCCTTATAGGGTAATGTCCAGTAGGCCCTGGAGTTCCTCCTTATACAAGTGAGGATCCCAGCAACCTGACCCAACCAGTAATGTACGCTCACCACCAGCACCCCAATTAAACAAGGTGTCTCCCAAGAAATCTGTTTCTCGTGGGCTCACCACTGCCTGAGGTCTCCACAGGCCAGGAGCAGTGGTTCGTTGTGTCTGACAATCTTACAGTCAACACTGACTCTGGCTCCACACAGATCCTACTTTGAAAGCCAAGGCCTGGTATTATTCTATGTGGCCACATCAACAGCTGGACCAAAATATACAGGCACAGATTGACAAATTTAATCCCTGGGGACTAACATGCTACAATAAGGTGTGCATCATGTCCTGTTTGACCAGCTAGCTCCACATCACCACCTACATGCTACCACAGGTATGCTAAGTGCACTCAAGTACTGATCTGACATCAGTGCTTTTAGTTATTTTTCTGAAATAGCCACCTCTTACACAAATGAACAGACTGTTCCTCAACAGTACCCTGATTTAAGAAAGCCACTCCCTTTTATTCTGAGGTTACCTTGGCAATAGTATTTATTTGAGTGATACACAGCAGCACTTTGTGCCATTGGTGTACAGATCTGGAAATCTATACTTAGGTCATTGGTTCCCAGACCAGGTACAGCATAAGGTGAGGCTGTGTCAGACTGATAAAAGCAACCGATGATGAATAACCAGATTACAGCTTTCCTAGTTCACTCTCTAACATTTGAAAACCATCTCCTTTCTTTTTCTTAAAAGTGACAAAAATAATATATATTTAACGTTTACAACATAATATTTTAATACAAATACATGATGTAACATGTATGAGAGACTCCATCTAATGAACATATGTATTACATCCATACTCTCCATGTATGTGTGTGTTTGTAAGTACACATGCACATGTGCTCACTTAAAATCTCTTAATCCTCATCCTAATTTTCTCATCATATTAGGCAATGTTCTATTACAGAGCAAATCTATTATTTAAGGGTAACCATTAGCTGTTTGTGTGTTTTGCTGTTTTTGTTTTAAATGAACTGCAATGTTCATCCAGCCTACGCACTGCACACAGGACACTGTCAAAGAGGAAAGTATGACATAAATACAATAACCATGGCATTATCTGCACTAACTGTCCTAGCATTTCAACTGGGATTCTGTAAACTAAGAGAATTTCTGCCTAACCAAAAGAATACAGGAAAATATAAAAGCTAATGTCGGTATAGCTGGGTTACACAGACGGATTTATTGTAATGTGGTTTTAAAAATGAAATGCAGAAAAAGAGGATTCTGTTCTAAATTAAGTTCTATGTTCCTAAGAGTCTACAACACCTGCAAAAATCAGAACTACTTCATAAATACTTCAAAACCATTCTACAGACTCCATATACTGCAAGGCAAAGTTTAAGATAATGAAGTAATATTTAAAGACTTTTATGAAGTGTAGATAAATTGAGTGAAAGACAAATATTGGTATTTTTGGCATAATAATCTCACAGTGCTCATTTGTATGGGAATGAAATCTTGGGTTAAAAAACACAACCGCTGTTACTATACAGAGCTACCATTACAATCTTACACCCCATAAATACTTTAAAACGCATGTACCACACAGATACACATGCACCTATTGTCCCTGACTGAAGGGGGCTATTCATGTTACTTTTCTGATAAAACTGTAACTAGCAAACAACTATGTAAGCTATAGGGATTTTTCCAGAATAAACACATGTATATTAATTTGTCAGTGAGTACACCAGTATTATAGAAAAGATTGAAATCAACATTCTGACAGTAATTTTATATTTCTGTGCTCCAAGATGGAAACAGCTTTTATACAGTTATCACGAAAGTTAATGGAAGTGACATGCGTAAACTACTTTAAAGGTAATAAATCTCTTGGGGGGGGGTGGTAAAAAAATTTCTCACCAGAACATTACACCTCTAGCCAGGTTCTCTAAGTCTGAAGCACTCTAAAGACGTGTCTTGTTAGCACCAGTCTTTCATTTGTACAAAATTACTTAAATATCAATCAGCTAGATGTAAGACTAAGTCTTAAGTATATGAATGTATCTGCAAGTTGGTATGCCATGCAATTATCCTAATATTAAAGACCAAGCGACAGTCAATCAAGGCAACAGTCAGAATACATTAAACCCTTCCAATAAATGATCATTAAATCTGAGAGCATCATCAGAGCTGGTAAAGCTGTTCCTGTGGAAAGAAAAGTCTGTGCCGAGAAGACAAGACAGCAATGCCATGCCACCATAGGCTTTTTTAAAAATTGGTTTACTTATGTGTATGAGCATTTTGCCTGCACGCATGTATGTGAACCACATGTGCCTGATTCCCACAGAAGTCAAAAGGCACTGGATATACTGGAATTGGAGCTACAAATGTTTATGAGCCACCTTGAGAATACTGGAAACCAAGCCTATGAACTCTGAAAGAGCAAAAAATGCCCTTAACTGCTGAGCCCTCATCACCACCAGCTCTACCTTCTCTGAGTATCTAGGAAAGAATCCAAAGATGGCTCTGGCCACAGGAGAGCCAAAGCGCATTCGGTGTTTGTCTCCAACAAACCAATAACAGTGACCACTGTGGAGTAGAGTGCTGTGGTTTAAGTTCAGATGAACAAAGTCTAAATTATCTACCTTCTCATATGGAGACTGGGAAAAACTAAGGAGAAGTCTGGACCCAGGGATACCCAGTGATCTTCCCCTTTTCTCTGCAGAAGCCATCCTCTGAGCTGGTATAGTTCAGTGGAAGAACACAAAACCAACACGCTCAAGGCACTAGGTTTGATTCCAACATGAAAGGAGAGGGAGAGGGAAGAAAAGAAACACCATCTTCTGATACCATAACTATAAGCAAAGATTCTTCTAAATTGTAGGCAAGCTCTCTAGTGCCAAGTAACCCCTTCTTCCCTTTAACATGTCTCTGCAGTACCATGTAAATTCACAGAAACACTTAGGACCCAAATCAGAGCTGTATAGTATATAAAAACTTTATTTCCTAAGTTATTCAACACAAGTTGGAAATGTTCAACTGAAATACACTAGGTTACATGTGCTTTTAATAAGATTTCATATTATATGGATTACAATGTTAATTATAAATTCACATCACAAGGAAGCTCCACAAGAGTATCTTGAGAACTACATACTCTACAAGATGCAAAGGACAATGTTTTCTAAAAGGTAGTCTCTCTGTGCGATTCTATGGGGATGTGGTCAACCATGCTCCAATGGATGACGCTACACACATGCGTGTAAGGGCAACACAAACTGGACTCTGGACTCAGTGGGCTACAGAGAGTCACACAGTCGCTCACGGAGGGAGGAAGGGAGGGAGGGAGGGGGAGCAAGGGAGGGAAAGAGAGAGAGAGAAATTACGTTGGGGAGATACATCCAGAAAAAGTTATGGTCAAGATTTGGGGGGGGGGGGAGGCAAGGGATAGGATACAAATGTTTCATTATGTATGAAATCATTTAAAATAAATAATATATTTTAAAAGCAAAAGGTAACTCCATTTTAAATTTTATATATGTGTGTATATGTTTTAGGAAGCTTAGATATAGCAGCATTCCTTGTAACATTTTGAAAGGTTTCTAGTGCTGGTTAGCGCTCTGTGAATTCCTTCCTCTCCTCTACCCTTCCATAACCCATCCCTTTAACCCTTTCATGCTCCATTATTCTCACTGGAATCCTTTATACCACTGCATTCTATCTGTCCTCTCTTGAAAGCCCTTGCCCCCCATGGCCCCTTACTAACCTTCCCAACCTGCATGGAAATTCCAAATGGAACATGCATATCTGAAGAGTAAAGCTACCATCCACAAATGAGAAAAAACATGCAACATCTGTCTTTCTGGGTCTGGGTTACCTCACTGAGAATAATTGTTTCCATGTCCATCCACTTACCTGGGAATTTCATATTTCATTTTTCTTAACAGCTCAATAATACTCCATTGTGTAAGTGTATGGCATTTTCACTATCCATGCATCAGTTAATGGCCACCTGTATTGTCTCTATTTCCTGGCTATTGTGAACAGAACAATAATGAACGTGAATGAGTAGACAGGGCAAAAAAAAAAAAAAAAAAATTCTCCCTACTACACACTACAGGCTAACAAATAAAAAGCCTATAGATGGGAATTGAGTTAGCACTTTTGAAACTGGCCCACAGACCATCAAACATTATAGGATGCTATTGCCAGTGCTATTGGTCATCTTCAGACCCTATTGCTGAAGACATTCAACATTCAACCAGGAGAAAACAACCTGGTACTGATCTGGAAATTCTCACTATTGGCTAGCTTTCCTAGTGCTGAAAGGCGCTTGTCACACTATCAGAGAAGAAAGGTAAGCTTCTATCTTACTCAGCTGTGAATCCTGTAAGCTACAATAGTAACTGGCCTGGCAAGATAAGGCAGCTGGTAGAACAGTGGTGTGAGTACCATAAGCGGAATCAACCACCTCCTGATTGAGTGTAAGGTCTGCTCCATAAGTTGAAACCTATACCTGGTACCATTATCAGAGCTAACAGGATGATTAGACAGATCATAGGCCCTAGAGAAGAACCTATCGCTATTATTCTGCTAAATGAACACAGTATTAATTGGCTGATTGCTTGTCTTTATATCTATAAATTAGTGCATCTCTCATCCCTTATCAGAAGCTTGTTTGCAACAGGTAGCGATCAATACAGAAACCCATGATTGGACAAGATGTAGAAAATAAAAAACTATGAAACACTCAGAACTAAATGAGACATATATACCAATTCTCTAACCAACACTTAGGGACCACTTCATTAAAAGGGCCTAAAAACACTGTAAAATCTAGAGGCAGTGGATGACTTACAAGGAAACGGTGTTTTCTGACCATAACAGGGCAGTTGCACATATGGACCCGAACAAGCTCAAAGCCAGGAAGAATGCCCTCAGAGGGAAGGTGATCATGAGGTCCCCACCCCTCACTGAGGAGCTGTTGGTAGCTGACAGTGCTGGGAAAACACTGGTTTTCTTTGGAGTGTGGCCCCTAATAAGTGAACCACATTCCAGTGGATAGCCACATAACCAAGACTATATAGGCAGCATGAGTTGACATTGATGGTTCAAAACAAAACAAACAAATAACCCACAAAATTGGGCAAGAAGGAAAGAGGAGAGTATATCTGGAAGAAGTCAGGAAAGGGGTGGATATGATGAAAATATAATATACGAAATTTTCAAAGAATTAAAAATTAAATGTCTAAAAGTTTAAAAGTAGAAAAAGCAATGGTCTTAAACTTTGGTGTTAAATAAGTCTTTCAAGCCATGGCATGTGGTGGTACATGCCTTTAATCCTATCACTCAGGAGGCAGAGGCAGATAGATCTCTGAGTTCAAGGCCAGCCTGGCCAACAAATCATGTTCCAAACCCTATCTCAAAAAAAAAAAAAAAAAAAAAAAAAAAAAAAAATCTTTCAAATGAATTCTGTGGGTTTTTTTTCCCTATGTAAAATAAAGCAACTTGAGAGGCAGGGTGGGTATCAAAGGACATGCTGAGGAGTGGCTTCTCCCTGACAGCCTGTGGAGTTCAAATTAAACTCAAGTAGTCAGACCTGCACACACGCTCATCTATCTGCAGAGCTTTTTCTCTCACTAAAAGTTAATCAATGCAACTTGAAGTCACTTTTATTCTTACTCATATGCTATTTAACAATATTTAATATATATGGATAAAAAGCCATTGGTAAGCATTAGACCGAAGACACTGTCAGTTGAAACAATATATATGAGATAATTTTGACAAGCTCTTGGGGATAATAAAAATTAGATCATGAATTACTTATCATACCAAAACACTTGGAAAGCTCATCTCAAGGACATCAAATATTGGTGCCGAGCTGAATGTAGTAACTCCTATAATCTCAATAGGCTGAGCACTATGAACTCTGACTGGCTATAGACTCTGTCTTACAAAAACAAAGAACTTAGTTTAAACATTTAATAATAAACACATCACATTTGACTTCTTACTTGTATAGCATAGATGCTAATCACACTCTTATTCTAAATCAGATTCCAAAATCCTATATGAGCTATAAGCCTAGCATGACTCAGCAGCTAAACCCCTAAGCATGTATCACAGGGAAATCAAGTATCACAGTATCACAGTATCACAGTATCACAGAAGACTTGCCAAGGATATTCAGACTCTGATTCCAAGAACCAAAGAACTGGAAATAACTCAAATGTCTATCAACAGAGGAATATGTAGACAAATTATGATGTCATCACCAGCAGAGGACCGCTTAGCAATTAAATGGAACTAATGCGTTTCAGACCTAGAGTAAGAGAAGCCCGGTGTAATATGGCGATGCTGCTTCCATTGGCACGAAGTTCTGGAACAGATGAAAATGTGTGGAAAGCAATTAGAAGTGTCTTAGGTCAAAAGGGCACTACCGAAGAAGCATGAGAAAATGTTGTCACGTAACGGAAATATTTATTCTTTATGGGCTACATAATTATACACATATGCCAAAATTCATTGAATTGTACATTTTACATGTACTATCTCAAAAATGAATCAGATTTTTCAACTTTTTCATTTCCATGTGTCTAAGTCACAATATACATTTGTAAGCAAAAAAGGAAAGATGCCATAGAAAAGTTTTAAAATATAGGAGATTCAGATAAAACAATGTCTAATCTATGCCTAACTCAGAACAAAGGGTATATAATATAGATAACACATATAATAAAGGGGAAATATTTAAGGAGAAAATGAATCAGATGTCCCAGAACTGGTGGTGGCATGAAGAATCCAGACTCTGGTAACTTGTTAAAGGGGACAGCAATGGGGCTAGGGAGGAGGGGGCCACTTACACTGAAATAACAAATTCCCAAAAGCCCAATTTACCAGAACATAGTGGCTGACATGGTAGCTTCTCCAAAATAAGATACAAATCTATATGGATAACCAATAAAATTATATTTTAAAGGCAAATTTAACTAAATCTCCTTGTGACTATGTAAACAGGAGACCTTCCTTTAAAGAAACCCTGAGGCACCATTATCTGAAAAATAGTTTGTCTTGATCGCTCATGCCTACATCTTTTTCCATTTCTTGGTTCTACTTCATTTTTTTTCTATAATGTAATATCATTATCTAAAATATTACTTTTGATTTATTTAAAATGAGTATTTTTCAAATTACTTAAACTATTTTAATTTTTATTTATCTACTTTTATGTGTATATGTGTGGTACCTGTATGCCCGCCTGCAGAGACCAGAAGAGAATGTCAGGTCACCCAGGACTTAAGTTACAAGATGGTTGCAAGCCGCCATGTGTATGCTGGGAATCAAATCCAGGACATCTGGAAGAGCAGCCAATGTTCTTAAAACTGCTGAGCCATTTCTCCAGCCCCTAAATTGTCTCTTTCTACTACAAGATTGTGAGCCTTGTGAGGACACGAACTTTTTTATATTTCATTAACATCTATCAACACTCAAAAGAGCAGTTGATAACTCTCAGGTACTTCCCAAATGAATAAAGGAAGGAATGGTATTTTTCAAGAGCTGGGCATATAGACCAATGGTAGAGGATATGCCTAGCAAGAATGGAGCCTTAGGTCTGAATTCCCAGTATAGAACCCACTAGGGAAAACAAAAAACAAAAGAAAAATCAAAGAAAGGTCATCATGAACGTAGAAGGAAGGAAGTAAATCAAATGGCAAATCTACATGTGCAATAAAAGCATTGTCTTTTAAAAAATAAAAAAAAAAAATCACACAAAGAAACTCTGCCTCAAAAAAACCAAAAAAGAAAAAAAGGAGTTTAACTACATTTTTTTTAAATCTGTCTTTTTGTTGTCTTTGTTGTTGTTTAGTTTTTTGGGTTTTTTTGTTTGTTTGCAGTGATGATTTCTGAACCAAGGGCCTCCCACATGCCACGCATGTGTTCCACCATTGTGCTCTGTCCTCAGACCTGGCTATATTAGTTATAAGTGATACAGTTAAAACATTGAAGATATAGACAAGTTAAAAATAAAAGAACAGGTAGGAAGTTTAGATGCATTAATTAAGCAAATATCACCCTAAACAATAAAGGTATTTTAATGTGATACTTTTCATACAAAAAGCATTAATAGAAATAAAGAGAATGTGATAAATGGTCAGGATTCTGCTTCACTGAGGAGATAAAATAACTCTAAATTCATATGCACTTAAATAAAGTAACATTTACAAAGGAAAAAATTTCAACAAACCATAATGAGCTATTTCAACACATTTCTTCCAATCATAAATAGAAAAGTAAGAAAATAAAATCAGTAAGAAAACAGCTGTGAACAACACATTAAAGCTGGATGTGACAGGTGTTCATAAGCCACACTCAGCAATAACACAGAAAACACTGTCTTAGAAGCACACATGAATGGTTACAAGTTATCATACATTAAACTATAAATCACAACAAAATTCAAGAAATGGCATCAAAAAGAATACACACTAACTATAAAACACAGGAACCAATAAAATTTGAAAATTAAAAATAAAATACTTCTGAAGAATTTATAGATCAAATAAAACTAAATGGAAACAAAGCACAATGATAATAATAGAATACTTTTAAAAATGTGCCATACAAGAAAAATTGTATGTGAAACGAAACTTACATAAGATGTTGATTTAGGAAAACTAATACTAAATGTCCAATTAAAGAAGTCAGAAAAAAAAGTCAGAGAACAGGTTCAACACAATATCTAGAAAAAAGAAATCAAAGATAAAAAAAAAAAATCAATGAAGAAATTTAAACTATATAGAGATCCAAACAAGCACAGTTGGTTCTGAATGGGGAAACTGTTAAGTAAACTGAATGAATTCAATCTGAGAAGCAGCTATTTTCTTTAACACTGAAATCTCAACAAAGGCCCATGCCCTGTCAGCTTCTCCAACACCAGGCTGAGTTTTCTCTCCAATAACAGATACAACACCGTCAGCACCCAATCTCCATCTTAAAATCCTGCGGCCTCAAAGAAAATACTCCAGAAAAAGTTTTCAGAGTCATTTCCCAGAGACTTCTCTGCCTTTAAACTCCCCAAACTCACTGCACTTCTCACTGCAACAGCACTATACATTAGTTTGCTCTGTGCTGCTTTTAACAGAACCTCATTCCTACTTTATATACTCTCTGAAAGAGAACCTTGCTCAATGTACATGCCAGACCCAGGGTCAGCATGCCTGACGCTGTTTCCCTGCTGCTGATTTAGTTGCACTGAGATCCCTGAATGCAAGGCTTTTGCACATCATCTACCAGAGGTCCTTCCCAAAGCACCTGCTGTGAGTCTGTGGCTGCCTCCATACCCAGTGCACATCCATTTCTCACAACATGAGAGTGGTCCCTATTTTCAGGAACTTGCCCTTTAGCCTACTGTTCAGAATAAACGTCTAAAGATTTACTCATCCAGTACTACACCTCTCTGTCTTGATTTTGACCATACATTCTAACATTCTTTACTGCTCTCTCACCCTCTAAGGTCGTTTTACACTGGATCACACTCTTATTTTTAACTCAGTTTTCCCTAACTCCAAAATTTCTTATTTCCTAAAAGCTCTAAAAAGTGATCCTCATCCCAAAGCTTTGTTTCAACTGTGTCTTCTCCTCTGGAAAGCTGGCTATCCTTCGCTATAATCAAATCAACCTCTGAAAACTAAGCCCCAAAGAAAAGGCACTTCAGAGAGGCATGCGCATCACAACACTTCCTGACAGCGACAGCGACCATACAGCATGCTAATAGGACATGAATTCAGTACCTGGGAAGATTAAAAGACACATAAATAAGCAGCTAAAACTTGTTAATTAAATAGACGGCAGCAAAGTCTTTGTTAGGGCAGCAACGTTCTTCAATTTAGTTGTCCAATTTAGCTCTTTCAAGAAACACCTGGCCAGAGCCTGGAACGTAGGCCTTTCTTTCATTTTGGGCATAACCTCACTTTCTCTGGATAAAATTACACTTTTAAATGCCAGAACTCCACTGGCCTTTGAACTGAGTCTTAAAGCAGTGGGGAATAACAGATAAAGGACTAAAACGAAACACACAATCTGGATCTTACTGTAACACTTATGATGGGCCACTTAACCTGGATTTAAGTGGGATTCTCTCCACACTGAAGAATAATAATACTGATTTAATAAAACACTTTTAGGTTGCTTTACATCCATGAGATTTTAAAATCAGACCACTATCTGTTTGGCTAGTTAACTAAGAGTATATGCACAAAAACAAAAATTATTCAAACTCACAAAAACTTAACAACTAAAAGCAAGTGTATTAAAAAGCAAAAAGGTAGCAGAATGTTTGTATGCTTTTTCCTTTTCCTCTCCAATAGATTAAGATCTTATTAGAAAACAGAGATAAGTCAAAAGAACTAAAGAAATGGGCAAAGGGCAATGTATATTCTAGGACTTAAATAATATACCTCCAAATATCTGTCGTTCAGAGGCTTACAGCACTAAAAAGCATACATTTAATGCAAATAGTTCTAGGATGAGCCCCACTTACACATCATTGGTCCTAAGTACAGTTAGAACAAATCAAAGTAGAAAGGCACTGAGAGTGGGGGAAACACTTTTGACATGGACTTAATTTCTCTAGGTCCTTTACATTTTGCTGAATTCTGCAAACAGTTTAACTTGGTCAACTAACATTCCCTATTTGAGATAAACTGTAACCAGCAGAGTTGCGTTTGGACAGCACTGTACAGTTTTGGTGTTACATTAAAATGAAGCACCCCTGCCAATCAGCCCTACACACACGTCTTACCTGTGCAGATCCTGTGGTTCAACAAAGCACATCCGTCTGTAGGCTGCCCACCCTAATCCCTTTTCCTTCCATGAACTTGCCAAGAAGAAGTCAGCCGGCGAGCTCACTGACACTTCTCTATCCAGCCCTGTAGCTCTCACTGGCGTTGGCACAGTCTCGGCACATATCAAATGATATGACTCCCGTTTATTGCTTAACACCCCAGAGCCAAATATGTAAAAGCACTAAACGTTTTCTTCACTAATTAAAACCTGTTTCTAAACCTTCACAAAAAGAATATTCAGCCATTATTTGCTAACTATAATACTGAGTACCAAAGTAAACGGTACTGAATAAGAAAACATGAGGCCATGCACTCAAGGCCTGTGCACTTCTCAGTGTAACCTCTGATGAAAGCCTCATTTAGAAAGACTAACATGAAACAAGTACAGCAGCACTGCCTACTGCCTGTGTCTTAAAAGACCTAATGATCAAAACACATTTTGTGAGCCTTAACACTTCTTCAGAGAAAAGGTGACAGTGCTTACAAAACTAAAATGCTATTACTATACCCCAGGGAAAAGAACATTCACAAACTTTTAATTTGTAATGATGCTCAGACAATTATAAACTTGCCTGTGTTTGCAAGTTAATTCACATTTTCATTCTATAAAGCTTTGTTCACACTTTCAAAAACACACATCAAAATGAACATATGCCAGGAAATGAATTCTTGGTGTGTTGAGGTTCCATTCTTTCCCAGGATGTAGAGGCCATGGCCTGGAAGTACATTTGTAAAACTGGCATTTTTCACCCTGTGCAACAGGAAAGTTACTAAGTTCAAATTTCTCTAGATGAGCACGCCCCCTTGTGGACACTTCCATACTTACCTTTTCATAAGTCTCAGTATTTCCTGTTACTCATTTCCTTTAACCTGCTTATGTATTTTTAGTATCACTCCATAGCTACAAGACCGAGAAAGTAACAATATTATTTAATAATTCAATTAACCTAACTTACACTTTTGATTGTTAATTCCTATATACAAGATTATGATTTAAGTATGGATTTTGAAGTAGATATTTTAAAGTGTATATTTTTTAACCATCAATCAAATATTGTTGGATTAACCAAATCAAACCTTTTGTGAGACTACAGGACTAATAAAATAGCATGGTTTTTCCTTTGAAATTAATATCAGAATCAGTTTTTGATTGTTAGTGCTAACTTGACTAAACTATTAAAATGATAATTAAATGTACATTCCTTCATGAGCTAACAAAAATAATCATACATAGCTATCTCAAAGTGACAGATGTAAAATGTAAATAATCCAATTTGAAAAGTACTTCCTGTTTAATTTCCTACTAAGTATAAGGAGAAAAAAGGTATTCTGATCTCAATGGAATTGGAGCTAGTCCTTAAAGTAGGAATAGAGTTAAAATGTTAAGAAGTGGAAAATTAGCTAGTGCTTTGTTACCAATTATTATTCCATAAACACAGAGACATGAACAAAAGCAGAGTTGAGACTAGCAAATTCATTTTTTAAAAACTAAATAAAAAATGGAGGGTTCTAAGCCCTCTTCACTACTAAAGTTTCTGTTGAGAGGTGTTCTACTATCCTCAAAGCATATCCTTACACATAATTTGGAACTTAACCTAGTAAAGGAATCTTCACTTCTGCTCTGGTCTGTTTGATGTTTCATAACCAAGGAAGTGCAGCAGAAACCATGGAGAATGCTGCTTGCTGACTTAGGCTTACGTCCACAGTGGAGCCTCCTACGCTAAATTAACAATCAATATCATCTCCCACACACATGCCAACGGGCCAATCTCACATAGACAAATTCTCAGATGAGAGTCTTTCTCAGATAATTCTAGATTAGGTCAAACTGACAGTTCGAGCTAGCCAGGACAGCTGGTGTGGTTGTGAATGCTGGTTCCATCACGAGGCAATTCACTTGATAGCAGTGCCTACAGTTCCTGTCAAACATTTTTTTCCCTTGCAGTCTAGAGGTATTCTGCCAGCCAGCTTTCAAATATAGTCCTGTGACTCTTACTTTGGGTTCCCTAAGACTATAATTCATGTAGAATCTGGGGTTACCAACCAAACAATTCAGCAGGTTGGGGAAATTGGGGTTACTATTTTTAATGCCATATTTAATCTCTTCCAGTTGAGTTATGAGAAGACTTTCTTGATGTCTTTTTTTGTTGTTGTGTGAAATGTTTACTCTTTAAATTGCCAATGTTCTGAGGCTGTATGTACTAAGTAAGGAAGGTTCAACCACCTCTTCTGGCCTGTGGGCTTCCTGGACCACTGCATTACACGCTCATTAGCAGGTCCTGAGACATTCCAAGCCGTCCCCACTGCTTTACAGTTATTTCAGCTCTGACAACAGAACTGTTCCACTTTGGGTTTAGTTTAAAATATTCTCCATAGAATAAATTAACAGCAAATAAGTTATTAACAAATAGATAACAGGTTGGTGTTGGTGGCACACGCCTGTAATCCCAGCACTCGGGAGGCAGAGGCAGGCGGATCACTGTGAGTTCGAGGCTGGTCTACAAAGCGAGTCCAGGACAGCCAAGGCTACACAGAGAAACTGTGTCTCGAAAAACAAACAACAACAACAGAAAAAAAACAGGCACTGGAGAGATGGTTCAGAGGTTAAGAGAACTAGCTGCTCTTCCAGAGGTCCTGAGTTCAATTCCCAGCAACCACATGGTAGCTCACAACCATATGTAATGAGATTTGGTGCTCTCTTTTGGTATGTAGGTATACATGTAGTTAGAATACTATATACATAGTAAATAAATAAACCTAATTAAAATAGATAATAAAGAAATGTGTATTAAAATAATACATAAAGTAGTGTGTTTATACAAATGTGTTCTAATATCGCATGGTAAATGTATACAATGCAAATTCTCCAATTATATCTGCAATAACCTATTTAGATGATAAAGTCTGAAATATGGATGAAAAAATCACTAGCATGGAAGAAAAGTTAATCAAGGAAATTTAGATTTTTGAAGAAAAGAAACTAATGTAAATGCTAGAAATTAACTCATGAATGAAACAATTTAAAGTACAGTGGAAAATAAGGTCAATAGACTATCAAACAAATAAAAACATTATGAATAGACAACACCATCAAGGGAATAAAAATCAGCAAGGAAAAAAAAATAACAGCATCACACACTATACGGAATGCTCTGGAATACCATCAAGAAACCAACATAAAAATTCATGCGGTAGAAAACTGAGATACAAAAGTAAAAGCACAGAGAATATATCCAGTGAAACTGTAGCATAGAATTCCCCAAATATGGAGAATAAAAGGATATTCAAATGTAAGAGGCATTTAGAATTCCCAAAAACATGTGACTTAGCCAAGCGTGGTGGTGCACGCCTTTAATCCCAGCAGTTGGGAGGCAGAGGCAGGCAGAACACTGTGAGTTCGAGGCCAGCCTGGTCTACAAAGCGAGTCCAGGACAACCAAGGCAACACAGAGAAGCCCTGTCTCAAAAAAATAAAAAAGTAAAAAAATAAAAATAAAAATAAATTTTAAAAAGATGTGACTAGACAAAATCCTTAAACAAAGTCAGTCAAGAAGACAAAAATAAAAAACAAATACCAAAAACTATAAGAAAACATGGTCAGTGGCATAGCTCAGTAGGCTAAAGGTGCTTACTGTCAAATCAGGCCACTTGAGTTGAAGCTACATGGTAGGAGACTGACTTCTTCAAGTTATCTCCTGACCTCCACACATGTACCATGGCACTTGTATTCACACAATAGGTGGGGGTGAATAAATAAATAAATGAAATAAAAAGGTTTTAGCTGACTTTTTTTAAGATGTAAGAAAAAAAATCATCAACATGTCAAGATTAACAACAGATGTCTCATCTTCAGTCATAAAAGCCAGAAAAGCATGTAACGATACACTTCAAGTCCTGGAAGTAAGTAACTGCTACGTGACATTAGTATATCCAACAAAACTTCTTTCTCTTTAATCACCAATGAAATAAGAGCATTTTAAGACAAGTACACACTAAGGCAGTTTAAGAAACCAAGCCAACACTGCAGAAGATTCTTGAAGAAATGCTACAACAGGAGGTCAGCCTTAATCAGGAAAATGCAAGAAAGAATAACCTCATAAAAGGAACAGAGCAAAAACGAGAGCTGGGGGCTGGAGAGGTTGCTCAGTGATTAAGAGCACAAACTGATCTTCCAAAGGACCTGGGTTCAAATCCCAGCAGCCATGTGGAAGTTCACAACTGTCTGTAACTTCAAGGCAACGCAGACAAGAGGGCTCCTGTGGCTCCATAGTCAGCAGGACTAGCCTCCTTACAAGCTCAAGGATAATGAGAGACTTTGCGAAAAACAGGACAGATAGCAGCACTCAAGTGACAACAACTACAGTTAATCTCTGGACAACATATATGTGCAATAGTGTACACACATACTGACACACACATAAGTAAAAACAGGGAGACAGAGAGGGAGAAAGGGAAGAAGGGAGCCAGGCAGGAAAGCAACCAATTACGCACTGGTTCTTATCTTTTGACCTAGAAAGGTCCGTATAATCGGCATGTTTGTCACATGTGCACACACATTTGTCTTTTTGTGCACTAGTTTGTGTTGTTGGTCTTATTAGTGCTACATGTGTTAGCAGCATCATGTCTACAGTGAGTCAGCTTAAGTCACTAGTATGTGGTGATACAATTTGCCATTCTTAAAAAATATTTACTATCATGGACTGAGCTTCTATCTAAAGTACTAATGCAACTTCACTTACTAGAAGTATTTGCTTATGAAGAGGCTATGTTATGGTGATTTCCACATTACATAAAAGATCAGCTGGAATTATTCCAATGATAATGAAGAAATAATTTCCTTCCCTTCACTAATTCTGTTAAAAACTAAAAATTAATGGAAGCCCAATAACAAAATGAGGATTTATTTATAAGATTTAATACCCAAGGTTAACTTTTAATAAATATCCAAGAATACTACTGGTGACTTTCATTACAAAATAAAGAACAGTTAAACTTCCTAACATTGACTTTTTGCATCAGTTCTACCTTATTTATAATTTTCAAGGCTATACTAATTTAACATTTAGATAAACACAGTTTCAAGACTTAGCTCCAGTTAGAAACCCAATCTCCATAGCTACTTAATACATGTACTCAGAAGCTTTTCCTGAAATTAGCATAAACTATTATAATTATCCCACCATCAACAGTTAAAGGTATAGGATTTAAACACATCAGCATAAAGTACCAAAAACCATGGACTATGGAATCACATCAAGTCGGTGAAACGGCTCAGTGGGTAAAGCTGATTATCACTAAGCCTGGCTCCCGGGTTCTGGTCTCAGGGCCCACAAGGTGCAAGTTGGTCTCTGACCTCCACAAGTATGCCACAGCATATACATACCCGCGCACGCACGCACGCACGCACACACGCACGCACACACACACACACAAAACGAATACATTATAATGAAAACTGCTGACCATTCATGCTGATCATACAAACCTCATATCAATAAACACATGAAGTAGTAACAGATTTAGTGACTGATCTACCTAGCACCAATTAACATAAAAGACATGTAGCACAGGCTCATCAAGTAACAAGCATATTCTTAGATGGACTTGTTGCCATTTTTAAAATATTACCTATCATTCAAGGCAATAATTTCAAAAGGAAGATAATCACTTCACTGGAAGAATGTCCATTTTACAGAGCATAATGTATAATATACATCTCTTTACAAAAGTCATAGTCCACACTTGTACATACTCATATGCCCACATATTAACTATCTTCTTCAAAGACACAGAGCATCCGATCAAACAGTGTAAATTTCAAGAAAATCATAATGACACTCCTCCTTGCACACAAAATGCACAGGCATGTACAAATGGAACAATCTGAAGAAAATATGTTGTTTTGGGGGCACTCGTTTTCTTTGATGTTAACCTACCTCTCACCCAAAAAAATACAGTGATTTAGTATGATGCAGTTAAGCACTTACATAATAACTTCAAGATGGAGGGGAAAAGGGGAAAACATTACCCACAATATACTTCAAAAGAATAGAATATATTTATATGAAGCACACAAAGCAAGGCCCAACATTTCCTTTCTGAAACATGTGGCCAATTTAATGTCCCTGTGTGGTGGCTAAAGAACCAAAATTAAAAGTTGTAGCATCTCTTTAGAGTGGTTTTGAACACACGACATGGTATGAAAGCACAAAAAGCAGTGCTTGTTTTTCTAAATGTGTTTGTTAGAAACTGAGGACTGAAACATACTCACACAATGGACAAGGTCTGCTGAGCATCCCATACACTATCCTAAGTGCTGCTTCACCTAAAAGGCAGCAAAATTAGCTCAAAGCTTAAATTACTTTATGCACGTGGTGGGAGGAGGCATGGGTAACTATGCACACTCAACTGCAAAGTCTGTTATTAAGGAAAAGGAGATGGAAACTATTTAGGCAATATGCTTGTGAAGAATGAAAAAGGCGAGGGTTGAAACATCAAAACTGTTGAGATCAAACAACACTCCCAACTTACTTTAATACTCTAAGAATAAGAGTCCCTTCCAATCATACCCACGACCAACTGTTTGAAACTGATATTTATGAATTCTAGATTATGGTCTAGATACTCCGTGTCTGTTTCCTACATGTAAATGTCTTTTTCTCAGCAATGAATAACTCAGTCTTCCTGTGGTGTGAGCTAATGGGTTAATCACATCATTCTAAGAAGACTGTTTCTTCTACAGCTATGATAAACATTAGTACTGACTCAGTTACCTTTCGCTTTTTACCTCAGAACACACCAAGTACGGCGTACCTATATACAATAAGTAGAAGAAAAACCAAATAGGCCCATCCAGAGAGAAGAGGGCAAAGCACTCACTACTATTTCAATTTAAAACATAATACAACAGTTAAAGCATAATAGATAAACAGTTATCTTTCCTGTCTCTACCATGTAAGTTGAAGGAAAAGAAAAAACAATCACTAAGAATAGATAATTCCTAAAAACCTCAATTTCTCACTTTAAAATATTATACCTTAAAATCGACGAACTCTACAGCTAGAAACTAAGTTCACAAACAAGTTAATTCACAGAAATTAATGGGCAATGGTATCAACTTTTCCTTATGGTCTCTCTGACCTCCGCGACAAAAGTTCTCAAAAGCTACTCCAGCTGTTCTCCCTGGCCAGCCATGTCACAGCCTGCTCCGGTCCATTCCATCACAAATATGGTCTGCCTAGACCAACTGCTCCAAGGACCAATCCAACAGCCACTCCTCAGGGGTATGTGACCCAGCAAAGATTTGAATTAAATGTTGCTCCTTTAGTGTTCTCTCTCCCTGTCTGACACCCCCTGACACACACACACACACACACACACACACACACAAACACTTACTCCTGGTACCTTTGCCTTTTTCTTCAGGTGGTCTCTTGTTCTCCCAGTTTCCACATCTTGAACTGGCTTGAGATTCAGATGCAAATCTCTCACACTGTCTCATTCTCCAAGATATGGATGTATATTCTTTTTGATGTTAATAACATCACAGATATCGCCCTCTCAGCCTGTCTATAAACAAAACTTCTCCCATGAACATGTAATTGCTCATATAACCAACTTCACAGTGATATTTCTACCTAGCATAGCAAGTTTTCCAATAGTAATGAGGGAAGATGGGTTCAATTTTCAAAAGTCAAAAATACAGTAAGAAAAGCAGAGAGGTATGTATCTAAACACATATTTGCTACAATATTCTCTGGTGTCACAGTCTTGGTTTCTAGCCTCCGGCACTAGTGGAAAAGTTGTGGAACCATCAAGAGATGGCAGGAAAACACTAAAAGAGGAAACTAGGTCTCTGCACAGTGGGCTTGAAGAGGATATGGAGGGGCTGGAGAGATGGCTCAGTGGTTAAGAGCACTGACTGCTCTTCCAGAGGTCCTGAGTTCAATTCCCAGCAACCACATGGTGGCTCATAGCCATCTATAATGTGATCTGGTGCCCTCTTCTGGTGTGCAGGCATACATGTAAGCAGAACACTGTATATGTAATAAATAAATAAATCTTAAAAAAAAAAAAAAAAAGAAGAAGAGGATGTGGAGGGCCTAGTCCCTTCCATCTGTTTCAGCTTCTTGGCGGTCATGAGGTAAGCAGCCTTCCTTTATCATGGCCACAACAGTGACATACTGCCTCGTCAAAGGTTTGACAGCAAAAGGCCAAATGAACACATGAAACCTGAAACCCAAAATAAAACTCTCTTCCTCGTAAGCAAATTATTCCGGATATTAGGCTGGTGATGAAACTCAACAACAGTACCTTAGAGTTTTCATCCTGTCTTCAAAATGCTGAGGACTGACTCAGGGCCGTGTACATGTTACGCAAGTGCTCCACCAATGAGATACATGCCAAACCCTGATCTTTTGATAGAACAAAAGCCTTTTCTTTGAATGTAGGGCCTCAGACAATATGCATACAGGTTTTATTTTTTCAGTTTTTTTTAATAAACACAATGAAATGTCCTATGATTTTTAGTTTTACAATGTTTTTTTAAAAAAGGGAGAAGAACACGAACAAGAAGATAATGATACTAACAAAACATTCTAAATAATTTGTATAGATTTTCAGTTTTCATCAATGTTCTTAGCTCACTTAACAATAATTACAATGCAACAGAACTTTTTATAAGCCAATTCTGTTTTTTTTCAATTTACTTTTCCAATAGAGCACTAAATACTCAATCCTCAGTTTTCAAAAAGTGAAGTCTCTTTTTAAACTCATTGTTCTTAAGTTTAACATGAAACAACAGATTGTATAATTTTAGTAATAGAAACAACTGAACACAAGAAGGATACCGATGCAGCCACTGGAAGGAGCACACGAGCATGGCACACTACAAGTTAGCTCCTCACAGAGAGCTGAAACCCCCTTCCACATGCTTTCCACCCCAAGGGCCAAGCCTGTGTCTGCCTCCTCCGCTTCCTGCACACCGCCCTCCCCTGCCCATTTCATTCTATGCACGCTGTCTTTCTTCACTGCCCCCCACGACAACCCTCCACCGTGGCCTCTGAACACACAGTTCATTCTGAGCGCTACGCTCTTCTGCTGACTGGTCAGAAGACGCACTGAGATCTTTCACATGTGGGTCTCTGCTAACCACCCTAATAAAGGGAATCTATCCTCAGAGTTTTACATCTGGGCTACTATATCATATCATCATCTTTTTTTTTTTTTTTTTGCCCCTTCTTAACAAAACCTAACAATAATCTTAATTATATGTATATGTTTTCATGTCTCTGTCCACTAAAATATAAATTCTCACAAGAACATTTTGCTCACTGTTTTATTTACTGGCACTCTCATTTTCTGAATAAAAAAAAAAAATAAGTGATTTGAATTGATAATGATCTTAAGATAAAGACAGCCTATGTTTAAAAAAAAAAAAAAGTCATGAGAGGTGCCTAGAGAAGTGGCTCAGCAGTTAAAAATCACTGTCTTCTTCCAGAGGTCCTGAGTCCAATTCCCAGCAACCACATTGTAGCTCACAACCATCTATAATATGATCTGAAGCCCTTTTCTGGCATGCAAATGTATGTGCACATAGAGCACTCATATACATTAAATTTTTTAAATAAAGATTTATTTATTTATCATATATACACAGTGTTTTGCCTACATGTACACCAGAAGAGGGCACTAGATCTCATTATAGATAGTTCTGAGCCATCATGTGGTTGCTGGGAATTGAACTCAGGATCTTTGGAAGAGCAGCCAGTGCTCTTAACTTCTGAGCCATCTCTCTAGCCCCATACATTAAATTTTTTTAATCCTTTTTTTTTTTTTTAAAGTAGCGGAGTTGGAGAGATGGCTCAGAGGTTAAGAACACAGTCTGCTCTTCCAGAGGTCCTGAGTTCAATTCCCAACACACATGATGGCTCACAACCATCTATTACGTGATCTGATGCCCTTTTCTGGAATGCAGGTGCACATGCAGGCAGAGCACTGTATACATAATAAATAAATAAATTTTTTTTTTAAGTAGCAGTGAGATTTCTATGCATAAACTAATAGAAACAAACGAACAAAAAAGAACTGTGGAACTGTGGAACAATTTCATAACAGCTTTATTCCTAAAAGTGAACATCCAGAGACGACCAATCTCCAACAGGAGAATATATAAGCAAATTACAGTCTACGCACATTAAGAAATATTACTTAGGATTTTTGGGTTTTGTTTTAAGGAACAGTGATAGGACATATAAAATTATTCTGTGGGGGAAAAAGTAAACAGAAAAGAACACATTCCATATGACAGCAACACAAAACATACACAGCGGTTAACACTGGAATAATGGGTGCTATCTAGGTGAGGGATTAACTAAAGAGCAGCAAAACCAGAAGTGTCCTGTGTCATAACATGATTGGGGCTGCAAGAGCACAGACAGTTATGAAAACTGATAAAACTCTCTATATACACGTTTTGTTTTTGAGACAAGGTCACACTCTACAGCCTGTGGTCCTTTTGTTCAACTCCTGATACTGGCCTTACAGACAAGTAAAACAGATACTTTTTTTTACAGAAGGCAAAAAGTCCAAATTTGTTCACTCAGCCCTCACAAAGAATGTAGAAACATGCGTGCGTGCACACACACACACACAAAAAGAAAGAAAGAAGAAAACTCGACTATACAAGCTTTCATTAAAATTTACATATTAACTTGTTTATTTGCTTCCTAAAAACCATTGTTGGGAGGTATATAAGCAGAATTGACCGAATTGTTTAATTATCCTATGAGGAAACATACTAAGAAAAATACCTATTTTTATGAAAGATCGTTTATTTTGTACTTTGCTACAACCATATAAAACTTTGATAAATACCATAAAGCAGTTCATGGGGCATTAAAGGAGGACTACATGATACGGATACACCAAAGGAAAATGTGACCTGACACACGGTAAAGAGCTGTGTGCTGAAGAGCTCTGTAGCTTTCAACTTCAGTCTACTATCAAAAGCAAGTACAGAAGGACCCAAACAATACAACAGTCATGTGGCATTTGTGGCTATCCAGCAAATGAAATAAAGAATGGGCAAATGAGAAGCTGAACTTCTCTTTTTATTCACATTTAATTAAGTTTAATTTTAAAACATTTTCAGCCACTGCCAAGGGTGATTCTAATAACAAAATATGTAAATTTACTTTTTAACAGTTCATTTTATTACACATATTTGTCTGTTTATTTATATGTTTGGATACACACATGTCATCACATGAATGTGGGGGTCAAAGGATAACTTTCAGAAGTTTGCTCTGTTTCCATACCATGTGGGCCCTGGGGATCAAACTCAGGTCATGAGGTTGGCATCAAGTGCCTTTATCCACTGAGCCATCCTACCATCTCTCAACAGTTACAAAACTTTAAAATAGCTCATTATTAATTTCTCCATTGATATTTCAAAAGATATTTTCAATCTAATAACTTAAAATATATTAAAATAAACTTTTGTTTACATTTTTAAATTAATTTCACTTGTTTCTTTTTATGATCAAATTTCTAAGACAAGCTTTCTCTGTGTAGCCATGACCATCCTGAAACTCGCTCTATAGACCAGGTTCGCCTTAAATTCAGAGCTCTACCCACCTCAGAGTATGGGGATTAAAGATGTACACACCACCACCCAACTCAAATTTTACTTTGTAAATTGATTCTTCTATGTGTATTATGCATGTACATGTGCACATGCTCAAGTAAATGTCACAGCACTCATGTGAAAGTCAAAGGTCAACTTTCAGGACTCTGTTCTCTCCCTCTATCATGTGGGTTCTGGTACGTACTTTTACTTTATAAGCCCCACCAGCTCCCCTCATCTTTAACATACATATTGGGTATATGTTATATTTCAATGGACCATATTGTTCTAAAGGCAGGTCAACAATATCATGCATCAGCAAATACTTCAGTCACCTCCTGACCTTTGCACTTGATTGTCTTCTTTTCTTTAGCTGAATGAAGTCTGTTTCCACCCTTTCTGCCAGCTCTAGTTTCCTCTTGTTCCTTTTAAATGCAGCTAAGCTGAATCCTACAACAGAGAACAATAAAAAATTCTATTTGAGAATGATTAGGACAAGAAGGCAAGTGAGGTATCCTGGGGGAAAAGAGCACTTAAGACTGTTGAACTGGGGGGAGGAGGTCCCCCTCAGTCACAGACATAGGGGAAGGGAGTAGAGGGGGAAGCGGGAGGGAGGAAAGAAAGGGAGGATACAAGGGATGGGCTAACAATTGAGATGTAATATGAATAAATTAATAAAAAAGATGAAAAAAAAAAGACTGTTGAACTGTTGCTTTTTAAAAGTCTTCCCAATGTACATTGACAAAACAGGAAAACAAAACAAAATGCACAAGTTTGTAAACTTAGGGAAAAGATCAAACCAGAGAAACAATTGAATTCTGAAGGTAGATAGGGCCTAAGGAGATCCATGCCCATTCAGCTGTGTAGCTCTATAAGTCTCAGTGTACAGACACAAGAGATGACATGTGAGGACAGAGCACTAGAAAGTATACTAAAGATGAGCTACAAGAAAGGCAGAGGTGGGCAGGGGGGTGCTGGAGAGATAGCTCAGAAGTTAAGAACACTGTCTGTTTTTCAAAGGTTCTGAGTTCAATTCCCAGCAACCACAGGGTGGCTCACAACCATCTATAATGAGATCTAGTGCCCTCTTCTGGCCTGCAGGCACACATGCAGGCAGAATACTTAGTGTACAAATAATAAATCTATTTTTTAAATTTTTATTAATTTATTCAGATTACATCTCAATTGTTATCCATCCCTTGTATCCTCCTGTTCCTCCCTTCCTCCCACTTTCACACTATTCCCCTCCCCTAGGTCTATGACCGATGGTGACCTCCTCCCCCACTATATGGTCACAGGCTATCAAGTCTCATCTTAGTAGCCTGCTTATTCTTTCTCTGAGTGAAATCTTTTGATAGATAGATAGATAGATAGATAGATAGATAGATAGATAGATAGATAGA
>OU015742.1:9514566-9529613 GCA_907169655.1 Acomys percivali | reverse complement strand
CTCTCTCTCTCTCTCTCTCTCTCTCTCTCTCTCTCTCTCTCTCTCTCATAATGATATAGGCCAGCTTTTAGATAAAACCACAAAAGCGCAGGCAACAAAAGAGAACTAGACAAAAAATGCAAATTACCTGGTTTTTAAAATGGAGAAAGGATATGAGACAAAGTATTTAAATATGCATTTCTCAAGGAAAACATAAAAGGACCAGAAGTATATAAAACAATATATAGCATCACTGGCCATCAGAAAAAGCAATTCAGAAGTATAATGAACTGTCACTTCATCCAAATAGAATGATGTTGTCAAAAGACAGAAATAACAAATGTCAATAGGAAAAGGAAAGAGGAATTAAACTCCAATGCTTATCAGTGAGGACGTACATCAATGGTCATAGAAAATAGTGGAAAAGTTCCCTCTAAGAATATAACTACCATGTAACCTAGCAAGCCCATTATACAGTATATATCCAAATTAATGAAATCATTGTATCATAGAAATAAATGCACTACAGTGTTTACTGCAGCATCATCCATAGCCTAAGGCATGAAATCAACCAAGGTGCTATAAGAGCCGGTGCAGTGGTGTAGACCTGTAATCCCAGCACTCAGAAAGGCAGAGGCAGGCAGATCTCTGTGAGTGTGAGGCCAGCCTGGTCTACAAAGTGAGCCCAGGACAGCCAAAGCTACACAAGGAAACTCTGTCTCAAAAAACAATAAGCAGACAAATAAATAAAACTAGCATATATAAACAATGGGATATTATTGAGTCATGAAAAAGGAAGTTTGTCACTTACACCATGAGTAGATATGGAAGACATTTTAATGAAATAAAAAGACCGTTTATTGAAATAGGGCAAGCACAGAAAGAAAAATTCAATATGTTATCGTTCTTACTCATTTGTGGAAGCTAAACAAATCGACCAACAAAAGACAATCATGGTCAGTAGGCACTAAGAAAGAAAGAAGACAAATAAAGGTAAAAAGGAAACCGGAAGTAGCCTGTCGCTCTCTGTCGGAGCAATTCTGATGACTGTCCACAGTCTGTACCTATTTGACCGGAATGGAGTGTGTCTACACTACAGCGAGTGGCACCGCAAGAAGCAAGCAGGGATCCCTAAGGAAGAGGAGTACAAGCTGATGTATGGGATGCTCTTTTCCATTCGTTCGTTTGTCAGCAAGATGTCCCCGCTGGACATGAAGGATGGCTTTCTATCTTTTCAAACTAGCCGTTACAAACTCCACTACTACGAGACGCCCACTGGAATCAAGGTTGTCATGAACACTGATTTGGGAGTGGGCCCTATCCGAGATGTGGTACACCATATCTACAGTGAGCTGTACGTGGAGCTTGTTGTGAAGAATCCGCTGTGCCCGCTGGGACAGACTGTGCAAAGTGAGCTCTTCCGTTCCCGGCTAGACTCCTATGTCCGCTCTTTGCCCTTCTTCTCTGCCCGAGCTGGCTGAAACATCTACCTCATCTCTAAGAAGAACCTGTGATCGCCTGGGCCCCTCCACCTGCCTTCCCTGCCCCCACCCCAGAGATTTTCAACCTGAAGGCCTACTACTACCCATGGCCTCCACGTCATATGATTGACGCTTACAAGAATTCTCGCCAGTTTTACCCCCTACTTGACTCTGAGAAACACAGAATAAACTTTCTGTCACCTTCAAAAAAAAAAAAAAAAAAAAGAAAGAAAGGTAAGAAGAGAATCCAGATAAGGAATGGATATACAGACAGGAAATACTAACTAGCTGTGGTGCTTTATGGCCCAGTAAGGAATCTGCAGCTTGCAACTGAAAACACACAGCACATTAAGTGGGAAATCAGGACTCTGACAAATTTAAGTTCCTCAAGAGACCAGCATGCTGCTTATCCTAACTTCATCATCACAAACTACAAAATGTACAAAATTATGATATATTCTACATCATAAATACATAAAAATGCCATATCGATTTATTTGGAGGTTTATTTTTTGTTTGTTTTTTGTTTTGTTTTGTTTTTCAAGACAGAGTTTCTCTGTGTAGCCTTGGCTGTCCTGGACTTGCTTTGTAGACCAGGCTGGCCTCAAACTCACAGCGATCCACCTGCCTCTGGCTGCCTGTGCCTCCCAAGTGCTGGGATTAAAGGCATGCACCACCACGCCTGGCTGTCATATCAATTTATAATGCTTTTATTTTTATGTTTAATTATCAAAGATCAAAGACAGAGACTTTTAAAGCCAAAGTCATACAGTAAGAATTAGCAGAGAACTATAAGCAGGTTTCTCATCCAAACCTTTGAGGCTCTAAATTATCAACTCACATGTTCACAGCACTGAAGGAAAAGTGGGGTGTGAGGCATAAATCCCAGATCTGACTGAGCTGTGTTTCAAAAATGAGTAGATTAAATTAGTCTCAGAGTACGGAAAACCTACCCAGTTGTTCACCAGCAGACCTACCTACCTAGCCTACAAGAAATACTAAAAGGAAATCAACAGGCAAAAAGCAAAAGGACGCCTGGCAACAGCATAAAAGACACACACAACAATAAAGATCGGACACAAGATGAATCATTTATAACTACAAAAGCTATTACTGTTCTACTTGTTTTTAATTCTGTTTATTTTCTACGTCACTTTGTAAGTAAAACATGGAAGATTATTCTATATGTTCATGTTTTTACATTTAATACAGAACATGTGCTTGTTTGTACATATGCCATGACACATATCTGGAGGTCAAAAGACCACTTTCAGGAACCAGTTTCTTGTTAGCACCATGTGTCAGGTTGTCAGGCTTGAAGACAGGCACTGTACTAGCTAGACAATCTCTCTAGCTATTAAGAAATTTTGTGACATTAATAGCTGAAAGGGAATGGTGACAGGTATGTGTATAACAACAAAACTTTTTGTTAATATGGTCCTATTAACCTAGCACAAATTCAAATTACGCTATAATTTAAAGTACTAAATTTAATCTCCATGGTAACCACAACCACAAAGAAAAGAACAAAAATTATATATATATATATATATATATATATGAAATGAGAATTAAAATCACATCACTATTGAAAAAAACAAAGCCAAATAAAAGTGAAAGATAAATAAATAAATAAGGAACAAGCAACATAGAAGTTAGTAACAAAAGCTAATCTAAACATAGACAATTCACATATGCTCTGATATGTATACTGAAGTCAGAAGACACCTTCTAAAAGCTGTTTCTCTCTTCCTACCAACAGGGCTCCACATTTCAAACTCAAGTCGTCAGGCTTGCAACAAGTCTTTTATCAGTTCAGCCACTTGCTGGCACTATGTAACAATAAGGATGACAAAATTATACAAATAGGCTATTTGTACTGGAAGTTTTGGTTTCTTTTAAAACTCGGCTATGTTATGTAAAGAGGTTTTTGTTTTAATCCCAAGTCTCGGGTATGCAGTTGCTTTCAGTGTCCACAGCTGACAACTGCCTCGTGCAGCTCAGAGGGGATGTGGTCTATGCCAGGTGGAGTTAGTGGACTTCTGAGGACTCTGGGAAAGGATAAATATGAGAGCCCAGAGAGAGAAGGCAAGTGCATCGAGGAGACAATAGAGGAGAAAGAAGGCTAAGACTGCTGGTTCTTCCTGCTTCTGTGTTTACCATTTGCTGTCGCTGGACTGCTAGATATCCTGTCAGCTAAGTTTGGTATTTTCCCAAAGAGGCAGATGACCCTAACCATCAGGAAGCAGCTAAGAGGCCTACGTCCCCTGTCCCTTCTAACCTTCTTTCTCTCCTACCTAGGATTGGGGGGTTGGAAGGGAAGTAGACGCTTAAGAACATCAAATAAAATAGAGTAAAAAAATAATGCCTACATATATTAGTGGCTGCCAGGGGTGAAGGCAGAAGAAAGTATGTGACATCATAAACCTATTTGAAGACAATCTTAGCTCTATTGGTGGCAACTTAACTAAAATACTGTTAGAAAACCCACTGAAAGCTGGAAGCAGCACACACACACAAACACATAGAGTCAATAAATATAAATAAAGCAACTTGTAATGACAGCTATGCTAATTACCCTGATCTCACCCTCATACAATGTATAATGAGTCAAAGTATCACAATGTACCTCATAAATATGTAAAAATGTATCAGATTTTTTTATTTTAAAAAATTAATAAATGTCAAAATAATATACTTTTATAATATACATTTGCTGTATTTGCTAACATCTACTATCAGTTAGTTACTACTGTTATTTGTGATGACTCTTTATTGTCAACTTGATAGAACTTAAAATCACTATAAAAATACTTTGGACCGTACAGATTAGGTTAACTGAAAGATAAAGACTCAGCCTAGATTTGGGAGGCACCATTGGGAAGCTGGAATCATAGACTGAATGAAAAGGACAAACCAATCTAAGCATTCATTACTCTCCACTTCCTACCCTGGGTCCCATATGACCAGACACCTCCAGTTCCTGCCACCACACCTTTCCTGCCATGATGGACTATAAGCCCTGTACTATAGACCACAAGGAACCTTTCCTCCCAAAATGTTCTTTGTCAAGTGTTTTGTCACATCAGTGAGAGAAATAGCTTACATACTATTGTTATGTTGTTGCTATTATTTCTAATTATTCACACTGTATTTATTAAAGCCATATACTTAGAAAGCACAGCTTGCATCTCCTGTAAGGAAGGACTCAGTTACACTAAACCAACCTATGACAGAACATGGTCCAGGAATAAAGTCTGAGGAGAATCCTGAGAGGTTGTGAGAGCATGCCAAAAAAACAAGGCAAGAAAGAGTCTTGTGACCTCAGTTTCTTCAAATCACAGAACTGTTCCTGGAATGTGTTTGTGCTGCTCTCAGGTGTAGCAGAGAAGAGTGAGCTTACTTCAGATTGTACTCATTATTGCCTGCTGCTGTTATTCAATTAAATATTTAAATTATGTTTTTATATGCTTTATGTAAAAACATGTCTTTGTGGTTGTATACTGTTTGAACTCATGAGAACTTTATTCACATGACCTTTCTTAACCCTCAGAGTATAAAATGTCAGAGGTTCTGAATAAAGTTGTCTATTTCAAGAAACTTGAGTCCACCTCACTTACCAACTCTATTCTCCAAGGCCCCACTGCCTTTAGAGCAGTAACAACCTTTATGCCAGTAACATCACACACCATGAGTAAAATTCTTAAGAGAAAATAAAACTAAGCCACAGATCTAAAATAAGCACAAAGAAAACTAAACAAATTTCCGGGCTGTGCAACAACAACATGGATAAACTCTGAAGGAATTACATAAAGTGAAATAAGACATAAAGAATAAATCTTACTGCAATTCTGTAAGGTACCTAGAAAAGGCGAACTCATAAAGATAGAAAGTAAAGGCAGGATCACACTCAACTAACAAGAGGGGAGCAAGTAGACAGACTAACACATGTATTTGGGATAACAGTCAGGGGAACATAGAACAGTGGCAGCTATACAATACTATGTACTTATAACTTAACAGAACTTAAGATGGCTAAGACCGCAGGTGAGGAGGCTCGGCATGTACCCTGACTGCCTGAATTTGATACCCAGCATTCGCAAGGATGAAGAAGAAAGCCAACTTCTCCAAGCTGTCCTCTGCAATGTACACACGCACCACAACAAGCACACTCTCATACATACACACATACAGTCACAGACACACATGACATAAGTAAATAACAGTAAAGAAACATGAAATAAAATGTTTAAGATGATAATTTATTATATGAATATTTTTAAATTTAAAAAATAGAAAATATGTTAAAAGAAAAAACTGTCAACTCAGAAGTCTTTATCTAATTAAAATTGTATTTTAAAAGTAAAGGCAAAATCTTTATTACAGAATGAAAATTGCACATGCTGGGGCATAGAGACAAGCTCCTTTAATCCCAATACTGGGAGACAGAGGCAGGAAGATGAAGATCTCTGTGAGTTGTAAGCCAGCTTGGTCCACATAGCTCTGGAAAAGTCAGAGCTACAGAGTGAGACCCATGCATGCCAACAATATGTTAAGAAAATCCTGGCGGAAAGGAGAGACAGGAGTGATCGATTCACAAAAAAAAATACTTAAATGAAAATAAACTAATCTTGAAAATCAAAAAATAAAATAAAAAATAATTGGGTGGTGTACACATTTATTCCCAGCACTTGGGAGACAGAGGCAGGTAGATCTGTGAATTCAAGGCCAGCCTCGTCTGCAGAGCTAGTTTTAGGACAGCCAGAACTACACAGAGAAACCCTGTGTCCAAAAAAGAAAACAAAGCAAAAAGTAAAACACAAAAAGAAATCTTTCCTCACCATAAGAGCAGTTAACATTCATCTTCTTCCTTCTTCCCAGTGTCCTCCAGAGAGGGAACTATGGCTTTATTATTCACAACCACTTTACAAAGTCTAAAAATGATACTTCAGGAATATTTTTACAAACCTGGCATGGCGACTCATACCCTGTAACCCTAGCACTTATGAGGACTGCCACAAGTTCAGAGCTATATAGCAAGTTCCAGGACAACCTGGGTTACAGAATAAGACTGCCTCAAAACAAAAAGCAGAGAGGAAACCTCCAGAATAAAAAGGTGATTAAAATAAAAATCAGCAAACTTGAGCTATCTTTAACTATAAATATTTCAACGTACAAGTATTCTATTTATGTGTAGGAACAGAATTAACTCTTTAGGCTTGTTGCTTGTACAGCTTAACTCATGAAGGTTTTACTCACTTGTGGTCATGATGCTAGGAGGGCAAGAGGGTATCCCATGGTCCACTGCCCATCTGTAGGCTCCTTCTCCAACTAAAAAGCTAACAACAAAAAAGTTATTCTTTTAAAAATACAATGTCATCTTCTACAGTCAATTAAGTTATAGAAGTAGTATCATATGACAACTAAAGTCAAGTCTTAGAGAAACAAATAATTCTAGAGTTGGTACAGCTGCAGTCTCAATTTTTCTTCTAAAATTTTCCTCACCGGAAGTGACAAATATAGAAATTGAAAAAAAATTAGCACAATAAAAAGTGAAAGTTGCTTCCTATGGAGAATACGATTTTCTTTGATCCACATAGTTGCTGCGTTTGTACAATCTGTTCAATCAGATAAGATTCCAAGTAGATATTCTCAGAATGGTTGTTCTTGCCTACAACTACAGCCATTCAAAATAAGTAATCTAGATAAGCAAACACACTGGCATGCTCACAACCTAAGTTCAGTGTGACAAGAAGGCATACAGAATGCTCACGATCATTTTTACTCTAGTTGAGTATGAAATACATCCCAAATGGAAATTTTTTTCAGTACTATACTGCAATTTTTAATACAGAAAAATGAACAGGGCACTTCTGGTTTATGAAGACTACTCTCCAAAGACCTCAAAAAGCATGCCAACAAGTAACAATGTAAGTAATTTCATGAGGTAAATAGTAATTGTAAGTAGCAACTATAATAATCACTTCATCTCCATCCACAGTCAGCTATATAAAGATCCCAGCCAGCTAGTAATAAACTCCTTGAACTTGTGCCTGGCTATTAGTCTCCTATTCTCTATTTCTTGTTTCTGTTCTTCTAATCATTTCCACATTAAAACTCAAGAGCGGGAACTGGGAAAAAAATCAGTGGTAACAAGTATATGCAAAGCTCTTTCAAAAAGCTCACACTCATTTCCCAGCATCCATGTCCAGAGGCTCACATCCACCGCTGTTTCAAGAGATCTGACTTTATCTTCTGATAAACCTCAAGAGAAATGCCTATTCAAGTCTTTATATTCAGTTATTACTAAGAGCAGTTTAAAAAAAAAAAAAACAGCATTTCCATGTGCAGATAACTATCGAAAAGCAACATGTAAGCCCTGCCAGGTCCCTTTGGGGCACAGCCAGCATTAGCGAGCTGAGCTCTGTCCCCTAAGCTCCACCATCCCAGACACTCCTCTCTGCCTGCCATCCCAAAGAGGGCTGCAGGCATCCGGAATATCCAGGTGGCCACTTGGAACCAGGGATAACCAGATGGTTAAAGGCCAGCACAAGAATACAACCAACAAGAGCCAGTACAATACGGCACCACCAGAGCCCAGCTGTCCTACTACAGCAAGCCCTGGATATCCTAACACAGCCAATGCACAAGAAAATGAGCTTAAACCCAATCTTATAAAGATGACAGAGGCCTTTAAAGAAGAAATGAATAAATCCCTTACAGAAATACAGGAAAATTTAAGGAAGGAAATTAATAAAATCATTCAAGACCTGAAAATATAAATAGAATCTCAATCTCAATCTCCCCCCCCCCCCCGCCCGGGAATCCTGGAGATAAAAAGCATAAAGAAGAGAAAAGGAACTATAAAGATAATCGTTGCCATCAGATACAAGAAATGAAGGAAAGAATCTCAGGTATAGAAGATACAATGGCCGGGCATGGTGGCGCACGCCTTTAATCCCAGCACTCGGGAGGCAGAGGCAGGCGGATTGCTGTGAGTTCGAGGCCAGCCTGGTCTACAAAGCGAGTCCAGGACAGCCAAGGCTAACACAGAAAGACCCTGTCTCGAAAAACAAAAAAAACAAAAAACAAAAAAGAAGATACAATGGAAGAATTTGATGCAACGATAAAAAAGTTAAATCTAAAAAAGTATACATAATAATAAATAAATTTTTAAAAAGGAAGTCCAGACACAAAACATCCAAGAAATCAAAGACACCATGAAAAGACAAAACCTAAGGATAATAGGAATTGGGGAAAGAAAAAATTATCAGCTTCAAGACCCCCCCCCAAAAAATTTTTTCAACAAAATCATGGAAGAAAACTTCCTTAAACCTAAAGAAAGAAATGCCTATAAATATACAAGAAGCTTACAGAAACCCAAATAGATTGGACCAAAAAGGAAATTCCTCCTGCCACACATTAAACAAAGCACTAGATATACAGAACGAAGAAAAAATATTAAAAGCTACAAGGGAAAAAGGACAAGTAACATATAAAGGCAGACTTATCAGAGTCATATCCAACTTCTCAAGAGAGACACTAAAGCCAGAAAGGCCTGAACAGATATTTTACAGACCCTTAAGAGACCACGGATGTAGTGCAGACCCAGAAAAACTTTCAACCACCATAAACGGAGAAAACAAGATTATTTCATGGCAAAACCAAATTTAAGCAATGTCTATCTATTAATTCAGCTGTCTACAGAAGACAGTAGGAGGAAAACTGCAACCCAAGGAGGCCAACTACACCCAAGAAAACACAGGAAATAAATCCCATGCAAAGCCAAAAAAGGGACAAACACATACTCTCTCCCCTCCCCTCCCCTCCCCTTCCCCCTCCCCTTCCCCCTTCTCTCTCTCTCTCTCTCTCTCTCTCTCACACACACACACACACACACACACCAAGATCAAAATAACAGGAATTAACAATTATGGTTCATTAATAGCTCTCAATATCAAGGGACTCAATTCCCCAATAAAAAGTCATGGGCTAACAGAATGGATACAACAAGATCCATCATTCTGTTGCATTCAAGAAACATACCTCTGTGACAAAGACACACACTGCCTCAGAGTAAAGGACTAGAAAAGGGTTTTCCAAGCAAATGGACCCAATAAGCAAGCTGGAGTAGCCATTCTAATATGTAATAAAATAGACTTTCAGCCAAAATTAATCAAGACATATAAGAAAGGATACTTCATACTAAAAGGAAAAATCTGCCAAAATGACATCTCAATTCTGAATATCTATGCCCCCAGAAAATTACTAAAGCTTAAATCACACATCAAATCCCACACATTAATAGTGGAGACTTCAATACCCCACTCTCCCAGCACATTAACAGTGGGAGACTACAACACCCCACTCTCACCAATAGACAGGTAATCAGGACAGAAACTACATGGAGAAGTAATGAAACTAGCAGGTATTATGAATGAAACAGACACACCAGTTATCTACAGAACACTTCATCCAAACACAAAACAATATACCTTCTTCTCAACACCCCACAGAACCTTCTCTAAAATTGACCATACTCTTGTTCATAAAGCAAGCCTCAACAAGTACAAGAAACCTGAAATTATCCCTTGCATCATATAGGACCACCATGGATTAAAACTGGACTTCAACAAAAACAACAGAAACAACAGAAAGCCTAAAATCTCATGGAAACTGAAAAAACGTTCTACCCCATGACTTCTTTTCCATCAGGAAAGAAGTAAAGAATAGGAATTAAAGACTTTCTAGAATTCAACAAAAATGTAGGTACAATACATTCAAACGATGGGACACAATGAGAGCAGTGCAAAGAAGAAAGCTCACAGCACTATGAGCCTTCATAAAGACACTGAAGAAATTTCATACTAGCAACTTAGCAGAACATTTGAAAGCTCTAGAACAAAAAGAAGAAACACATCCAAGAGGAGTAGATGGCAGGAAATAATCAAACTCACAGCTGAAATCAATAAATTAGAAACAAAGAGATCAATACAAGGAATCAACAAAACCAAGAGCTGGTTTGTTGAGAAAATCAACAAGGTAGACAGCCCCTTAGCCAAGCTAACTAAAAGGCAGAGGGAGAATATCCAAACTAACAAAATCAGAAATGAAAGGGGGGGCATAACAGATACTGAGGAAATTCAAAAAATCAGTAGGTCCAAAACAAAAACAAAAAAAAAAAAATCAGTAGGTCTTACTTCAAAAACCTGTACTCCACAAAATTAGAAAATCTAAATGAAATGGATGATTTTCTTGATAGCTACCTCTTACCAATGTTAAATCAAGATCAGGTAAATGATTTAAATAGACATATAACCCCTAAGGAAATAGAAGTAGTCAATTAAAGTCTCCCAATCAAAGCTAGCCTGAGACCAAATGGTTTCTGGGCAGAATTCTACCAGCTTTCCAAAGAAGAGCTAGTATCACTACTCCTCAAAGTATTCCACAAAATAAAAACAGAAGCAACATTGCAAAACTCATTCTATGAGGCCACAATCACCCTGATACTTAAACTACAAAAAGACTCAACAAAGAAAGAAAATTTCAGAGCAGCTTCATTGATGAACATGGCTGCAAAAATACCCAAGAATAGAAAAAGATTTTTACCAACAAACTCTACATTCACAGAGGGCTAATATCAAAATACATTTTTTTAAAACTCAAGAAATTAAGTATCAACAGACCATAACCCAATTAAAAACCTGGGTGCAGATCTAAACAGAGAATTCTCAATAAAGGAATCTCTAATGGCCAAGGGGCACTGAAAGAAATGTTCAACATCTTTAGTCATCAGGGAAATGTAAATCAAAATGACGTTGAGAATACATTTTACACCCATCAGAATAGCTAATACAAAAAACTCAAGTGACAGCACATGCTGGTGAAGATGTGGAGTAACAGAAACACTCCTCCATTGATGATGGAGTGCAAACTTATACAACCACTGGAGAGCATGTTGGGGGCGTGTGTGAAATGTAGTGATATGTGATGTGTGTGTATGTGTCCCTGTACCCATGCACAGACATGAAGAGAAGTCAATTCCAGGTACCTTCCTCTATCATTTTCTACCTTCTTTTGAGTCAAAGTCTCCCAGTGAACCTTCGGCTCAACCACGTCAGAAACACTGGCAAGTTAGCCACCCAGGGATTCACCTGTTTCTATGCCCCTCCCCCATGGAGATTACAGGTATGCACACCCGCACAGACCTCTTACTTGGGTGCTGTGACTCTTTCCCCACTGAACTATCTGCTGAGCATGCTTGAATTTTTTTTAATCACAAAATTTTTCAAAAATACATGACCAATTTGATTTGAAAGTTTATGTCGTCCAATCTGGCAAAATTCATATTCTGAAACCCTATTCTCAACAGTTTTAGGATAATGTTAGGAGGTGTGGTCTATGAAGGTGATTGGCTCCCAAGGCCAAAGAGCTCTCTACTTAATTTGATTAAGAATCCAAGCCAGGTGTGGTGACACAGACCTTTAATCCCAGCACTCAAGAGGCAGAGGCAGGCAATCGCTGTGAGTTCGAGGCCAGCCTGGTCTACAAAGCGAGTTCAGAACAGCCAAGGCTACACAGAGAGACACTGTCTCAGGGGGGGGGGGGGGGGAGAATCCAGTGGACTGCCTTATCCTTCACTACATGGAAAGAACTCAGCCCCGACTAGACACAACAGCTGCTAAATTCTTTGTCTTAGACTCCTCAGCTTTAGGATTGTGAGAAATACACTATTATTTCTAAGCTATACTGGTAAAGAATAACTACATTTTGTTACAATAGTCAAAGAAATTAACAGATCATCACTGTTTGCTTTAGTAATTGGGAACATATTGTTAATTTTACTCATGTACAGCACTTCCACAATTATTTTGAAGGAAATCCAAGATATAATATTATTTCAACTACAAACATCTTGTATTTGTATCCCAAAACGCTAATGCAGGATTTCCCCATGAGCCCAGGCTGGCCTCAAGTCACAGTCCTCCTGACTTAGCCTCCCAAGTGATGGGACTCTAAGTAAGTACCATGACATCAAGACAAAAACTGATTTTTCTTAAACCCCCTCCAAAAACTCAACATAACCAATGTTGGGCATGGTCCCACACACCCATAATCCCAGTAGTTGAGTAGTTTAAGAGATGAGGTAGAGGGACTGCCATGAGAATGAAGTCTGCCTGGGCTACATGGTGAGTCACAGGCCAGCATAGGTTACAGTGTGAGTCCCTGTCCAAAAAAAAAAAAAAAAAACTTAAGCAACAAACCCTTGGTATTTAAAAAAACTCGTGACTTCCACTATGAGTTATAGAGATAAAATGGGCATTTTATCTAAGACATCTTAGGAAAAGCCTATTGTGTACACTCGCTCTATGCCCTTAAACCAATATAGTTTTGACTTGTAACAGGTGAAATTACCTCAATATTAAATGCATTCCCTAGACTTATGAAACAAAGTCTAATGTGGGACCTGTAAAGAACAAAACTTTTTAAATAACTTAGCTACAACCGGAAATAAAAGTTTAGAGTGCCTATTAAAGCATAAAAACATTCAATGCACAAAAATGTAAAGTTTACAATGTCTGCAATACAGTACCAGAGCAGAAAAATAAAACCTAGAAAGAAGGGGGAGGGTGGATCACTCAACTAAACATAATCTAAAAATAATAAAATAATAAAACCAGTAAACAAAGATATTAAAGTAATTTTTATAGCCCCACTCATATATATTCATAAAGACAGGCCTTTTTCTAAAGATAGAAATCAAACATGAAAATAACTGCAAGGTCAGAAATAACAAACTAGGCTGCATGTGATTTGCTGGTGACTGGATACCACAGGAGAATAACTGAGACTGAAAGCACAAGCAGTGGAAACAAAGGGAAAGGAAAGAAAGCAAAGCAGTCAGGAAGTTATATAACTGTACATGAGCCTAACCCAGCTGCTCCTCAACCAACCAAGAGGAGAACACAGATACACCTACTGTCTGAGCTAGCTTCCGTGTCACACACCCAGGAAACCCTCCGAGGAGGCAGTGCCTTCAGACTGGCCTAGCGGCATGTCTGTGAGCTATTTTACTAAGAAAGGTAGCTGGCCAATCCAGAGAGAGCCAGGCCCCTCAGCAGTCCTCTCTGCCTTACTCCAGCCCTCCAGGTCCTGCTGCTGTTCCTACTGACTCGCCTCAGAGAACTGTGATCCGGAAGGATAGCCAAGTAAACCATCTGTCCCCTAAGGGGCTTTTGGTCAATGAGTATTGTAGCAACAGAGAAACAAACTAGAACAGCTACTGTTTAGGAAAATGTCCAAATGGGATAGAAACATAGTTCATTGGCATAATGTTTGCCTTGTATAATCAAGGTCTAGCAAATGGAGGAAAGAGAAGGAAATATCTTAAGTCAAAAGCACATCTGATAGCTGGTCATACCTGTCATCCCTCCCAGGCGGCAGAAGTAGAGTCCTAGGCCAGAGCATGCTAAATAGTGAGTTCTAGGATAGCCTGGGCAACACAGCGAGACCCCACATCAGAACAACAAATATATCTGATCTACATAACCTACCTAGCATTACTATTTAGCAACACAATACACTATAGTGTCTATGTTTTCACTCATAAGCATGTGGCTAAGCAGGAATCCAGAAATAAACACACACACACACACACACACACACACACACACACACACACGAAGAAAGAAAGAAAGAAAGAAAGAAAGAAAGAAAGAAAGAAAGAAAGAGAGAAAGAAAGAAAGAAAAGAAAGAACTTCTTCAACAAAGAGTGTTGGAAAACTCATGTTTTCATAAGTAGAACAAAATAAAATCTGTCTATCTCACAACAGTCAGTTTAAAATGAATCAAAGATCTTAAGTAGGACCTGACACTTAGAAACTTCTAGAGCACGTGAGGAAAAAGTTCCAAGGTGTAGGAACAGACGAGGGCTTTCTGAAAAGGATTCCAACAGCACAGGAAGTAATTCCAACAAACCCCTTGCCCTGTTTCTTCTTTCCTCCTTTTCCTTATGAGCCAATCACAGTGCGTTATATAATCATTCCAAAGTGTCTGGTGCACTCACATGTGGTAGTTAGAATGAGAAGTTCCTCAAAAGCCTCTGAACACTTGGTGCCCAGTGTGTGGCTGATACAGAGGACATGGATGTGCACACTGGCTGGAGAAGTATGTCACTGAGGACAAAGCTTTTCCTACTTGTGGTTGTGAGCTCCCAGCTTCTGCTGCAGTGCCTTTGTTCTGTCACCGAGGACTCTACGCCTCTCAACAATAAGCCCAGTTAAATTCTTTCTTCTACAAACTGCTTGGTCATGGTGTCTCTTGCAGAAATAAAAAAGTAATTAACACAATGCACATCTTTATGTAGCCTTAAAATATACAACTATAAGGCCGGGCGTGGTGGCAAACGCCTTTAATCCCAGCACTTGGGAGACAGAGACAGGCAGATCACTGTGAGTTCAAGGCCAGCCTGGTCTAGAAAGCGAATCCAGGACAGCCAAAGGTACACAGGGAAACCCTGTCTCAAAAAACTAAAAACTAAAATAATAATAATAATAATAATAATAATAATAATAATAATAATAATAA
>OU015742.1:9483252-9514556 GCA_907169655.1 Acomys percivali | reverse complement strand
AATAATAATAATAATAATAATAATAATAATAATAATAATAATAATAAATGGATATATATTTATATATAAATGGAAAATCCAAATAGTATAAAAGACTACTTAAGTATGAGAAAACCTTCAATTCAGGACAACTGTTACTAGGCAAAGGAACTCCATAGGGAATATGGGGATACGGGACAGTGTGAAAGGTAAGGATCCACTAAAATACTTTAGCTGAGCATGATGGTTTAACACCAGTATTCCCAGCAATGAGCAGGCTGAGGATCACAAGTTCAAGACCAGTCTAGGCTATATGACAAGACACTATCTTAAAGAAGCATGAAGAAAGAAAACCTCAGTCTAGATAGCCTCAAATATTTTGGTGATTATTATTTCCTAACTTAGGAGGTATATGTTATAGGTTTGGGGGGGGAGTGTTTGTTTTAGAAACTATAGCTGGGCATGGTGGTACACATCTTATCTTAGCACTCAGGAGGCAGAGGCAGGCAAAGTTCTGTGAGTTCAAGACCAGCCTGATCCATAAATCAAGGTCCAGGCAGTGAGACCTACATAGTGAGACCCTGTCACAACATATCAAAAAAGAAAAGAAAATCTAAGTTAAGCTTCTTCTTTTAAAATTTCTCCAATGTAAAGATGTCCTGCTGTGGACTGAGGTTGATCAGCACAACGGTAGGGGCCGTGACAAGTATTACTGCACTTACAGAAGAAATGGCATCCCCAGCCAGCCCTCCCATTGTTCTCTCCCTCTCCCCCCTTCCTCTCTCGCTCTCCTAGTCTTCTCTCTTCCTCTCTCCTCTTCTCCCTCTTTTCCTCTATCTTTCTCTCTTCCCTCCTCTCCCCATTTGTTCCTTTGTAATTTCCTCTCCCCCTTCCCTCTCCATATACTTCCAATGTGAGGACAGCACAAGGCAGCAACTAACTGTCTGCAAGGCAAGACGACCACATCAAACCTAAGCAGGCTAGAACTGTGAGCCTGAATTTCTGAACATCGACATTTCTGAGAGTTGGAACTTTGTGTAACAGTTGCGAGAAGATACTGTGTTGTGGAGTAAATTATCATCTGTGCCTCCTCCTTCTCTGAACTTAGTAATAAGACTACAATGCAATTTTTTTATCCACTGAGTCATTTAGGCTGTTTACAGCGTTATACTCTGCAAAGAAAACGTTATACTGTACTCTTTATTTGATTGATTTTTATTTTATGTGTTTGAGTGTTTTGCCTGCATGTATACATACCACTCATGTATCTGGTATGCATAGAGTCAGACGAGGGCATCAGGTCCCTTGGAACTGGAGTTGTATACAGGTGTAAAACACCATCTGGGTACTGGGAACTAAACCATGGTCCTATTAAGTGCTCCTAACCTCTGAGCCTGCATCTTTCAAACCCACTTTTTGTTTTGCTTTAGTTTTTTGTTTTGTTTGAGACAGTTTCTCGGTGTAATCTTGGCTGTCCTGGACTCGCTTTGTAGGCCAGGCTGGTCTTGAACTTACAGAGCTCCTCCTGCCTCTGCCTCCTGAGTGCTGAGATTAAAGGCATGCACCACCACACCCGGCTGCTCGAACCCACTTTTTAACCTTTAAATTTGTTCTGCACTTTTCTGAATAATGTGACAGCCTTATTGCTCTTCCATGAGACAGCCCACAGCCCCAGTACAAGCTACTTCATGTATCTTTTCCCACCACAATGACTAAGATGACACCACTAGCAAAGACTGAATCCCCTAAACTAACTTGTAAGTCTGTTAATGACCTTTTAAACCTTTTCATCTCTTCTCAGTAAGATATAATAATAGTTGACTCATGATTGTTGACAATATTCAATGTATTTTTTCTAAGAACATCCCAAAACTAATTACTTTAGCAGTTGCCTAGCAAGCACAAGGCCTGGGTTCCATCCTCAGCTCTGACCAAAAAGACAAAACCTAATTGCTTTAGACACTAGGTCCTGTATCTATGATAGGTTTTGAGTCTCACAACAAAATAACCCTAACTGATTATTCTGTGACTAAAATTCTTCTTGAGAATTAATGACGCACAAATCCAGAAATTAACTCTGACCTCCTTTGATCAATGAGACTCTATTCCATCTGGAGCTTATCACCGTGACAGTGTTCCACCATTACAGAACAAAATATGCCTTAGTCTAAACCATGTTACTGCTGGTAGGGAACCAACAGCATCCGTCCTCTGTGACTAAAGCAGCCTTCAAACGCTAACAACCCGAGACAGAAGTCAAAAGAAACAAAGTGATTACCAGGGAGGAATTCTGCCTGCAGAGAGCTTGCCCTTCTGCCCTTCACATAAGAGTCTGTTTGCAACTGAGACTGGATTCTTGATTCCTACAAAATAAAATTGGCATAAAAAGAAATCAGAAATGTCTTCATATTTATCCACTTCATTTTGTGGCTGTTTCAATAATAACTTTAAAATACATGGAAATTCTTCTACACATATGCCAAGAGCACTAACACAAACTGAACAAGAACACAATAAAAACGTAAAAGACACTCTAGGGGAGCGGCTCTCCCTTTATTTTTAAGTCCGATAATAATTTTATTTATTCACTTATTTGTTTGCTTGCTTGCTTTACATCTTTTTTAAAGATTTACTTATTTATTTATTATTAATTCTCTATCTGCATATACACCTGCATGCCAGAAGACGGCATAAGATCACATTATAGATGGTTGTGAGCCACCATGTGGTTGCTGGAAAAGTGCCAGTGCGCTTAAGCACTAAGTCATCTCTCCAGCCTCTTATATCCTGACCAGTTTCTCTCCCTCTTCTCCTCCCAGTTCTTCCCATACCCTCATACTCCTCATCCCTTTCTTTTCAGAAAAGGGAGGCCTCCCATGGACATCAACCAGCCTTGGCATATCAAGTTACAGTAAGACTTCTTCTGTTGAGGCTAGAGAAGACAGAAGGGAAACGTTCTCAACCTGAGGGCGGCTACCCATTTGGAAGTCGAAAGACCCTTCCACAGGGTTGTCTAAGACCCTCTGCATGGCAGATATTTACATTTTGATTCATAACAGTAGCAAAATTACAGTTGTGAGATAGCAATGAAAATAACTTTATGATTGAGGGCCACCACACCATGAGGGACTAACTGTAATGAAGGGCCACAGCATTAGGAAGGTTGAGAACCATGGCTCTATGGGAATTCTGACCTGAGACGAAAAGGTAAGCATTACAATTTTTGAACACAGCGGTAATATAGGATACTTTAACATATATTCAGGCACAACTTCACAGTGTGAGCAGAAACACAGCCAGGGTCCTCTTCTGATGGGAAAGAAGCCCAAACATGAGACACTGAACACAAAGGGTGGAAAACGTCGCCACACCTGTACTCCTATCCCTGGGAATACTGAGAGAGAAGGATTGCCGCATGCTTCAGGATAGCCTAGGAGGCATAGTAAGTTCCCGACTCTTGAGTAAAACTTTGCCTCACAGAATTTAACAAGAGTCATGACAGAATTAGAACTAGAACAAAACAACTTTACAACTTCCTTTCTAACTCATGTCAATTACCTGCATTTAATCCTTCCTTACCTCTTATATTTAGCCTTTCTTGTTTGCCTTTCTTCATGTTATACTATACCCTCATGCACCGTTTGTTTATACACGCGCACGCACACACACACACACACACACACTCACACACACACACACACCTACCTATTATTGGCTAGATTCCATGTATGAAAGAGTACAATTTTTTTCTGAGATAGTGTGACCTCACTTAATACTATACATTCTAAGTCCATCCATTTTTCTGCAGTTTTTAACCACATTTTTCTTTAAAGCTGAGTAATATTTCTTTAAAAACAACTAGGTTAATTCCAATTCTTCGCCATAGTGAATAAAATGAACAAAGCAATAAAGATGAGAGTGCGAGTAACTCTGTGGTATAGGGTGTGGAATTCTCTGAGTATATGCCAGAAGAGAGCTAGGTCTTATGGTAGTTCTGCTTTTATTTATTTATTTTTTTAAGATTTATTTTTTTTTATACAGTATTCTGCCTGCATGTGTGCCTACATGCCAGAAGAGGGCACCAGATCTCACTATAGATGGTTGTGAGCCACCATGTGATTGCTGGGAATTGAACTCAGAACCTTTGGAAAAATAGACAACGCTCTTCACCTCTGAGCCAACTCTCCAGCCCCTCTACCTTCGATTTTTGAGAGCTCTCCACACTGATTCCCACAATAGTTGTACTAACCTGGACCCCCACAATGATTAAGGGTTTCTTTCTCTCCAGCACTTGCTGTCATACTTTGTGATGATAGCTATTTTAATTGTGGTGAGGTGATATTTCAAAGGAGTTTAAATTTACATTTCTCTGACTGCAAGGGTGTTTTGTTTTGTTTTAGCAGTATCTTTAGTCTATTTGCTTATCTGTTAACTTTCAATTTTATTTCCTTGGTATTTAAACTCTTCAATTCTTTGTATATTCTGGATTTAGCCCAGTGTGGAAGTGCAACTGGTAAAGAGTTTTTTTAATGTTTTTAATCCCAGCACTTAGGAGACAGAGGCAGGCTGATCTCCAAGCTCAAAGCCAGCCTGGTCTACAGAATGAGTTCAAGAACAGCCAGAGCGGGGGCTAACGAGATGGCTCAGAGGTTAAGAGCACTGATTGCTCTTCCAGAGGTCCTGAGTTCAATTCCCAGCAACCACATGGTGGCTCACAACCATCTGTAATGAGATCTGATGCCCTCTTCTGGCCGGCAGGTGTACATGCAGTCAGAACACTGTGTACATAATAATAAATAAATAAATCTTTAAAGAAGAAGAAGAACAACAACAGCCAGAGCTACAAACTCTGCTAGCACAGAGAGACCCTGTCTCAAAAATGCAAAAAAAAAAGAAGGAAAGAAAAGGAGGAAGAGGAGGAAGAGAAGAAGAAGACGATGACGATGATGAAAGAACAACAGCAAAAGCAGAAACGGAAACATTGTTGTTCCATCATAGGCTATGTGTGTAATGGTGCTGTTTCCTTCATTTGCTTTTGGAACACAGTCCAAGAATCGAGTACTGTGAGAAAACTCCATGAAAACAAGACAAGAGTTTTGTGACCTCAGTTTCTAAAAAATCCCAGAATTGTTCTTGGATGTGCTTTCATAACCCTTCCAGGTGCAGCAGACAGGAGTGAGTCTACTTTAGATTATTCATTACAGCTGGATATTGTTATTTGTTTAAACAGCTCTATGGAAAAACATGTTTGTGTCACATGCATCTTGTCCTTGTGATTGTTAACTCTAGTCATGCAATTCTTTTTTTTTTTTCTTTTTTTTTTTAATTTTATTAATTTACTCTTGTTACATCTCAATGGTTATCCCATCCCTTGTATCCTCCCATTCTTCCCTCCCTCCCATTTTCCCCTTATTCCCCTCCCCTATGACTGTTCCTGAGAGGGATTACCTCCCCCTGTATATGCTCATAGGGTATCAAGTCTCTTCTTGGTGACCTGATGTCATTCCTCTGAGTGCCACCAGGTCTCCCCCTCCAGGGGACATAGTCAAATGTGAGGCACCAGAGTACTTGAGAAAGTCATATCCCACTCTCCACTCAAGTGTGGAGACTGTTCTAACCATTGGCTAGATCTGGGTAGGGATTTAAAGTTTACCGCCTGTATTGTCCTTGGCTGGTGCCTTAGTTTGAGCGGGACCCCTTGACCCAAATCTGCCTATCATAATGTTCTACTTGTAGGTTTCTAGGACCCACTGGATCCTTCTACTTTGCTATTCTCACATGGTTCTCTCATCTAGAGTCCCAATAGGATGTCCTCCCCTCTGTCCCAGTTTCCTGGTAAGGGAAGGCTTTCATGGGACATGCCCCTTGGGCTAGTATGCAGATATAAGTGAGTATATACCATTTGAGTCTTTCTGCTTCTGGGTTAACCCTCGGAGTATAAACTGGTTGAGGCTCTGAATAATGCTGGCTATTGCATGAGACTTTAGTCCACCGCATTTCAGGCTCCACTCCCCCAGGTTCCACTGCCTTTACAGTGGTAAACAATTTGCTGTACAGAAACTATCCCCACCTATCAACAGATGGGACTACTTGAAAAAAATTTTTAAATTGTGCAGGAGAGGTGCAACAATCCATATGTAGGACTGGGAAACGCCCAGAGAAAACAGATTCTTCTACAGGAACCTAACCTGGCAAAGAAAACATTCTAGAGGCATTTATTTTCATATGCATAAAGATTTGCAATCCTCTTCCTAAGCTATATCAGCGGCAAGATATAATTTAGGAGGTAGCTCAGCTGATAAAGTGCTTACCACACTAGCATAAGAAACTGAGCATAATCCCTAGAGCCCACATTTTAAAATCCCAGCCACAGTAGTGCAAGGGAGGCCTAAGCAGGCAAATCCTCAGGATTCCATGGCCAACCACCCTAGCCTAGCACATTGAAAACCGGTAAAAGATTCTGTCTCAAAAAGGTAGGGAGTACCTAACAAATGATACCCAAGCTTGTGCTCTGGCCTCCAAAACTGCACACAAACATGTACCAACACACACACATGAACATGCACACATGCACTCACATGCCCATGCCCGTGCACAAAAGATAAATGAGGTAGAAAAAAACTCATACTCAATCCCAACAAAAAACATACACTAACTGATGACATGTTTACTCTAGGCTATTTCATAACTTTAGATTGTTTTAATTTTCACTTTTATATCTGATTGTTTCCTTGTTTTAGCATTCATCTTGCTTCACAGCTTTTGTTGCTGGGTTTTTTTGTTTTTTTTCGGTTTTTTTGTTTTGTTTTGTTTTGGTTGTTGGTTTTGGGTTTTGTTTCTGTACCTAGTCTATGGTATTTTTTTCTATTACTCCTCATACCTCTAACTAATAATATACTTTCCCTCTTTTTCCTACTTCATTCCCTCTTGTTCTCTTTCCTCACTGCCTTCCTCTCCTTAATTCTCTATTATAGCTTCTCAGAGATTTATTACAATTGTTAAAACTACAAAAACAAGGAAACAACATTAAGTGCTGTAAGAGAAAGTACCAGCTCACCTACAAAGACAAACACATAAAGATATTGCGTCTCTTAAGAAGGTTAAGTGCCAGGAATGCAAGGAATGATATACATTAAATCCTGAAACCAAAAACTGCCAACCAAGAAAGCCATGTTTACACAGTGAGTTCTAAGCCACATAGAGCATCATAATGAGACTCTTTGGTAATAAATAATGATGATGGTGATGATGGTGATGATGATGGTGATGGTGGTGATGGTGATGATCGTGATGATGATGATGATGGTGATGGTGATGATGATGATGGTGATGGTGATGGTGGTGGTGATGGTGGTGGTGATGATGGTGGTGATGGTGGTGGTGATGATGGTGGTGATGGTGGTGATGATGATGATGATGGTGGTGATGGTGATGATGGTGGTGATGATGATTTGGACAAATTCCCAACAAAATCACTTCAAAACCAAACCCTTCCACATAAAGAAAACAATCACTGCTCCAGAGTATGAGGCCAGCCATGATGGGGTACACTAACAAGCCACTTCCCATGGACTTCACCTAATTTGCCAATAAAATTTTATAAGGAAAGGATGCTTTTTAATGAAGAGCAATAAGGCATTTTAAACCCAGAAAAGAATAAGTAAATGCTGACCCCTAATACACATAATAGTCTGAACTTTGTAAGAAAACTAAATGCTCAAGGTAAAAACAACAACAACAATAATAATAGTAATAATATTAACAATAATAGTAATAATAAAATAGGGAGACTGGGTTCCTATCTTTGGATAGGTATAACTTCTTAAAATACAATAACCCGCTAGTTTGGAAAAAAAAGGAGGCTGAGAAATAACTCAGCAGGTAAGACCACTGGCTGCTCTTTCTAAGGACCTGGGTTCCATTCTAGCACCCACATAACTCACAACCATTTTTAATTCCAATTGCAGGGTATCTAATGCCCTCTTCTGGCCCTGGTAGGTATTGCACACAATTAGGCCACAGATATACATGCAGGTAGTCAAAATGCTCACACACATAAAATAAAGGTTAATAAAAGAAAAAAGCTGAAACCTTAAATGCATTATAATAGAAAGCCTGCTCAAAGATAACATTAAAAGAGTGAAAAAATGAAATAACAGCTTGGGAGAAAATTTCCATCATATATGCATGTATCTGACAGGACTTTTTTATTTAATTAATTTATTCAGATTACATCTCAATTGTTTTCCCCTCACTTGTATCCACCTGTTCTTCCCTCTCTCCCGCTTTCACCCTATTCCTCTCCCCTAGGTCTATGATCAAGGGGGACCTCCTTCCCCACCATATGGTCATAGGCTATCAAGTCTCATCTTCGTAGCCTGCTTATCCTTTCTCTGAATGCCACCAGGCCTCCCCATGATGGGGAAGTAGTCAAACATGGGGACCAGAGTTCATGTCAGAATCAGTCCCCGCTCTTCGCACAACTGTTGAGAATGTCCTGTCTATTGGCTAGATCTGAGTAGGAGTTCAATGTTTACTGCATGTCTTCTCCTTGGTTGGTGTGGTAGTTTGAGCAGACACCCCTGGGTTCAGATCCACCCGTCTGACAGGATTTATATCTAGATATACAGAATATATATACAAAGCAATAAAAAGGAATATTCAATAAAAATGTTAAAAAGTTGTAAATGAAAACTTTACAAGGACTTCTAATGGTTGTATAGGTAGAAGACACTTTAATATCATTAATCATAGGAAACCTCAGAACAAAACAACTACAGAAATATCAAAATGGCTGATTTTCAATAATAATAATATAAAAAAAATCAGTGAAAGCGTAGAGTTATTGTAATGTTTATACATGGCTAATAGGGATAATATAAGTACAGCAAGTACTCTGAAACTAGCAGGAGCCACCAGCAAAGCATTAATATATCTAAACAGTTTATGTCAACTCCTAAGATATACTCAAGAAAAGTTAGTGCATATTTTTCCAAAACATATATCAAAAAAAACTCTCATTACAACTTTATTGACAATACTCTAAAATTACAAACTGTGCGTATGTCTTAAAGAATAGTGGGTGAAATAAGTTACAGACTAGCTTAGCAATGAAATGACAAGCAACAGAAAAAATAAATTACTGTGGCATAAACTGTGGATTAATCTCACTGCTTTATGTTAGAAAAAAATGAAAGGATAGTGAGTTGTCTTATTTTGCTCACAGCAACTTCAAGACCAGACAAATTAGTTCAAAATCAGAATCTGAGAGTGGGGGAGGAAAAATAAGTGTGGACTAGCAAGAAGCAAAAAGAGCCTTTCTGGAGTTATGACAATGCTCTGTGTGTGAGTCAGGGGGGTGCAGGTGCTCATGAAGAACAAGGGCATCGCTCCCTTTAGCTGGATTTATGGTGGGTTGTAAACTACTAGAGAGTGCGAAGGATAGACTTGGGTCCTCTACAACAGCAGTGTATGCTTATAACTGCCCAGCCATCTCGCCAGCTCCATGATCTAAATCCTAACAAGATAACATTTAGTGCTCAGATCTAAGTGTATAGGTCTGGATACAGTAGAAACTTCATAAGTCTCTGATTAAAAATTTGACACAATGTAGCTTTAAATGAATCATAAACCATTAAATAAACTCCTTATGTCTGATGTAAAAACTACAGCCACAAGACTGATTTAAAAGGGAAAAGGTTCCGGCAATGGGCAGGGTATTTATTGCGAACCTAAAACAGTCAAAAGGCTAATACAAGAGGTATCATGATATCATGGTCAGCCGAGGTTGCAAAGCAAGCTCAAGGAATCTGAGCTACATAATAAGGCTCTGCTTTAAATAAAGGAGGAAAGAAAGGAAAGGAGATAGGGGAGAAAGAGAGGGAGGAGGGGAAAAAGGAGGAATTCTGTATTATTAAAATATATAGATTTGGGCCTGTGATATGACTCAGCAGGGAAACATGCTTGCCCTGCACAACTGGGGGCCTGAACTCAGCACAAGAACATGCATTAGATGAATGGGGATGCATGGAATCTCCACATTCCTGTGCTAAAACGTGAGGTAGAAATGGAAAATCAGCTGGACACTCCTGTCCCAGGTAGCCTCCAGGGTACAATGTGGCAGAAACCATGAAAGACCCTTCCTGCCCCAAAGGGAAAGAGAAAACCAACACCTAAAAATTATCCTCTAACATCCACATGCACACAATGGGGCACAAGAACATGTGCCCACATACATATCATGCACACAGAAAAGCATTCAGTTTTTAAAAACATATTCACAGAACATATCTCTACTCTATAAATAACCCAGATTTTTACTGGTTAATAACCAGGAGGAAACAGAAATAGAACGAAAAGACCTATGGAATAAAAAGTGAATTTTATTTCTATCACCTGAAATGTACTAATGTTAATATATTTCAAGTTGCAAAGTTAATAGTCTACTCTGAATTAAGTGTTAAATGTCTATAATCTCTTTAAGGACTAGAGAAGAATAATGTTCCTGTAACCAAACTTGGACATAGACTGCTCTACTTAATTTCTTACGTTTGCTTTTTGTTATTGCAGTTTTTCAGTGTTGGAATCCAGAGCCAGGACCTTGTAGAAACTAGGCAAATGATCCCTCAAATAAGCTATACCACTCGCATTGGCTGCTTTCTCTGAGATTCCATGTTCTTCATTTGGCTACAGAGGAATAACAATCGTTTCAACATTCTCATACTAAGAACATGGGAATAAGGCAGGCAGAGGTGGTGCATGCTTTTACTCCCACTACTTGGGAGTCAGAGGTAAGTGGGTCTCTGAGTTTGATGTCAGCCTGGTTTACACCAAGGTCTTCAGAAGGAATGAAATGGTAACAGACTTGGTTTTTCAAATAATAGAGGTACTGTCATAATGCTCACATACCACTCAGTGCTCCAACTGCTCCAAAATTTAAGGATTTTCCATCCATTATGCTGGCATCACACTCAATTTCTCCTAAGAGATTTAGATTAGATCCCATTCCTGCATTGGTAAAAGGAGAATCCTAAAAAACAAAATGAATTTAAATATTATTAGTCTTAAAGGAGAATTTATGTCAGTCCTTCATAAGCCCTTCTAAAAACAAAAAGGTAAGAGAACATTTCCTAAGACTCATGCGATATCAGTACTCCTCTGGTAACAAATGACAAAAATATTATGAGAAAATTAGAGACCAATATACTTTGTCAATACTAATACCAAAATCATTGCATAAGAGCCATCCCCAAATAGTAAGCAGTATAATCAAATATGAAAAGCCCTCGCACACCAAACACCTAAAGGCAATCTTAAAAAAAAAAAAAAAATGAAGTGAACTCCACATTACTATGAAAGGAAGAAGAGAGTTAGGGATTTGAGACCAAGATCAAAACCAAGATTAAAAGGTAGAAAATAAAATGCTGTATAGTTAACTAGAAGGGAAAGAAGTAGAGAATAGAGATTGCTAGCATTCAACAAGAAATGGGCCATTGTGGAATACTGAAATTAGTCCCAGGGGGACATGAATGCCTGGGGGCTGAGGCTTGGTTTGGTTTAGCTAGACTCTCCCTTTACCACTGGAGGTTCTCTAGCAATTTCTATCCACTGCGCCAGCCCTGCTCCTTGGCTGTAAGTTCCGACCTGCCCATACTGTCAAGTCAAATCCATTCTCTTTTCTACACTGCAAAACTCCTAGGAAGGTCCCTATGCCTATCACAACAATTCCCCCTTAAATAAAGACTGCCTTATGCTTACAAGTTTTGTGGACAATCTGCTCATAAATACTAATCATCAGGAAAGTGTAAATTAAAAACCACAAGATCCCACCACATAGCCTCTAAAACAGCCATAATTAAAGAGACTGACAATACTAAGGACTAGCAAGAATGTGGAGCAACCTCAACCCACATACTGCTACTAAGGATGCAAGTAAAAATCCTTTAACAAGTTTGTCAATGTTTGGCATACACTTACCACAGACTCAACAATTCTAAACTTAATTACACACCCAAGAGAAATGAACACCTTAAGGCTTGCATTCAAATTGCTGTGACTTGATTTGGTTTGGTTTTTGTCTTTGAAAAAGGATCTGATTGTGTAGGCTGGTCTCAACCAGGTATCTCCCTTAGTGTTCCAAATGCTAGGATTACAAGCATGTATCCCCACACAGCCTGACATGAGATTTTTGTAGAATTAGCTTTCTATTCAGGAAGAAGCCATTTTGTGTCAGACCCAGACATTGCTGAGTTCAGACTTAGAGCCTAAAACCTAAAATCCTAATTTCCAAGGCTTCCAAGGTCCTATCGCAGAGGTTCTCAATCTATGCATTGTGACTCCTTTGACAAACCTCTATCTCTAAATATACTTACATTATGATTCATAAAGCAGCAAAATTACAGTTATGAAGTAGCAACGAAAATAATTTTATGGTTGGGTGTCACCACAACATGAACTGTATTAAAGGGTCTCAGCGTTAGGATGGTTGAGAACCACTGTCCTACAGTCTGACCCATCCTTCCCTCTTCCAACTTGCTCCCTTCTATTCCCTGCAGAGGAGCCACCCTGTAACTATGTTAGGACACCAAGAATGCCTCACCCCAGATTTGAATCTGTTGTTCATTCATCTCTTTGAAATGCTCAGCTTAGTAGGGAGTTCTAGTTAAGGGAGAGAGTCAATTGAGATGGTGTGTGTAAACACATACATACGTATGAATAACTGGTGGCTCACTGTGACAAGAACTGAAAAGAACAAAGTAGACCAAGAAAGATCTGGAGAGTATTTTTCCTCTGGCCAAAAGTTCTAGTACCTCTGTGGCCCTTTCCTCTTCCACTCATGCCTCTGCTGTATTGTTGCTATATCAGAGGGCCCTCCTGACTAACTCTGGGAGAACGCCATCTTCACAGCACTCCCCAATCATTCTCTTTTCCATCTACTTGATGATCCTTCTCACTACTTTTTTTTTTTTTAAAGCACTGGCAAACCTGGGAGTTCACTATGTAAAGTAGGCTGCCTGGAACTCAGATATCAGCCTGCCTCTACCTCCCAGTGCTGGTTTTAAAGATGTGTGTGCTGGGTTGACACAAGCGAGTGACACTGGAGAGTAGGGAGCCTCAACTGAAAATATGCCTTCAAAAGACAGGGCTAAAGGCAAACCTGTAGACATTGCCTTAACTAGTGATCAATGGGGGATAGCCCAGCCCACTGTGGGTGGCATCCTCCCAGGGAGCTGCTTCTGGATTCTGTAAGAAAGCAGCTGAGCAAGCCGTAATGAGCAAACTAGTAGGCAGCACCCCTTCATGGACTCTGCATCAACACATGGCTACAGGTTCCTGTTCTGTTTCTGTTCTGACTTCCTTTGAAGTCAGCATAAGCCAAATAAACCTAGTCCTCCCTAAGCTATGTTGGGCTTGGTGTTTCATCACAGCAGCAGTAACCCAAACTAAGACAACCCTAAGGCAGTGTGCATTACCACACCCACCCAGCTTATTTCTTTTTCCTTTTTTTTTTTTTTTTCCTTCCCTAGACAGGGTTTCTCTGTGTAATAGCCCTGGCTGTCCTAGAACTCTCTTTGTAGACCAGCCTGGCCTCAAACTCACAAAGATCCACATGCCTGCCTCCTGAGTGCTGGGACTAAAGGCATGTACCACCACACCTAGCTCCAGCTTACTTCTTAATCTCTGTTGTTAATTTTTCCCACAGAGCACAGGCCCTATCCCAGAGTCTAAAGCAATGTTTCATTCATACATGATAAATATTTGTAGAATGACTAAATAGTAGTTAATTATAACTAGGTAAACTAGGTTAATTATGGTAAGCTATTATCCATTAAGCCAGCTAAATACTAATTTTTTTAAGGTTGTTTGAGACAGGGTTTCTCTGTGTAGCCTTGGCTGTCCTGGACTCACTTTGCAAACCAGGCTGGCCTCGAACTCAGAGATCTGCCTGCCTCTGCCTCCCAGAATGCTAGGATTACAGGTGTGCACCATCTAATTCTTACATGACATTCTTTTTTTTTTTTTTTTTTTTTTTGAGACAGGGTCTCTCTGTGTAGTCCTTGCTATCCTGGACTCGCTTTGTAGACCAGGCTGGCCTTGAACTCACATCGATCCACCTGCCTCTGCCTCCCAAGTGCTGGGATTAAAGGCGTGCGCCACCATGCCCGGTCCTTACATGACATTCTTATAAAGAAATTCCAGAAAGGCTTCACATAGCAAGATCCCTTCGAAGGAATGGATGGAAGAAGCTCTGAGTGAGGAGTTACTCTACTACCATGACAGGAAAGATTTTTCCTACAGTAAAGTCTACAACATCCAGCAAAGAGCTGCAACACTTTGCTTTTTCACTAGAAACCACAACCTGTGTTAACTGTTTAGTGTTCTTTGATGAAAGCATAAAATAAGGACAGTTTGCACGGCCACAGGAAATGCTGCACCTTGGGGAATTTATTATGTAACCTCTCTTACAGATATAAACAATTCAGTTTCCAAGTATACAAAAACCAAAATAGTACAATATAAAGTCATCTTACATAAAATGATTTATATCTGTCCAATCTCCAATATTCCTCTCATAGGAACTTAGACACGTATTGATAGATCACTACTATGTTGTGTTTATAATCTGTCTCAAGTACAGATTCAACAAGCACATCTTAAAATGAATGAAACATGGGAGAATATATAATTTTTATCCATGCATAATTAAGTAGTCTATTAAAATTATTTTAATTACTGCCTCTATTGACAAGCAAGCAGCTTTACTCATCTTAAAGTATTTAGCGGAAGACAGCCTTAAAACTAATTTTCATGAATCTTTCCTAATAGTAATAATGTGTGTAAATATAATACACTCAGTGGTATAGAACTTACTTACCGATTGTGAGATCCTGGGTTTGATCTCCAGGATAGAAAAAAGAAGGAAGGGGCTGGAGAGATGGCTCAGAAGTTAAGAGTGCAGATTGTTCTTCCAGAGATCATGAGTTCTATTACCAGCAACCACATGGTGGCTCACAACCATCTAGAATGTGATCTAATGCCCTCTTCTGGCCTGTAGGTGTACATGCAGGCAGAGCACTGTATAGATAATAAATAAATTAATTTTTTAAAAAAATTTAAAGAGAAAAAAAGAAGGAAGGAAGGGCAGGTGCATATTCCACTACAGATTTTTTTTCTAATTAAAATGAAAAAAATGCAGCTCCAAAGCAGCTTGAGCTACATAGTGAGAGCCTATGAGGGGCGGGGATACAAATGCCCAAAGAAATCATACTGCATGCCTGTCTCAGCTAACACTATTCCAAACTTATTAACTCTCTAGTGTTTCTTTATGGGTTCATAATATCTGCAGGATGAGGGGTGGCCAATGAAACTGAGTTTTACACACACACACACACACACACACACACACACACACGCGCGCGCGCGCGCGCACTTAAACACATTTTGGGGATGTATTCAACAATCAACTAAGCTCAAATTTTCAAGAACTAAATGATTAAAAGTTTTCACATTTATATTCTTTTGTGGTTGTATAAGTTAGGAGCCATTCATTCAACAAATATTTATTGGGCACATGTTGCCAGGCAATCATTTTTCCTATGAAAGGCAAGGTATATTAAATAATTCGGACTTGTGGACCACACAGTACTTCAGTTACTCAACTCTGCCAATGAGGTAGAAAAGCAACCAGCAAAAATACACAAATGAGTGAACATAGCTGCAAATTGAGCGAAGACACTGCATTTTGTACCCTGACGTTTGAGTTTCATATAATTTTCTAGTATCATGAAATATTATTTCCTTTTGATCTTGTTTCAATCATCTTAAAAACTAGAATCATTACAGGTTTACAGACCATCAAAACTAGGCAGATAGCCCTTTTTGCTTTTTTACCCCAGTTTGCTAAATAGTGAGCTAAATCACAGGGCTTAGACCAATCCTAAAACAGAATATAGTTATCCAGAAAAGTAGCTTCAATTCCAGCTATAGGAGGCAGATGCTAACAAATTCTATACAGAGGCTGGGGGTATACTTCAGTGGCAGAGCAAATGCTTAACACTGTTAAGGCCCTGGGTTCCATACACAGTACCAAAAAGGGAGAGAAGTCACCTGGGCAGGGAAGGGGATGAAATACAGATGTCTCTGGGTACCTGAAGCGGGTCAGTTTCAGAACACCTGTACCACACTAAAACCCTTACATAAAGTGGTATTGGACTGAGGATGCTATCCGTGGTAAAAATGCTTTCCTAGCATGGAAGGGTCTTGGGTTTGATGCCCAGTATCACCTAGTATTATGAAGAGAAAGAAAATGTTTATGAGCCTTGACTAACACGTGTTTGTTAGACATGTTGGCTCCTGCCTGCAATACTCAAAAGGCTGAGACAGGAGAACACACAGATTCAAAGCCCAACTGAGAGGGCTGGAGAAATGGCAACTAAGAGAAATTGCTACTCTTGAAGAGGAGCTGGGTTGAGTTCGCAGCACCTTCATGGCAGCTCACAAACTGTTACTCCAATCTCAGGGGATCTCATAGAATCTTCTGGCTTCTGAGGGCACAGGCCATGCACATGATGCACATGTACACATGCAGACAACTCCCAAACACTGTAGTATTTTTTAAAGGAAAGATGAGATAGACTCGTTTACACAGTGAACTGTCTAAAAATATCAAAAATAATGTCAAACATTGTGGCCCAGGCCTATAATCTTAGCACCAGGAACGTGAGGCAGAAAGTTCTACATGAGTTCAAAGCTTAATAACATATACATACCTAATATAATACAGTTACACTATATTTCTTAAAGAATGACAAGCAAAACTCTGTATATACTTAGTAGAGATGGAAATTCTAGTTGGAGTATTTCTTGATCTGCAACTAGTTGACTACAAAGATTCAGAAATCATGGCTACATAAGCTGTTATAAGCTGGACGGTATGTTGGAGAACAGTAAATATAATAACACAAACCTAAACTAGAAGATAAGTCATGGTCAAAGAGCTAAACAGAGGAAACAAGCGGACCACAAAAGGTGTCCATATAGCTTAGTCTTTCTTTTGTTTCTTCTGACATTATTTCAGTCTTAAACCTGCAATATAACCCAATACCCAAGAACCAACAAGATGGCTAAGTGAGTAAAGGCATCCACCATCACATCTGACAACCTGCGCTCAACCCCCTGGATCCACAGGAAGGAAAGAGAACTGACTCCCACAAGTCGTTCTCTGATCTACAGCCTACATGGCACATGTGTGCCAGCACACAAAATAAAAAATAAATGTTTAAATAGTGTAACAATCGATAGATAGATAGATAGATAGATAGATAGATAGATAGATAGATTCTACAGCATTGAATAATCAGGAAAATATGTTAAATGGACAAAGGACATGAAGTGGTATCAACAGGTATTTTCCCCCAAAGACATACAAAATGACTTACAACACATTAAGAATATTTTGAACATCATTTCTAGTAGGGAAAGAAAAAAACTACGATAAGGTACCAATTCTCACCCTCAAGCACTGCTATAATGGCAGGTAAAAAAACAATGTAATAACACAGTTAGAAAGCAATTCTCACACAGTGTCACTACAATGAAAAACTGGTTCATTGCATAGTTCTGGAAAACAGCTCCATAGAAAGTTTAATGTGCAGAAATTCTACCTATAGGTGATTATACAAAGAAAACTAAAATCAAGTATTCAATATTTGTGCACGGAGATTCACAGCAAGGGTGTTCACAACAGCCAACAGGTGGATGAAAGGATGAAAGCACTGTGGTATTGCTGTGGCATTTACAGCCAATGCTGACTGGGCCTCCAAAAGAGGAACAGAGTGCTGACAGGTGCTGCAATGTGGGAGTGCCTCAAAAACACTGTACTGAACTGGGAGAGCACGCGCGCATGCGCAGGGGAAGGGGCGGGAGAGGGAGTGGCAGCACAAAAAAGGTGTGACTTAAGTTATATGAATTATCCAGAACAGATAAATCCATAGAGAAAAAGAACAGACTGAGTTGCCAGCTGAAAGAAAACAAGCAAATAAAGGCATAAAGATTCTTTACAGAAATAAAAATATTTGAAACAAGATGGAAAACTGTTACAAAGCACTATGAACATGCTGATAGTTATTAATTTTTCAAACTGTCATATGACCCTCACCTCAATTAAACATATAAAAGTAGACACAAAAGTACTTATATTCAATGATTCTACTATGTCGCATTTTATAACTCAGAAAATACTGTTACCCTAGTGTCACTGGGGCCTTCTAGAGGGGCAGAAATGTTGTGTCCTGGTCCAGATACTGTGGACACAGGAGTATGTTCACTATGAAAAATTACCAGAGCTGTCAATAAACAAAAATGTGCTTACTTTCTGGTATATATACCATACTAAATAAATAAATAAATAAACAAACAAACTTTAAAACCACGGTGCAAATTTCTTAAAATTAAAATAAAACAAAAGAAGTTTTTAAAGACTGTTACCACCATGGATCCAACGAGTCTATCTAATTCAAAAGAAAAAAAAAAATTGGTGAGTAAAAGTCTCCCTTCTCCCACCTCCAGGGTCTCATTTGGATCATATAAGTTAAATCAGAAAATTGTTTGTTTGTTTTGTTTTATTGTTTTTTTGGTTGTGAGGCTAGCCTTTAATGGCTGAGCAATCTCTCCAGCATCCTCCTTTTTTTTAAAAAAAAAAAAAATAAGATAGCATGCGTGACTCTGACGTAGCTGGAGCATGGTCCTTGCTTTAGAAGTTCACTTCAGCGACTCCCTAAGCTACTTAACTTCACTCTCTCCATGCAGCCCTTTTTGAGAAGGTCTGCGGTGTCTATAAACAGTAGCACAGAAGAAATAAGAAGTAAAAAGCTACACAACAATATGAAACACACAAAGGCGATGGCTGTGGATTCAGGATTCACCTGCAGTAACGAAAGATGTGAATCAGAACAAGGAAAAAACTGGGAATGATGGGAGGAAGGCATAGTCTTCTAAGCAAGCATTAGTGATAGAGTCACAAATATATACAAAGTACTAGCATGTTTTCTATTAAGTAATGGAATGAGGATAAGATATATGGTGCTGAAAGCTAAATATCATTTTTAGTTACTTTATTTTATTTTATGTGAATAGGTGTGAGGTTGTCTGATCCCTCTGGAACTGGGGCTACAGACAGTTGTAAGCTGCCATATGGGTGCTGAGAATTGAACCCCTGGTCTTTTGGACGAACAGCCAGTGCTCTGAACTGCTGAGCCATCTCTCCAGCCCCTAAATATTCTTTATAGGAGGTTGGCAAAACAGAAGATTGGAAATGAAGGCTTGGACTCGTAGTACATTTCCCCACAAATACTCGGCATAGTGCTTTGCTGCAGGGACTACAAGCAGATCAAGAATTTGGTTCAACCTTATTTGAAGCATCAAGTACTTTGATCGGTTTTAGCTGGACCTCAAAACTCTATGGAGACATATGCTTGGGTAATGGTTCAAACTGTTTCAAATGAAGATTTTATTTCAAACATTGTTAGTTTGATTTGGAATTAATTTCAAAACTAATAAGCTACTTAAGTTTGATATATAGGGCGGCTGGAGAGATGGCTCAGTGCTTAAGAGCAGTGTCTGCTCTTCCAGAGGTCCTGAGTTCAATTCACAGCAACCACATGGTGGCTCACAACCATCTTTGAGATCTGGTGCCCTCTTCTGGTGTGCAGGTGTACATGCAGGCAGAACACTGTATATGTAATAAATAATTTTTTTAAAGGTTGATATAAAGTCTTTTTACAACAATTTTCAGCCTCTAAGAACACTAAACACTAAACTACTGTCAAATTATCGATTAATTTTCATGGCCTTTATAACAAGGTAGACTTGCCATGTTGAGCCAAGACTGTTTTCAGCTTTATCTTAAACTGAAATAGTGCTAGTCACAGTCGAAAGCTCTCAACTCAAGGACTAGCTGACATTCAGCTCTGGCAGGATGAAGCCTGAAAAGGGCACGCTCCACTTGGCCAGATCTCCGTTTTCTTTTTATAAGGAGATGTTATAAGTCTAGACTTTTAAATAATTCTCTTAATATTTAAAGGCTGAAAACTAAATCCAAATATTTAAATATTTTTTTTTCTGTGTCTGAGTGCTTTGCCCACATACGTAAGTGCATCATATACATGTAGTGCCCATGGAGGCCAGAAAAGAATTCCTGATCCCCTTGATCTAGAGTTGCAGGCATTGTGAGCTAGCTGATGAGGGTGAGGAAACTCAACATGGGTCTTCTACAAGAGCAGTACGTCCCTTAACCACTGAGCCACCTCACTAGTTTCCAAATTGTAACTCTTAAACACTAGTATATGGCCCATCTATACACATCTGTGTTGTCTCTTTTGTAACCTCTAACTATCAATATCTTATAAAGGTTAGGTCCCATGCTTCAGCAGAAGGCAAGCCTTGAGCTTTGGGTAACTGGAATCATGCCCTCAGAAGGCAGATCTCCTGAGACTGTCTGGCAGTTCTCAGAGAAAACTGTTATAAAAGTCTGAGTTAGCACCCCCGGCCCCCAGGTTTCTGTTTCTTGGCTTGAGACATGGTCAATGGCTCCAACATACCTTCCCACTACCTGCCATGCACGATGAATTCTCAAGCAGAACCCGGCCAATGAAGGTACCATAGTACTGAACTTCCAAAGCCTTGAGTTCATCACTTTCTCTAAAAAGTTCAGTTTCTGCTACTCCATTACAATGACAAAAGGCTAACACAGTGGTCAACTCAGAGGTCTGTTTAGACACCCACACTGATCATCACGGTGAGTGCTCCTGATCATCACGGTGAGTGCTCCCGGGACTTTCCCTCCCTCCTCTCTTCAGCTTGTCATTTTACCATTTCTCTGAATATCCTTTAAAGGTACACTTGATGGGTATAAGTCTGCCTGTTTTACTGTCCTTTGTTTAATTCTAAATAAGCATTCAGAGAAAATACAATAAAGCTTTTACTTACAATAAATTTTGCTTAACTGTTAACCTTTCATTATACAATGAACGAGAAGACAGAAATCTACATGTGGAAGTCACAAAAAGAATATGAAGTTCCACAAATGTCAATATAAACTGAACCCAGGCGAGGTTTTCAAAACTGAAACTAGCCAGGAGCCGGGATGTTGCTTAGTGGCTGAGTAATTGCCTACCATGCACCTTGGGGTGAATCCACAGTACCACCAGGGGGAAACAGAAGAGAACACAGCACTGAAGAACTGGGACTAATTAATTATTCCTGCCTATTATCAAAGCTCTACAGAAAACAAAGTTAAGGCTTACACCTTAAAGCACTTCCAGGGAGACAGCATGCAACACCCATGCTGCAAAGGGCATTTGCCATGATAAATATGCTTTTTTTAAGCTTGTATATTGAAACTAGTTGATATTTGCACACTCATACTCAGGTAACTTATATAAAAACCAAAAAAATATACTTGACTACATGTGTGGAAGAGGCACTGGAAGTATTCCTACGATGCCTATTCTCGATTATTCTGGTTTTTGTTTTTGTTTTTTAAGATATTCTTGAATACTGTTATATGTTAACATTTCTACTAAAAAAAAAAAAAAAAAAACCTAGCCAATTAGAAATAATAAGACATAGTTTACTGAGATATATATTAAGTGCATTTGAAATGTCAGCAAACTATCACAATTTTAAAGAGTAGAAAGTTCAAGAATTGCCAGGCGTGGTGGCACACGCCTTTAATCCCAGCACTCGGGATGAAGAGGCAGGTGGATCTCTGTGAGTTCGAGGCCAGCCTGGTCTACAAAGTGAGTCCAGGACAGCCAAGGCTACACAACACAAAGAAACCTCATCTTGAAAAACCAAAAAAAAAAAAAAGAAAGAAAGAAAGAAAGTTAGTTCAAGAATTAATGGACTTTAATTTAGTAAGGCACTGCAGTTAGCCAGAAAATGTTTGTATTAGGTCCATTTGAAGTAGTTTTCATTCATTAATACTAAACAATATGGCATACTTTGAAAAAGTCGATTCAATTATCTAAATGGGTTCCTAAGGAAACAAGAAAACTTTCCCTTTCAGTCCATAATAATCCCTGACGACAGAGTACCCCTTCTTTTCTGGCATTCTTTCTTCCCTGTCTTCCTCAGGACACACTTGCAGATGCTCTGGCTGCTGATCAAAGTTGGAATGCCTGAGGGAATCACCCAACTAGACAGCCGGAGCTGTGTCCTGCCAAATGGTGCAGTGCTCAACTCAGACATGTGTTAAAGTAATACCTTAGCTGTCCTGCATGTAAGTTGAGAGAACATTTGTTTGTATCACACTCTGTGAATACTAAGGTTTAACATTAGTGACAGCTCATTTGTTAAAACAGCCCGACTATACAAAGGACAATATATATTGGCTGGGAGAACAACACCATACGTACTAGGGAAACTATTATGATCCTAAACTATGTAAAGCCTTTTGGAAAATGTCAGAAAGATTAGAAAAAATTTTGATATTTGTTCATTAAAGCATCTGTTAATCTGACATAGTCTGTCAAAGGTATAATCTTATTTTAAGATACTTTAACAAGAATCATTATACTTACCTCTTTGTTATTAATCTAATTTTCAAATAAACATAATTATGCAGAAAAAATGACATCATGGCAGTTTTTTCCACATTTTTAACTGAAAGCCACAGAGCTACAGTACAAAGGGTTACTTGTCAAATACAACCAAAATCTGTAAGCTAAAACACTGGCTTCACGACTAGCACATCTGAAATAGTTTTAAAGTGTTTTAGTTGGATTCATTATGATGTCCAGAAGGAAGTTAGCACACACAGTACCTGAAACCGTTCTTTCCACATGAGCTGCAATAAAAAGACAAATGCAGCTATTTCTCCAATGCTGCCAGATTTGGCAACCACCTACACTACTCTTAAACCTAAGGGTATCTTTTAACCATGTTGACAATCATACAGAAATATCACTCAAATAGAACTTACCAGATCATGGAATTACAAAATTTACGCCATTCTTCTTTCATGACATGGCGGGGCGGGGGGTGGGGAGGGTTGGGGGGGCGGGTTGCACACTTTTACGTCTTCTACTAACTATATTTGTTTTTATAAAAAAGATTTCTAACCTACTACAAAATGCTGTTGACCACTAAAAATATGTCAAAAGAGGGAATTATAAATGAATTTCCTACTTTGAATTTTGTAAGCTTAGTACACTGTATAGTGTTGATGCCCTGTGCCAGGAAATGTGGATGCTGTAAACTGTCAAGAAATGTGTAGATCATGCAAAAGACTAGTAGATATGAAGTGAAAATTATTGCCAAGAGCAATAGAAATGACAAAGTACTCCTTTTTTGGTTTAGTTTTTTGAGACAGAGTTTCTCTGTGTAACAGCCCTGGCTGTTCTGGACTCATTTTGTAGACCAGGCTGGCCTTGAACTCACAGAGATCTGCCTGCCTCTGCCACCCAAGTGAGGAGATTAAAGGAGTGTGCCATCATGCCCAACAAAGTACTTTTATCAACCAGGATGTTCACAATTTAAAGTTGTTTTCTAAAGTGACATATGATCCTTCGTTGTTAACATATTAAAAATTAGACCACAGACAGACAATGAGAAATTTTTTTAACAGTGTTTGCACAATTTTGAAGCAAGATTATGTGCCATATTTCTTCATTCTTTTCCAGATTCAGAATTAGGACTGAATTTAACAAACACATACAAACTTTTTTTTTTTCCTTTTTTGGAGACAGGGTCTCACTATGTAGTTCTGGCTGTCCTAGAATTCACTATGCAGACCAGGCTGTCCTCAAACTCACAGAGATCTGCCTGCCTCTGCTTCCCAAGTGAGGGGATTAAAGGTGCCACTACAACAGGCTTTGCTTCGTTTGTCTGTTTTGGACACAAAAACATAAAATCAAAGAGCAGTCCTCTGGGACTTAGGAGATGGCTCAATGGGTAAAGAGCATAGTGTACAAGCATTAAGGCCAGTTCAGCTCTTCAGCACACACATAAACACCAGGTGTGGAGGCTGGAGAGATGGCAGGCACTACTTTTCCAGAGGACCTGAGTTCACCTACCAGAAATCACATTAGGTGGATCATAACCATGGGCACCTACACTTACACGAATATGCACACACGTACACATATTAAAAGTACATATGGCCGGGTGTGGTGGCGCACGCCTTTAATCCCAGCACTTGAGAGGCAGAAGCAGGCGGATCGCTGTGAGTTCGAGGCCAGCCTGGTCTACAAAGGGAGTCCAGGACAGCCAAGGCTACACAGAGAGACCCTGTCTCAAAAAAAAAAAAAAAAAAAAAGTACATCTGTGAAGCAAAACAAAGCCATATGTGGCATAACTTGCCACACTTGGCTGTAGCCATAGCACTGAGAGGCTAAGATCCTCTATCCTCTCCTCAGTGAGCCAGACTAACAGACTCTGTCTCACATAATAAAATGGAGAGCATTAGAGGACATCTGAGATCACACTGGCCTTGGTAAGTATGTACAAGCATGTACTCAGCACACGCGTGCGTGCACACACACTTTTTTTTTTTTTATTAAAAAGCCAGTTCCCTAGGATTGAGAACATTAAGAGTCTAGCGTAGTAAGACAGCACTGTAGGTAACTGCACTTACCCACACCTGATAAACTGAGGTTAATCCCAGAACCCCCCTTGGTGGAAGAAAAGTACCAGGTGCGGTGGAGGCACAGGCAGGCCGATCTCTGTGAGTTTGATGCTAGCCTGGTCTACAGAGCGAGTCCAGGACAGCCAAGGCTACACAAAGGAACCCTGTCTTGAAGAAAAAAAGAAAATATCAATTCCCAAAATTTGTCCTCTAACTTTCATACTTGAAAAAAGCAAACAAACAAATAAGGCCCTCGTGAATTTTCTTGATTGGTGATTGATGTGAGAGAGCCAGACTACTGTGGGCAATGTACCCCTAGGCTGGTGGTCCTGGGTGCTGCTTATAGCAAGCAGTGGGCAGGAGAGATGACTCAACAGTTAAGAGAACTGTCTGCTCTTCCAGAGGTCCTGAGTTCAATTCCCAGCAACCACATGAGGGCTCATCGTCATCTATAATGAGTGTACAGGCATACATACAGGCAGGATACTGTATTGATAATAAATAAATAAATATTTTTTTAAAAAGAGAGAAAGAAAGAAAGCAGGCTACAACAGACCATAGAAAGCAAGCCAGTAAATAACACTCCTCCATGGTCTTTGCCTCCAGGTTCCTGCCCTATTTGAGTTGCTCCTCTGACTTCCTTTCAGTGGTGGACTGTAATGTGGAACTATAAGCTGAAATATATCCTTTCTACTCCACTGGGGTTTTGGTCACAGTGTTTTATCACGGCAACAATAGAAACCATACTTAAGACAAGAATTGGTACCAGAAATGGAGCATTGCTATAATAGATTTGACCACATTTAAAGGAGAGTAGTGAAGGGATTTTGGAATTTTGGACTAGGAAATCACTAAGTGCTCAATGTTTCAAAGCTTAATGGACTGCTGTGGGAATTTGGAAAATAAGAATGCTGAGAGCAATGCAGACAATTGAAGCTTGGCTTATGAAGTTTCAGAGAGATGTTTTCAGAGTTGCATAATGACTCTATTGGGCTGGGTTTTTTTTCTAAATATTTTTATTCAATTTTTTAATTTATGTGCATTGGTATGAGGGTGTCAGATCTTGGAGTTACAGACAGTTGTGAGCTGCCATGAGGGTGCTGGGAATTGAACCCGGGACCTTTGGAAGAGCAGACAGTGCTCTTAACCACTGAGCCAACAACTCTCCAGCCCCTCTATTGGGCTGTTTGACATTTTGAGTTTTTAGAGTGTGGTTCTGGTCAGCTAGAGCTGAATATCAGCTGTCATTAAGAAGACAGTTGAACCTCTAAACAAAAGTAACAAGGAAACTTTATTTTTAAGCAACACAATAGAAAAATCATCCTATAATTCAACTCAATTCTGACAATATTAGTTTTAGACCCAATGACCAAAGAGAGTAAAAGCAACAGAAACAGTAAGAATTGTTAAGAGCTCAAGCTCTGAATTCGTGTTTGTGTTCATGTTAAATGCAATAAAAGCTATTCTAAGTGCTACTTATGACAAAGAACATACACTATTTTGTCTAAATTAGTTTATAAACTAAATATACTGTTTTAAAAATAGCTATAGTAATAATTTAAAATTAATCTTTTAAGGCTGTCATATAAGTTTCATTATGATGTTTTTATATACATGTTGGTTCTTCTTTGTTTTCATTCACTTCCCTTCCTCACTACTCAGTATGCTGTTTTTTGTAAGCAAATTTCACTGAGACATAGCCATAAGACTTCCCCCCTCTCCGCTTCAGAGAAGAATCATAAACCCTGGGCCATAATAAAGTATCACTAACTGGGTCATGTAAATAAGAGAAATATATTGGTTCACAGTGATGGAAGCTTGAAATCTAAGGTCAAAGTTCCAGTAAGATTATCTCCTTTTGAAAGCTCTATGTGAGAACATATTTTATATGCCTAAAGTAAAATCTTTGCTTTGTTGGAACAATTGACACTGGTCATCTAGGACTGGAGGTGCTGTACTCAAGAGGCCAGCATCCTGGGTGTAATCTTTGGGACTACTTCCACAAGATCAGCACACAGAAGCTGTAGTGCAGCAGGGACCAAGGCTGTAGCTTGTACTGGCAGCTGAACTGGTAATGTGTAATAGTTCCCAAAGTGGTACTGGTCTTGAAGGCGTAAACAGCAGCTGAGGCTTGGCACTGCAGAGCAGGGTTGGAGTGTGATGAGTGGCCATTGGTGAAGACACAGACTCAGATTAAGTAGAAGGCCCGGGACTGAAGGGGTCATGAGAGGCTTGATACTATGTAGCAAGGTGAGAGTCCCTGAAGAGAGACCAGGAGAGGGCAGATACCCCAGCATTTTGGAAATGCCAGTACTATAGGACTATCAGCAAGGACAGCAAGAGCTGTGAAGTGGGCCCCAGCTTCGCAAAGGGGCAAGCTGTGTGTACTGCAGATGGCAGAGCTGGAGAAGCAAGGCCCTTTGGAGCCCAGGGGCTCATGAGTGGGTCCTGGAAGTCTGGTGGTGAGATTGCTGCTGTAGGACTTTGTTTTATTTTGATGTGATTGTGTTGTGCCCTGATTTTTCCTTTTGGAATAAGAAAAGTACTTAACTTGGTTTTTTATTTGTTTGTTTGTTTGTTTGTTTTTTTCCAGTAGCTTACAGTTAAGAGACTTGAGAATTTTAGAGACTTTGGCTATTTTAGAAAATTTTTTAATTTTAAAAAAGACACTGAATGTTTTCAAGAGACTAAACTTTTTAAAGTGAGTTTTAAAGACTGTGGGGCTTTTAAAGGTTGGAATTTTAGTTGGTTGGTTAGTTGGTTGGTGTTTTGGTTTGGTTTTTTTGTTTTGTTTTGTTTTTGAGACAGTGTCTCGCTGTTAGACTTGGCTGTCCTGGACTTTATTTGTAAACCAGGCTGACCTCGAACTCACAGCAATCTACCTGCCTCAGCCTCCCAAGTGCTGGGATTAAAGGCGTGCACCACCACGCCCGGCTAAAGGTTGGAATGTTGTATATTGTCATATTAATATTAACATGACATGTTAATTTATCAAGTTATAGCTTGATAAGTGATGGGTTTGTGTGTCAGATTCAAAAGACATAACTGTCCTAAGTGTTTTAACAACTTGACACAAGAGTCATTTGCGAAGAAATAACCTCAACTGAGAAAATAGCCAGACAGAATGATCTATGGCCAAGTCTCAGGGGCATTTCTTTGATTGATGGTTGGTTGGTGTGGATGTAGGAGGGCCCAGCTCACTGTGGGCAATGGTACCCCTGGCTGGTGGTCTGGGTAATCTAGAACAGCAAGCTAAGCAAGCCATGGGGAGCAAACCAGTAAGCAGCATCCTCCGTGGCTTCTGGGTCATCTCCTGCCTCCAGGTTCCTTCCCTGCATGAGCTCCTGCCCTGAGTCCCCTCACAGATAGGCTGTGGTACAGAGCTGTAGGCTAAAACAAACTCCTTCCTGCTAAAGCTGCTTTAGGTCACAGTGCTTTATTACAGCAAAAGAAGCCCTAACTTAAGCCTCGTTTTAATACCCAGCACATGCCTCTCCCTGAAAAGTAAAAAAAAGACAACTCTGAAAATTAAATAACCTATGGTTACACAGAAATGAAGCATGCAGAAACATTTTAGCTTAAATCCTTCATTAACAATGGGGGGAAGTTGTAAAACTATAAAATTTCCTGACAAATTGCATATCGGAAAATACAGATACAACGATTCAAAAACGACAAAACCGCAATTCTTAGATCACATAAATCTAAGTATATCTATGAATACAGAACTACAACATATTTATATTCAAAGATTGAATAAATTATTTTCACATAATCAAAACACAAAAAAAGGTTGGTTTAAAAAGCTCAAAACTGAGTATCAAATGTAATATTTTTTTTCCTTTGTTCTTTTTCTGTGTAGTCCTGGTTGTCCTGGACTTGCTTTATAGACCAAACTGGCCGCGAACTCACAGAGATCCACCTGCTTCTGCCTCCCTAGTGCTGGGATTACATGCCTTTGCCACCGTGCCTCGCTAAATGTAGCATATTCTTAAGAGTAACAATACCCAGAGAAAAATGAAAACTCATACATGAAGCTACATGCTTCTCAAAAGCTATTAAGTGTAGGCTTAGAATACATCCCTGACAGATTCAGTCAAGAGGAAACGTCTGATGGGGCCCACGGAGCTTGTGTGGCAATGGCTGAAAAAGGCCTAAATCCTTCCTGCTCCCATCAATACAAAAAAAAAAAACACGGCATGGTCTGCAGTAAAGTGTTTTCACTTGGACTGTGATACAGAGACAAGCAAAAACTAAAATCTAATAACTGCCTTGGTTTTCTTTTTATTCTTTTAAAAAAGAAATTGCTTTTCCACTAAGCATGGACTTTGCACTACAAAGCAGACATGATTTCTAGGGTCTTGGGAACAGAACAGATGTACCTATCTAATGTGTAAATGCAGTAAATTACAAGTTGGTCCTCAGTACTAAAGGCAAGAATCAGCATTAGTACTCCAAAAGGGTTTTAAAAGAACGGAACTTACTTTTCCCGTCCCGGCTACCTGGGCTGTGTCTGGTGCGTCTCTGTCTGCACATGGCCACCCACAGCCTGTCTTCTAATTAAATCAACGCTCTAGCAGCAGAGTGAGCAAACAAGACGCCTCTCGTCTGTGTACAGCTCTTCAGGACACAGGCCCCTTGGCAGGAGATGGAAATTCTTGGGAGAGGTGATTTTCTCTGCCTCTTCACAAGAAGAACATAGAGACTTGGCTGGATGCAACTCCATGAAGTGTAACTGTGTGTATACACCTCAAAAAATAAAACAAAAAAATGTAGAGAAACATAAAGACTCCATAAAAAGCTACAACACACAGAAATAATGAAGTACCACTGGAAATACTGCTCAGGAGATAGGCACAATCAGGGCTCTGAAATAACCGAAGATAGCAATGATTTTAGTTTTTTGTTTTGTTTTGTTTTTTGCTTTTTTTCAAGACAGGGTTTCTCTGTGTAATAGCCCTGGCTGTCCTGGAACTCTCTTTGTAGACCAGGCTGGCCTCGAACTCACAGAGATGCACCTGCCTCTGTCTCCTGAGTGCTGGGATTAAAGGGGTGTGCTGCCACACCCAGCTTGATAGCAACTATTTTAAAAGAAATGAACACCTCAACTTTAAATTAAAATTCCATGCAATGACTATATTGCAAGCACTATGAGGGAAAAGAGCGACCTTTTGTTAAGGGTAAATCTGTTATTCCACATAAATAAAAATCAAGACACCTCCCCTCCCCCATCACACAGAATAAAAAATACCAGCAGCAAAAGAGAAAAAATTGTCTCAAAGGCCAGGGGTATAAACACATCATCAGCCACATTGTAGCCAATGGCTGCTCATGTGTATGATCTAGCTGCATCACGCCGATCTGCGGTGTGTCCAGAGCCCTGTGGGGAAGGCAAGGGAAAGGGACAGGGACCTGCTTGACCTGGAGAACAGGACAGCAGGAATACTCAGCCACCCTCTGCTTATGGAAACATTTCTGTGCAGGAATACTGAGGTATTAATTTACTTAGACAGTGTTGAGCTTCTCAAACAAGTGGAAATGACCAATCAGACACCTTAAGTTTGCTGTGTTATGTATTGAAAAAAAACAAACAACTGAGGCTGGAGAAGTGGCTCAGCAGCTAAGAAAGCTAGCAGCACGCAGCGTGGCACACGCCATTAGTCCCAGCACTCAGGAGGAAGAGGCAGGTGGATCTTTGAGATTAAGGCCAACCTGGCCTACAAAAAAGAATTCCAGAACAGCCTGGGCTATACAGAAAAAGAAAAAGAAAGCTAGCTATTCTTCCAGAGGAATAACTTGGTTCTCACCATAAATGCTGGGTATATTAACTGCTGACATCTCCAGCTCTGGGAGATCTGATGCTTCTGGCTCCCAGACACCTGCCCTCACATGCAAATGCCCACACACAGATACACACATACATATAATAAATATTTTTAAAAATTTTTTAAAAATCTGAAGTGATGTACAGGTGTCAGTAAACATGTGATCCCAGAGGACCCCTCAAGCAAACTTGCTATCATAAATATCTGCCCTCCTTAACGTGCTCTTCCATCCACAGATGCCACATGACAGCATCAAGCCACACCATCTTCATGACCACCACACGTTTCAAACACCAGTAGGCTTGGGGTATTTTATTTCTCCAATGCCTCGGCCACACAGACAATCTCAGTCTGAAATGTGCCATGTCCAGGAAAGGAGTGTGGGCAACTCCTAGAGGTGAACTGAGGACTAGAGCGGGACCTCCCGACTACAGACTACTCAGGGTGACCAACAGTCTGGAGTTCCTAAAGATGCATGCAGTGGTTCTCCGTACAAAAGGATATAGAGACACACATGAATGCATCACAGTAGCAAATATAATAACACAAATATGTGGTGATATAAATAGCTACTTTCTTCTTTTCTTCAAAATGCCAGCCATGTTGGTAAGAAATAACGTCATGAAAGTCTTCAAGTTTATAATCAAGCAACCCACTGGATTGTACAAAGGTCCAAAGGCAAGAAACAGTGCCAAACGCAATCTGCTCAACCTTCCTAATGCTGTGGTCCCTGAGCTCCCGTGTCCCAGGATACCTTTCCTCAGTGCTGTGTGGACCCTGAGCTCCCCTGTCCCAGAACACCTTTCCTCAGAGCTGTGTGGACCCTGAGCTCCTGTGTCCCAGGACACCTTTCCTCAGAGCTGTGTGGTCCCTGG
>OU015742.1:9465855-9483242 GCA_907169655.1 Acomys percivali | reverse complement strand
GCTCCTGTGTCCCAGGACACCTTTCCTCAGAGCTGTGTGGTCCCTGGGCTCCTGTGTCCCAGGACACCTTTCCTCAGAGCTGTGTGGTCCATGAACTCCCGTGTCCCAGGATACCTTTCCTCAGAGCTGTGTGGTCCATGAGCTCCCGTGTCCCAGGACACCTTTCCTCAGAGCTGTGTGGACCCTGAGCCCCCATGTTCCAGGATGCCATCCCACCCAAGTACCAGAAAAGCCAACCAGCCAAGCATTTCATACCATGATTCAGATACCCTTCCCTCAGAGCTAGGATGCCTTGCCAGGCCTTGGAGTTGTGGGTTTCCTGGCTACCTTGACACCTGATTAGGAAGGCCAAACACCAAATTGGTTCCCAATATTATCTTCTCTGCCGTGATACCCAATAAACAGAATTCACTTCCTCATTTGTTCTATGGACAATCTGTAAAATCTATAAAAGAACAAGACTAAATAAATTCAACATCAATCTCCAAACTACAATGTCTAAACTGATTTGAAGACAAAATGAACTTGGAAGCACCTCTGCATTTTCACAGTACAGAACACTTATCACACAGGAGTGGTCATCTTCCCTCCCAAAACCTGAAAGGGCGAAATAAGTCAGAATCCTAGGTAAGGACTGCCATGCCAGTGCCCATACACTATTTAAACAAAGAAATACCACCTCTTGTGTCAAAAAATGGTCATTTGAAGATGACAAAATGCCAGGTGGTGGCACATGCCTTTAATCCCAGCACTTGGGAGGCAGAGGCAGGCAGATTGCTGAGTTCGAGGCCAGCCTAGTCTACAAAGCAAGTCCAGGACAGTCAAAGCTACACAGAGAGATTCTGTCTCAAAACAAAACAAAACAAAACAAAAATAAATTTAAAAAATGAAGATGATGACATGTGTATTTATAATGGACTAACTCATGCATTTCTAAGAAAATCTGGAAAATTATAAGTCTAGGCAGATTGTGCAACCTTTGTACAAGAACAAAGTACAAAAAAAAAAAAAACAAAGTACAGTATAACTCCTTACTCACTCATGACCATGCAAACAACCAAAATTAAACTTAGTGGTGTATATATATATACACACACACACACAGACACACACACAGACACAGACACAGACACACACACACACACACACACCAAAATAGGAGCAGGGATTCCTGGGAGAGATTTTAGAGGAAGAGTGAGGGAGTAGAAGGGGGAAGGGGAATAAGCAAACTTCAGGATACACATGTAAGAAACAAGCACACAATGGATTTCTAAAAAGAAGAAGTGGAAGGGGTAAATGGAGGCAAGCAAGCATAGGAAACAGTTTGGTACTCTGGGCCCCTTATTTGTTTTTGGGTTATGCACACAATCTTGTAATAATGTACTTGGCAGCCTAGTTCGCGGACCTGCCAGTACTATACACACGCCTCTCTCCAAACAACACACCTAGCAACCACAGAACCCCTTGACTGCCTCCACCTGCATCAGAGTAGGCTACTCACAGTTCTAAGCAATAGTGTATGTTTCCCTATCCCTAACCATCAAATTTAGACAACTTCTATTTAAGAATAATCCCAAAATATCCAAGTATGAAGAGTAGAAGAGCCAATGCATGAGTGCATGAGAAGACAAAGCTGTCCTCATTATCTTACCATCTTATGCCTATAAGATAAACATTGGAATAGAATCAAATGTATTATGGGGAGGAATATACACAGTTGAAAAATTAATATATGGCCTAAGCTATCAAGCAAAATAGAGAACCACCCAAACTATGGCCCTTAGTGACCAGCTGTTACCCTTTGGCCCCACAAAAAGAGGCCCAATGCTGTAACCTGAAGCCCTTGAGTGTATTTACTCATGTGGCTCCTGTCAACCTTGATAGTGTACCTCTCTCTTAAATCTAAATCAAATTATCTTGCTTCTTCTGCAAATCTTTCTCAGCCCTTATTTTCAATTCTTTGTATAATAGCCCAAGAACCTAAAAACAGAGTCCAGGCCCAACCACTGCATATATTCTTGCAGAAATGCCAAAATAAAACCCACTTTTTTGTGTGCTAACCAAAACAATCAATTCAAGGGGGCTTAAAAGGAGACCCAGGCCGAGTGTGGTGGCGCACGCCTTTCATCCCAGCACTCGGGAGGCAGAGGTAGGCGGATCGCTTTGAGTTCGAGGCCAGCCTGGTCTACAAAGTGAGTCCAGGATGGCCAAGGCTACACAGAGAGACCCTGTCTCGAAAAAAAAAAAAAAAAAAGGAGACCCAGGCACAATGGCACATGCCTGTAATCCAGTACTTGGGAAGTAGAAGAGAGGACCAACAGTTCAAAACCACCCCTGGATACTTAGCAAGTCCAAAACAAGCATGAGTTACATTAGACCCTATCTCAAAAGAAAGAAAAGAAAATTAAGGGGGGAAAAGGAGCAACAGAGTATATGCCAAGGTAGAGAAGGTGAATGTGAAAAGTCCCTTTTGTGTCACCTTGTCTTTTCCTCTTCTACTGTATAAAGTTGATTAGTATAAGAACAGTCAGCCCTGCGGTGATATAAAGTTGATTAGTATAAGGACAGTCAGCCAGCAGCTGTAGCACACGCCTTTAATCCCAGCACTCTGGGAGGCGGAGGCAGGCGCATTTCTGTGAGTTCAAGGTCAGCCTGGTCTACAAAGCAAGTGAGTCCAGGACAGGAAAGACTACACAGAGAAACCCTGTCTCGGAGGGGAGAAAAAAAAAAAAAAAAAAAACAAAGTCACTGTTTAGGAAAACACAAATGACCACACTTTATTGAATTCAAGGCTAGATGTCCTTGCCAGAAAATAAGAACCATTAAACCATTTCATATCATTTACTTCAATCTGTAATTAGGAGCATGTTCAAGGAATTCACATCAATTCTAGCATCTGGAAAAAACAAAAACAACATAACATCTAGGATTACACAGAGAGATTATGTGTCAAAAATTAATTTTAGGGGCTAGAGAGATGGCTCAGTGGTTAAGAGCACTGACTGCTCTTCCAGAGGTTCAATTTCCAGCAACCACATGGTAGCTCACAACCATCTATAATGACATCTGGTGCCTTATTCTGGCCTGCCGGTATACATGCAGGCAGAACACTGTATACATAATAATAAATAAATCTTTTCTTAATTAATTTAAAAAAACATAAATACACACATACACACAGGTGCATGAACCCACCCACCCTCTTGAATGAATCAGTATTTGATGCTATCTGTAATTTCAGCTTTGGGGTGTCTGAATCAAGAGTATCAAAAATTCAAGGACCTTATCTCCTCACATCACCCCAACAAAAGCATCTTTCAAAGTCTAAAGTATTAGACACATCTAGGACAATATTTAACTGAAGAGGCTGACTAAACCTAAAGATGAATATGGTGGCATAATGTTCTTGTGGACTGTGTACAATTTCCCCTTGTTCAATCAAATGCTGATTTTTCTACCCCACTATCTGATTTCAATAGGACATTGCATTGTGACATTTATTCTAAGTATCTCCTGTCTCAAGTTTATATAAACATGTCACCAATCTATTCTCTGTATTGCCAATAAAAGCCAACTAGCCAATGCTGAGCAATAACAGAGAACAGGATAGAATATCCTGGTCCAATGAAGGGAAGAGAAAGAGCAGGAAGCAAAGGAAGGAAAGCACATGAAAAGGACTAGGAAGCACCAGGAGGAATGAGCCACACCTAGGATATGAGTTAAATGCAAATGTAATGTGGGGAATCTGAATGGGAGGAAACTACACTAGCTTCAAGGGTTAGGACAGAGTAGTTATTGAGCAGCATAGTGCTTTAGGCTGATTAAACATATCCTAGTCTCTCTGTGTGGTTGTTTGGATATGGAGTAACCACTGATTATACTAAAATTAGAAATCAATATTAAATATTAACCTTCAACATGAATGTTACTTTCCAATGTAAAACAATATAAATCAGATTTTCTGTGATTTTTCTCATTTCAAAATGCTCAAGGAACTCAGAATTACTTTCATTCATCTAAGCAGAGAAGACTTCAGAATCCAATTATATCTTCTCATTGATCCAAACTATTACAATAGTTCTTAACCTGAACTCTTCATATGAAAATCTATCCTGAGCCGGGCATGGTCGCGCACACCTTTAATCCCAGCACTCGGGAGGCAGAGGCAGGTGGATCACTGTGAGTTCGAGGCCAGCCTAGTCTATAAAGTCTAGGACAGCCAAGGCTATACAGAGAAACCATGTCTAAAAGAAAGAAAGAAAGAAACAAAGAAACAAAGAAAGAAAAGAAAGAAAATCTATCCTGGGTCTAATGGAATATATTTCAAACACTTAAGGTGACAGAAACTGCAGAGGACAGTAAAGGTAATGACCATATAATTCTTAACATACAGGAAACCCCTTCCAGTCAGTGTAGCCTTAGCATTTAAACCATGAACATGAATTTTCATAAAAGATATAAGACACCTAGCCCTAGTTTGTTTCCCTATTGCTGTGATAAACACCATGGCAAAAAGAAACTTGGAAAGGAAAGAGTTTACTTTGCCTTACAATCTCTAGGTCACACAGTCCATCACTGGGGGAAGTAAGGACAGGAAACTGAGGCAGGAACTGAAGCAGAGGCCATAGAGGACACTGGCTTGCTCTCTCTGGCTACCTCATCCTGCTTTCTCCTACAGCCCAGGCTCACCTGCTCACAGTTGGCACCACACAGAATGGAAGGGGCTCCTACATCAATTAACAATTAAAATGCCTCAAAGACATGCTCACAGGCCTATCTGCTAGAAGCTATTCCCTGCCTGACTGTTCCCTCTTACCGAGTGTGTCATGACGACCAGGGTTAGCCATCACATGTCTACAATCCCAGTGCTCAAGAGTCTGACAAAGGAAGACTACAAGCAGGCAAAAACACTCACACACGTAAAATAAAGTAAACCTTAAAAGGAACCTGAAGGAAAAATACCTTTCAGTGTCTGGGTAGGCAGATCAGTTCTCTCAGAAGTCTATACTGCATCCCACATATTAGCTGATAGGCCTAGTGATTACCTTTTTTTTAATTTCTATAGCTCAGACCAAAGTTATTTCCTTGGCTTGGAATTTCCTCTTTGCTTATCTTACTTCCATCTACTACTGAAATCGCAATGCATACCATCTTTTCCCTTAATGTCTTCCCTGAGCTGCCCAACAAATCTTGCCTTTTTAATCAAGGTAGGGAGCACTCTTTTTTTGTTGTTTTGTTTTTTGTTTTTTCAAGACAGGGTTTCTCTGTGTAGCCATGGTTGTACTGGGCTCACTTTGTAGACCAGGCTGGTCCTGAACTCACAGAGATCCATCCACCTGCCTCTACCTCCCTGAGTGCTGGGATTACCGGCATGCATCACTGCACACAACCAAAACGTATTTTTAAATTTAAGTATAAATAAGTAATCACATATGAAAGCAAGGGGAAACAGAATTAACTATTCAACATGATACAGCTTTAACTCACAAAAAATTGAAGTTATTCTAAAAATTTTTAAGTTAATTTTATATAATTTTGTGTTTATAATTGCTGTAATAGTATATGTCTAATTACTCATTAAGCTTTTTCCCCAAACCTATACTAACTCCAGAAATTGATAATCTTGACATCACCTTCTATAAAAGGGACAGTACTATGTATTTTGAATAAAGGAAGATTTGACATTAAGTACATTACCCTTCCTTCTCATGTCACTGATGTTCTTTTATCCACATCTAAAAACATTGACGTTGTAAACTGGTCATTAATAGTTGCAGAGCACATCATAAAAAGTTATTAGAGTTATGAAGTGATTTTACTATGATCTATACAGTACTCTAGGTGGTCGGTAATAATAATCTTCATGACTACGTAAGCAGGAATTATGTTTATCCGATTACAGATAGAACTGAGTCAACAGGCAGTACTGGAGCAGCAGGCAGGCTCTGACGCACCCAGTGGCATGCAACTAGTACTGATACCATAGGTCACTATGAGCAAGCAAAACAAGTCCCAACATCAGATGCTTCAGGGGCCAAACTTCAACAGAACACCTCTCTCCCTCTCCCCCCAACCCTGCCTCCCCAACACACACACACACACACACACACACACACACTTCCCACCTACCTTGACTGTATTAGCATGAACTTAGATATATTACAAAGATTGGTTAAAATCTACAAAGCAACAATTGAAAGTGCAGCTCTACAGTTAAATCAGAGGAAACATGGCTAGGACCTTCAGTCAACTCCTGAGCTACCAGGAAAGGCATTTGACGATGACCTGACAGAAAAGGCTAACCAGAGGCCCACAGCTGTCAGCTTGGGAATGGCTCCTTTACTCTCACCTTCTCCTTCACATTCGCCATTACTTATCTGCCTTAACCATCCTCCTCAAGAACTCTTCATAAGCAGTAAAACAGCCGTCTCTAATAATCTTGTCAACTCACAATCCATCCTCTCCACATTTCTGTCTCCTCAAAAGTCTCAACCCCTCACTACTACAGAGTCAGTGCACTGAGAGTACCTCACTGTGGAACACCTAGAGCCTCCTCACTCAAGTCCTCGGTGCTCACTGTAAGCCTGGAACTGTCCCATGGAAAACACCCATCACCAGTGAATGTACAACCATGACTTCTACAAGAGGAAGAAAGAATTAACTAACTTTGATTACTCAGTTAAGCCTCCAGTGAACTCTTAGCATCAAGATCTTTTACATAACTTTGCTAATATTGGTGGGAAACACTGGTTACATGACTTATGGCTGACTAACTCAGCTTCTTCATACCATTTAAAAAATAAAGAACGTAAATTCAAATGTTTTAAATAAAACATAAAAAGAAAAGAAATACCTCAAGTTCCACCAGAGCAGCAGTGACAGCATCTGTCGCAGGGGCACCAGCCTGCAGCTTCTCAATTGCCTGTCAAAGAAAAGGAAAAATTATTCATTGTAAAACCAGCTTCTGAAACATACCACAAACTTCGGAAAGGCTTAAAATATATGGACACTCAGAGTTAATAAAAATTGGTCAGCATTTCCACCCCACACCTGAAGGCAGGGGTGTCTGACCTGCTGACACTGTGGCATGAAACTGTGTTTACGTTGGGCTTCATTCCTGGATACACTGGACCTAAGGGCTTTGGACTCAGCCACTGTAAGGTATACATTTCTAAGATTTAAGAAAAGTAGTGTTGCTGAGCGGTGATGGTGCATGCAGAGACAGGTGGATCTCTGAGTTCGAGGCCAGCCTGGTCTACAAAGTAAGTCTAGAACAGCCAAGGAAGAGAAACTCTGTCTCGAAAAAAAATTTTAAAGCTATTCTGATAATGCGTATTTCATCTAAAGAAGTACACCTCAGAGCTAGCTACCTCTCTTCTACTATTTCTCCCGATCCATGCCTATCAAAAACAGCTAGTTATGTCACACAGTCTTCAGATAGAGCTAACCATGCGGCTGACAGCTTTAATCTCAGATACAAGGCCAAGGCGGAAGAATACCTGAGTTCAGGAATTCAAGTCAAGCCTGGGCAACAAAATGACGGGTGGGGAATGTATATTAATTTAAAAAGAAAAAAAAAGCTACAGGTGAAAATAGTATATTTCAAAATATTCTTGATAAAGACTTCTTACATCAAAATATTCTTTTATCATACATTCTACAGAATACAGGTCTTGAAAAGTCTCCTGACTTTCTTAGGCCTAAACTCAGGGAAAAAATAGGGGGGAAAATGGCTTTTAAGTGAATTATGAAAACTCTAACTAACAAAGACAAAGACCAAAACTAACAATATACTTCTAATTCAACTTTTTTATTGTACTTTACTGTATGTGAGTATTTCACTTGCCTGTCTGGACGCTCACTATGCTAGGAAGACAGGCACCTGCTAGGCCCATGCTGGAGAGCAGGATAGGGCTCAAGAACATCAGGGAAGGGCTGGAGAGACGGCTCAGAGGCTAAGAGCACTGCCTGTTCCTCCAAAGATCCTGAGTTCTATTCCCAGCACCCACATGGTAGCTCACAACCATCTATAATGGGATCTGGTGTCCTCTTCTGGTGTGCAGGTGTACATGAAAATAGAGCACTGTATACATAACAATAAATAAACAAACCTTTAAAAAAAAGAACATCAAGGAAAGCACTTATTTGCTTCCTTCCTTCCTTCTTTCCTACATAACTTCCCGTCAGAAAAAAAATTGAGCATTTACAAGGAAGCAAAGGCAGATGAGTTCCAGGCCAGGGAGAGATTAAAAGTGAGATCCTGTCTGAAAAGCACAACAAAAAAACAAACAAAACTCTGTGTGTGTGTGTGTGTGTGTGTGTGTGTGTGTGTGTGTGTGTGTGTTTTTAAAGGAAGAAAGAAAAGACATTGACCTCATTAACAAGAACAGTGTTTCCCACCTTTCTATTGAGTTAAATGGTTGTGGAAATGTTTAAAATGATATGGTTTTATGTGACCATAATTACAAAACACAAAGCATAGTAAAAAGTGAGGACTAAGGCCCAGCAAATACAAGTATAACAACTTTGGGATCCAGCCAGCCTTCACTAGAAATGAAATCCAAACCTCTGAATCTCAAGGTAAAGTTCCCTGAGCAAGGTCACAAGCATCACACTCACTCTGCTCATACCTTCTGACAAGCTCGTTTGCATACATGTTTATATTCCTTGGCTTTGGATTCAGAGTGATAGCCTGCACCTACAGCAGAGACACAAAAAACAAATGTTAGTTACTGCTAAGCTAGAGGGATGCCGCCAACTAGAAAAACAGTCTACACAGTCCACAGACTCGATCCCAGGGCCTTAGCTGTGTTGGACCCTAAAACCTAACAGCTAATATCATGTCCTTCTCCTTATTAAAAGCTTGCTGTCAGAGCACCTAAAAGAGATCCTGCCCCCAAACAGCCTCCAGGGTCACTCCCCACGCCCTATCAAGAGAGGTCTGCAGGAAGCCAGGCAACCTAATTTCTTTTCTGTTGTTGTTGTTGTTTTTCCGAGACAAAGTTTCTCTGTGTAGCCTTGGTTATCCTAGACTCGCTTTGTAGACCAGGCTGGCCTCGAACTCAGCAATCTGCCTGTCTCTGCCTCCCAAGTGATGGGATTAAAGGTGTGTGCCATCAACGACCAGCTAAGACAACCTATTTTATTCCAGAGACCTACGTGGTAAAAAGAGAGCCGCCTCCCTCAAGTTGTCCTCTGATCTTTTAATGTGTACTGATCTCCATAAAAAATGTCCTGCGGCACGGCCTCCCCACCATCACCACCACACAAATTAAGTAAATAAATAAATAAATAAAACTTTTTAATTGTTGTTTTGTTTTTCAACAAGAAAGGGTTTCTTTGTGTAATAGCACTGGCTGTCATGGAACTCACTTTGTAGACCAAGCTGGCATCAAAATCACAGCTATCACCGGGCAGTGGTGGCGCACGCCTGTAATCCCAGCACTCAGGAGGCAGAGGCAGGCGGACTGCTGTGAGTTTGAGGCCAGCCTGGTCTACAAAGTGAGTCCAGGACAGCCAAGGCTACACAGAGAGACCTTGTCTCGAAAAACTTAAAAAAAAAAAAAAAATCACAGCTATCTAACTCTGTCTAAGGCGTGTGCCACCACACCCATCTACAAATGTAACAAATACATACACACATACAACTACTAAACTCAGGAGTTCCTTTAGTAAGAGGTTGGTACTAAAGGTGGCGCCAGGAACAAAGAACCTTGAAGTCCCTCCCTGGTGACCTTGTAAAAGCCTCACCATTCAGGAAATTACTATTTAAAATCTAAAATTCTCAAGAATTCATGACTCCAAAATTCCCAATGATCTATCTTTTAAACAAATAGCCGGGCGTGGTGGCGCACGCCTTTAATCCCAGCACTCAGGAGGCAGAGGAAGGCGGATCGCTGTGAGTTCGAGGGCAGCCTGGTCTACAAAGTGAGTCCAGGACAGCCAAGGCTACACAGAGAAACCCTGTCTCGAAAAAAAACAAAAAAACAAATACCCAGAAAGTTTCCTTAGGAAATTTTATTCTAAGAACTAAAGAGATGGCTCAGTGATTTAGTCCTTGCTGTTCGGTGGTTAAGAGCACTTGCTGCTCTTCCAAGGAAACCCAGTTCAGTTCCCAGGGCTCACATCAGGTTGGCTAATAAATTAACTTTAACCATTCAAATTGGAGTTCAGGCAGTTGTTAGCCACTATGTAGGTGCTGGGACTAGAACCCTGAACCTCTGAAAGAGCAGCTAGCACTCTTAATAAGGACCTCTCAAACCCCATATTTCTACCTAACATGGCCGCACCAAGGGCAGGGGAGGGGAGGGGAGGGGAGGGGAGGGGAAGGAGGGGTGCAAAAGGAGCAAAGGGCAAGCAAGAAGGCTAAGCTCTCGAAGACTAGGATTCGAATTAAAGTTCTATGCTAAGACCCTCCTCCTCCATGAGACTCCACAGAGGTCACGCCAAGGAAGATTAAGTTACACGTCTAGGCCGCACAACTTTCCTGTGGGTTTAGCGGAAACATAGCACAACTTTCCTCAAGGCTGAGAAAACAACTGGCCCACGAACAGGAGCACAGGGAGCTGGAACAAGAGAAACAATGAGGAGCAACTGGAGCCCATAAGGCCCAAAAAGTAATTCAGTGTTATGAGAGAAAGCTACACATTCATACAGCTCTATCAGTCTTTGTCAAGCCTGTCTTCACAGTTTTCTAAAACCATGATCTACAGAGGAAAAATAAAAAGCAAGTGTTAGAAAACAGAACCATGTAACCCAGGTATAGCACGCCTGGATAAACAAACCCGAAGGACTTTTATCTTATTACAGAAACACTCACATCCATATTCATTGACACACTATTCACAATAGCTAGGAAACAGAATCAACCTAGATATCCAACAACCAGAAAATGGATAATAAAAATGTGCTACATATATATAATGGAATATTTATTACCCAGCTGTAAAGAAAAATGAAATCACGAAATTTGCAGACAAATGGATGGAACTGGAAAAATTAAACTGAATGAGGTCACCAGGCACAAAGGGGAAATGCTGCACGTTCTCTCTGATAAACAGACCCTTGCTTCAAATCTATTGTTTTGTGAGTTTAACCTGGAGAACTCATTCAAGGAGATGGGATATCAATACTGAGTACAGACAGGTTTCAAGCAGATAGTGGGGTAAAGAGCATGGGAAAACAAGGAGGCATGGAGAAGGGCTAACAAACTGAAGCGTGTGCATGAAGAAGCTGCACCGAAACCTATGGTCCTGCAACTGAAGCCAGCTTTTGTAATGCTACAAAGTGCAGGAGGACACGAGACATCAGTGGTGCTCTGGACCCTGAATGCTACAATACAAACCTGCTGGGCACGACGTACCCACAGGTGCAACAGTCATAAGGCTGCTCATGGTTATAAACAGCCACTCTCCTTTCTCTCCTATCTAGGGTAGGTAGGTTGGAAGGGAGGTATTAAACATTTAAAGAACCCCAAATAAAGTAGGTGAAGCCTACCATCTCCTGATGGCTGCTGAAAAATCGAGTCATTTTTCTTTAAGGCAATGGTCACTAAAAGGTTGTTCAAGCCCCAGTAGATGACCCTACACCCCTGCATATGTGGGTAACATTGAATGGACTCAGTTATTTAAAAAGAAAGTTGGAAGAGAGATGTATTGGGAGGGCTGAGGAGAGTTGGAGGGAAGAACTCCAGGAAATATGATCAAAACACATCATATACATATATAAACTTGTCAGAGAATAATAGTTTAAAAGTTAACTTAAGATGCCGGGCGTGGTGGCGCACGCCTTTAATCCCAGCACTCGGGAGGCAGAGGTGGGCGGATCGCTGTGAGTTCCAGGCCAGCCTGGTCTACAAAGTGAGTCCAGGACAGCCAAGGCTAACACAGGAAACGTTGTAGTCTACACTAACAAATGCAGGCTTATCGGGTGATGCATGTGATCCTAGGTCTTCTGGGTCTATCCCAGGAGCCACAATCTTTCAGCAGTTATTTTCTAAGGCATGAGATATTACTGTTGAATAAGTTAAACATATAAATTCTACTAAGTAGAATAAAGAAAAGGGCTCAGCATGACCCCAACTGATCTTTAGAATCTGGCTAGTACTTGTTCATTTCTGTTTGACAAGGGAAAGAAAGGCTCAGCATGCAGGGCACTCCCATGCAATGGTACATTAGAGGTATTTTAATTCAGAACATGGCTGCTCTGGCAAAAGATCACATCCCAAGACATTCTAGGTGTATGTGATCTGGCTGGAATGCAGACATGCTGGGCAATGGTAGCATATTATTATTACCATCATCATCTTATGTTTCCTTTTTAACTTTTAATTTTATATTATTACACATGAATAAAATAAACTACATACATCAGGAAGAACCACAAGACAATCAGGAATTATATAAAATTTACATTCATAGTGATTTGGCTATTTGTATTTGGCAAACTTGAAGTAAACATCTTTCCTATCTTGTTGAGTCTAAATTTCTGAATGAAAATCAGTATCTATGATATCTCGTCTCTATTAACTTAAAACATCTATCTTGAGCTAAAAACATCTTAACCCCTAATATACTAAGCTTAATTTTAAGACTAAACTGTCTGGTCTCCAACCCCATCAGAGATTTGAAAAGGAATAAAATTTAAATATCTGAGGGCTTTAAAAACCTAGTGTCCCGCAGGGCATGGTGACTCATACCTGTAATCTCAGCACTGGAGAGGCAGAGACATGTGGATCTAACACTTTGTCTACAAAGCAAGTCTAGGGCAGCCAGGGATACACAGAGAAACCCTATCGGTCTCAAAAAACAAAAACAACAACAACAACAAAAACAGGGTCCCCAAGTGAGAGGAGCTTTTTGTCCCTTTTTTCTATACTCTCGACCCCAAGCCTTTTGTCCCTTTTTTTTTTCATCTCCATGACTTTTTCTTTTTTCTCCTTTTGTCAGCTTAGCTCAAGACACTTGCCTCTAGACTAAATGTGTGAAACTTAGTACATGAATTAAACCTAGTTCTTTGTCTCCTGGCTGCCTTACTTCAGCTAAACTCACTCAGCTATCCTGCACTTCCTCAAGCCTGGGCTATCCTCTCTGAGCAGACCCCGCACAGAAGGATGCAGAAGCGAAGAGCTCACTCCCACAGAGGAGAGCATAAGAACCTGGCCTCCCTTCACCTAAGAATGCATGCCCCCATTTACCATTCCACCCACCCACCCAGACAGCCCACACACACACACACACACACACACACACACACACACACACCGTTTGATTCTCAGCCATCTGTGGGACAAGCCTTCCCTAGCCAGATTTCCCTGAGCTCAGAAGAGCAGAGGCTGAGGGAAAACACTACAAAGGGGACTTAAACCAATATCCTTTAATTACAAACTATAAAAGTAAAATTAGTTTGTGGAAGGAAGCACCCATGTGTGAAAGTGGCACACTCAGGAGGCAGAGGCAGGTGGATCGCTGTGAGTTCGAGGCCAGCCTGGTCTACAAAGCGAGTCAAGGACAGCCAAGGCTACACAGAGAAACTGTCTCAACCACCCCCCCCCCACCCCCCAAAAAAAAAATAAGAAAAAGAAAGTGATGCCTAGAGTGGCAGACAAAGTGACAAATCAGAGAAAGATTTGACAGAACAGGATACACCCAACTCTCCCAAGAAGCGAGAGGAAAGGGAAGCTACTAAAGGGAGCCGCACAAAGGAGCCACACAGAAGGGAGAGAAGGGAGTTTACAGAGATGTTGAACAGAAAACAAGCTATACACAGGTGAAAACAGAACAAACCAGAGAAATAGAAGGAGACAGAAAATTAGAACAGATTGCTGGAGTTAGTTTGAGGCCAAACAGAGAAATTCAAAGGCTGAGAGAAAAGCCAAATTGAATAAGCCACAACAGCTGAGTCGAACAAACCAGCAGAGCTCATAAAGAAGTAGAAAGGTGAGCTTATTCAGCAGTAAGTCTCAGAGGCTGAACACATTCCAGCTCTAGATTAGATTATATGGAGGCTGGAAGCTTCCAGGACTAGGCCTGGGTTAGCAGACAGAGGCAGTAAGCCTCAGAGACATTTACTTCAGGCTTGTGACTATTACAAGTACACAGCAAAAACGTAATTGTATTATCATGACTGCACTGTGTAAGTTATGGTGTCTTGATGGCAAGTGACACTGACGTTCACTATGGAGACGCAAATCTCTGACTTTCAATTCTAAGACTGAAGCTTGAGGCTGGAGAGATGGCGCAGTGATTAAGAGCAGCACTAGCCTTGCGGAGGACCCCATCTCAGTTCCTAGCTCCAACACTTAGGTGGATTACATCACCTATAACTCCTGCTCCAATGCTGAGATTGCTGTGTGCCTCATGCACAGTTGACTCTTTGATTACTACCACTATCAAGTTAGCCAATGAGCCGGGCGTAGTGGCACACATCTTTAATCCCAGCACTCGGGAGGCAGAGGCAGGCAGATCGCTGTGAGTTCGAGGCCAGCCTGGTCTACAAAGTGAGTCCAGGACAGCCAGGGCTACACAGAGAGACCCTGTGTCGAAGGGGAAAAAAGGAAATGAGGGGAGAGGAACGCAACCTAAAGGCTCAGCAGATGAAGAGTCTGGCAGTCTTGAGTTTGATCCCTAGAAACATGTAAAGACAGAAGAGAACCATCTCTACCAAGTCGTCCTTTGATGTCTACACACACCACAGCAGAAACACTCCCACACATATGCACACACAACAATAATAAATAGTGTTTAAAGAATACAAAGGCAAAGACTGATAATGTACCTCTGTGACCAGACGCACATAAGACCCTGTAGAAAATCCCAAAATATTTTATTTGTGGGGGGGCATGGGAGAGGGGGCGACACCAGGGGATGAGAGACACCGGGGGATGGGACTGACACCCAGTTAGAAAAATTAAAGTTCCTGTATTTTGTGTTTGCTAATCCCTCTGGACTAGGTTCCATGGGACTTCCAAGTTGTCCAGTCTTAAAATAGCCAAAGGTTAATACCCAAACAGTAGTTTCCTGAGAAATAGCTCTACTGTGGGCAAAGCTAAAAGGAGACTTGTCATTCTTTCTCTGGAGATGTCATGGAGTTGACAATGGAAGAAAATAAAACTTTCCACAAAATAAAGAGCTACCCTCAAAGACACATCTCTTCAAACAGGGGGGATCCAGGTGCTAAGCTTTAGGATATCTGTCCTCATGGTCCTCTTAAGTAGACAGGTCACAGGATGAGACAATGCCAAAAGCTTAGGGTCAGAAGTGCAACTGGAGTCATTTAAGCCACTCAGTCTCCAGTCCTAAGGTCCTTCACTTATAATACTAGGAAAATACAAGCCAGGAAAATGATCTACCTCAAAATATAATTCTTTTAATTATGTTTACATCCATTATTTAATTTGTATATGTACGGTTGTGTGCGTGCAAGCACACATGTGGGGGTTGGAAGACAGCTTGAGGGAATCGGCTCTCTTCTTCCACCAAGTGGATTCCAAGGATCAAACTCAGGTTTCAGACTTGGTGGCAAGTGCCTTTACCCACTAAGCCATCTCACAATTGCCAAAATATATTATTCTCTGGAATAATATAAGATAGTCATTCAGGCCGGGTGGTGGCGGCGGCGCACACCTTTAATCCCAGCACTCTGGAGGCAGAGACAGGCAGATGGATCACTGTGAGTTCAAGGCCAGACTGGTCTACAAAGTGAGTCCAGGACAGCCAAGGCTACACAAGACATCTAATCACTATATAAGCAAGGTTCCTCTGGAGCCCCCTTATCCGGCTTCCTTACATCTAGCAAAGATCCTACCAAATTATCCCTGTCAAAAGACTGCCACATGATGACACAGGCTTCTAATGACTATAACCTGGGAGACCATCTCTCCACAATAAAACATTTGTTCACAATTTCTTTCTTCTCTTTGTCCTCTCATAACGTGTCACCACCTCCCCAACACATACCTCAAGCTGCTCTTTCTGTGGCTCGAAACTACTGTGGTGTGGCTTCAACCATCTGGCATTTTCTTTGAGTCTCAAAAGCTAGTATACATATACATGTTAGTAAGTTTGCTAGTTTTTCTCCCATTTTTCTTTAACTTGTCAGTTTATTTCATAAAGAACAACTGACTCTGCAGGGAACAAAGAGAAACTAAAACAGTCTCAATGAATGTTCTATAATGCTCATGCCCAGACACACCGAAAGACATACACGAATGAATGAATGAATGAATGAATGAATGTTTTTTAAAAGGCTGAGCTATATAATTTTGTACTTATACTTTAAGATAACCACTGTCTAAAATGGGGCCTAAACGGATTTTTCAGTAACATTATTCTATAAAACATAAACCAAAATTTAAAAGTTACTTTGATTTCAAGCTAAGCATAGGGGTACACATCTTTAATCCCAGCGTTTGGAAAGCAGAGGCAGAGGCAGGCAGATCTCTGTGAACGCGAGGCTAGCCTGGTCTACAGAGTGAGACCCTGTCTCGGAAAACAACAAAAGCAAATAAATAAATAGTTTTAAAGATTACTTGAGTTTTGACACTACTGACATGAACATATATATTATGTATTATGTACGGCAAAAGGAAATAAGGAAGCCATAGGAAGAAGCATCACTCTAAGACTTTGCAGCCCAGGGCATAAAACAGACCCTCACTCTGTTAACACCTAGCAGGCTCTTTGGTACCACCTTATTTTCAGCTTCCAATGCAACTCACCCGCAAGGTCTTACCTGCATGCACCAGCACAAAGCCCCCTCGTTTCTCCTTACAGGGCTGCTTGGCTTCTAATTCCTTGGCTGTGACTTTAGCAGCAGATGCCTGAGATGCTCTGGAAGGCAGCCCTTCCCCAGAACTCATCCCCTTCTCCATGGTCATTCTCCAGGACTATCATCTTCTATCAGGAGAAGTGCATCCTTCCATGCAAAAGCAGCTGCACAAGAGGGAAACATGAAGAGATTACCTCTACTTCTTCCTACCCGTGGGCATGAAACTCACAAAAAGCCATACACATATACTTTTCAAAATAGATATTTTTTAAGTGATTGAACTGGGTAATATAACAGAACAGGAAAAGTTTACAATTTAAATCTCTGTCCAGCAACAGCACTTGTCTGAAAAAGACATAAACAAAAGAATTTACAGCCAGGCGTGGTGGCACATGCCTTTAATCCCAGCACTTGGGAGGCAGAGGCAGGCAGATCTCTGTGAGTTCCAGACAAAGTGAGTCAAGGACAGCCAGGGCTGTTACACAGAGAAACCCTGTCTCAAAAAACAAAAACAAAAAGAAGAAGAAGAGGAGGAGGAGGAGGGGGAGGAGGAGGAAGAGGAGGAGGAAGAGGAGAAGAAGAAGAAGAAGAAGAAGAAGAAGAAGAAGAAGAAGAAGAAG
>OU015742.1:9391235-9465845 GCA_907169655.1 Acomys percivali | reverse complement strand
AGAAGAAGAAGAAGAAGAAGAAGAAGAAGAAGAAGAAGAAGAAGAAGAAGAAGAAGAAGAAGAAGAAGAAGAAAGAAATCAATCAATCCTGTCTTTTAAAAAAGCAAACAACAAAAAGTAACATTGTCCAAATTTGGTCTTTCTATTAGCCATACTGAAGTAAACCTAAACATGGTTTACCTATCCCTTCATTATCAGCTGGATCTCCGGGATATTTTGGAATCACAACCACTGCTGCCATACTAAACACTAACATAAAGCCTAGCTTTCTACTTTAAAAAAAGCAACAAATTCATAGCTACCTGTGAAAAATGTTTTTAAACTTTTATTTATTATTGTACATGTGTGCATGATGATGGGGCAAAAGACAGGGGACAACTGTGTGGAGGCCAATTCTCTCCTTCCACCTTTACATGGGTTCTGGGGATCAAACTCCAGTTGCTGGGCTTACAAAACAAGCACCATTACCAGCTGTCTCACCAGCTTGAATTTTTGTTGTCTATTAGCACAGCAGTTTAAGCTGTCCTGAACTCTCTGCCTCGTGGCTTGTCCTGCCACGGCCTCCTAGGAATGCAGAGTGGCACCACTGCTCCCACTTCCAAAGAAATCCTCTCCAGACCAATGCTCTTCAATGCAATTATGAAGCATAAATGCTAATAAAGTTATGTCTAAACCAAGAATGCATCATGAAACATAAATGCTACCAAAGTTATAAACCCAAGAAATTAAACAATCACTCCTCAACTAGCTGTCAGAATGGAGAGCCTGAAGTTCTCCACAGGTAAGTAATGAAACATAAAAGTGGTGGCGCACGTCTTTAATCCCAGCACTCAGGAGGCAGAGGCAGGCGAATCGCTGTGAGTTCGAGGCCAGCCTGGTCTACAAAGTGAGTCCAGGACAGCCAAGGCTACACAGAGAAACCCTGTCTCGAAAAAAAAAAACTCAGTAAAACTATCTTCAAGCAATTTATGCTTGAATCTTGCTTCTAATTTTTCTCATTATGTATTACACACACAAACACATGCAGGTTTAATAACAACAAAGAGGTCAGAATATATTTTAAATAAGGAATAAAAGCAACAAAACGATTGAAAGAAAACATGACAATAGGGTGGTCAAAACTTTTTAAATGACAACATTAAGTAAAAATATCCAATTCATATTAAATTGAAAAAGAAACCGGGCGGTGGTGGCGCACGCCTTTAATCCCAGCACTTGGGAGGCAGAGGAAGGCGGATCGCTGTGAGTTCGAGGGCAGCCTGGTCTACAAAGTGAGTCTAGGACAGCCAAGGCTACACAGAGAGACCCTGTCTCAAAAAACCAAAAAAAAAAAAAAAGAAAAAGAAAAAGAAAAAGAAGTGGGTGAGGCATGGTGTAATATCTCTATAATTCTAGCACTGATAAGGCTAAGACAGAGAAACACAAATTCAACATCAACACGTGGGGCTGGAGAGATGGCTCAGTGGTTAAGAGCCCTGTCTGCTCTTCCAAAGTCCTGAGTTCAATTCCCAGCAACCACATGATGGCTCACAACCACCTATACTGAGATCTGGTGCCCTCTTCTGGTATGCAAGCTCACAATGTAGGTACAACACTGTATAAATAATAAATAAATAAATCTTTTTTTAAAAAAAAAAAGATCGACACGTGCTACACATTAGAACCTGGCTGAAGGCCGGGCGGTGGTGGCACACGCCTTTAATCCCAGCACTCGGGAGGCAGAGGCAGGTGGATCGCTGTGAGTTCGAGGCCAGCCTGGTCTACAAAGCGAGTCCAGGACAGCCAAGGCTACACAGAGAGACCCTGTCTCGAAAAACCAAAAAAAAAAAAAAAAAAAAGAACCTGGCTGAAAAATAAATTCAATTCAATTAAAAATAGCCACCAAAGGGATTGGAGAAGTTCTTGACATACACACATGGAAGTCTCATAAACAGCTGGCTATAAATATATATATATTAAAACATGCAAGTAATCAACTCAGAAGTTTGAGGTTATCCTTGGCTATTCAATGAGTTCCAGAACAGTCTGACCTATATGAGATACTCTCAAAAGAGGAAAAAAAAAAAGAGTATACATAGAAACATATGTCATATTGTCTGCAAGGAAGAAGCTAATTACATAAGTAAAGTATGTATCTGGACATACCAAAACACAATACAGTAAATTTTTGGTTTTTGGTTTTGGATTTTTGTTTTCTGAGACAGGGTCTCTCTGTGTAGCCTTGGCTGTCCTGGACTCACTTTGTAGACCAGGCTGGCCTCGAACTCATAGCGATCCGCCTGCCTCTGCCTCCCGACTACTGGAATTACAGGCGTGCGCCACTGTGCCCAGCTACAATACAGTAATGTTACCCAAAGACTATTTAAATGATCAATGGTCAAGAGCAGGATAGAAATTAGTAACTGTTCACCATTTTGAATTTAAAACATCTGGATTCATCAAAGAGAGAGCTAATCTTGGCTGTCAACTTCACTGCAACTGTAATAAACTAAAACCCAAGCAGCTGGACACTCTGTGAAGGATTTCCTCAATTGGATCACTTGAGGTGGGAAGACCTACCCTCTATCAGGGCCACACCTTCTAGTGGCAGCCACATAAAGGGACATGGAAGGTGGAACTTTTCCTTTCTGCCTGCTTGCTGTCACCCTTGCTGACAAGTTCACCTATTCCACTATGCCATTCCTTCATTAATATTAAAACCTACTTCAGGATTCCAACTTAGGCTGAAGAGCAGCGGAGACATCTACCTCCTGGACTAAAGAACTACTAGATTGTTGGCCTTTCCTTTCAGAGACAGCACTGTTAGACTAGTGGAAGCACAGCCTGTAAACACAGACAATGGACATATTAGATAGTCTATTAGTTCTGTTCCTTTAGAGAACTCTAACTACGCAATAGTTAATGGGCCAAGTCCTAAATCCAATATAAAAGAAACTGTAAGAATCCACTTAAAGGGCCGGGCATGGTGGTGCACATCTGTAATCCCAGCACTGGAGAGGCAGAGGCTGACGGATCGCTGTGAGTTCGAGGTCAGTCTGGTCTACAAAGTGAGTCCAAGACAGCCAAGGCTACACAGAGAGACCTTGTCTCAAAAAAACAAAGACTCCAAAAGGAGCTATTTCTGTTTCACTACTCTGAACCTTGAATTTACTGGGACACATAAACTACAGGTAATTGAAAACAGAAAGAAAAAACATCACAGTATTTGATTTTTGCCAATCACATGGGGATAGGGGTACGACATTACATTAACATTAAATATACCTGTGATATATTTATCATACTTATCATTGTTATTATTAATCACTGTCTGAAACCATTGCAGCACACTTAAAACAAACGTTAACTCAAGAAAATATTTCTATTGCTTTGCAGCTAAATTCTTTTTTTTTTTTTTAGAGTAGTCACATCTTTTTTTAAGATTTATTTATTATGTAAACATTATGCATGAGATCACATTATAGATGGTTGTGAGACACCATGTGGTTGCTGGGAATCGAACTCATGACCTCTGGAAGAGCAGACAGTGCTCTTAACCGCTGAGCCATCTCTCCAGCCCACTTTGCAGCTAAATTCTGAGGCAACATCCAAAATAAAATGTTCTCCATAACCAGAGACACACAGGCATTAAGAAGTTCTACACATTAAGAATTCAGCACACCGCGGTGGCACACACTTGTAATCCCAGCACTTGGAAGGCAGAGGCAGGCAGATCACTGTGAGTTCCAGGCCAGCCTGGTCTACAAAGCGAGTCCAGGACAGCCAAGGTCACACAAAGAAACCCTGTCTTTAAAAAAAAAAAATTCCCATAGTTATACTTGGCAGCATGTGCTTTTACCCAAGTTGTATAGACATATGATTTTAGTCTTCTGGGCATATAATTGGAAATGGAATTTGTTGGATACCATAGCTTTCTGTTGTTGTTTTGTTTTTGAGATAGGGTCACCACATATAGACTAGGCAAGCTTCTGACTCTTAATTCTTCCCTAGATTTCCAAGTGCTAGGATTATGACATATGCTACCATATCCAGCCTGGGGCATATGATAACACTCTTAATCCTTTTAAGCAAGCAAACAAACAAACATGAAAACATTATTATTATGTGTGTGCAAGCCATGGCACACATATGATGTCAGAGGCAACATTTGGGAGTTGGTTCTCTCTTTTACCATGGCTTCTGAGTTTTGAACTCAGGCTACCAGGTTTGCATGATAAATACTTTCTTTATTGGCTGAGCCATCTTGCTTTGGGGATCCACTCCAGAATGTTGTACGTGTTTGGCACACATGCTGTGCCACTGAACTTTCTTTTCAGCAACTGTATAATCATTAATTCTTTCAGAAAATTTTTGAGAGAATGAGCAAGTTGCCAATACTGAGAAATAATAATCACAATCAATTTTAATATTACTGGTAGGAAGTTGTGAAATGTTCATATTTAAAGACATTATTCTGAAATGAAGGTGGTATGAAAATGAGCTATAGAACTCTTTAAAGAGCCGGGCGTGGTGGCGCACACCTATAATCCCAGCACTCGGGAGGCAGAGGCAGGTGGATCACTGGGAGTTCGAGGCCAGCCTGGTCTACAAAGCGGGTCCAGGACAGCCAAGGCTACACAGAGAAACCCTGTCTTGAAAAAAAAAAAAAAAAAAAAAAAAAACTCTTTAAAGATTAAGGTATTTAAATTAGTTTCTGATTATTGTGAGGCTAGCGGTAAAATCCAGGGCCCCAGACATGCAAGCTTAGAGCTCTACTAGCCCAGTGTGCTGAGTTCTTTCTTTTCTTTCTTTCTTTCTTTTTTTTTTTCCTTTCTTTCTTCCTTCCTTTTTAAATTTTATTTTTATTCTTTTTTGGGGGCGGGGGGTTGAGACAAGGTCTCTCTGTGTTAGCCTTGGCTGTCCTGGAGTCACTTTGTAGACTAGGATGGCTTCGAACTCACAGCCAAGGCTACACAGAGAAACCCTGTCTCGAAAAACCAAAAAAAAAGAAAAAAATGTTTCATATTGAATACAGTATCAAAGTACACACAATAAACATTCTAGAATTGATTAGAGCATTCATGGTTTCACAGTCTGAATATAGTAAATACCACTAGATGATACACATACATAAATTCTATCTGAACAAAGTTGTTTAAAGTATCAGCTCTTGCTTCCCATAAACTGTACTTTTCCAATTTCCTAAAGCTGCTCTCTCAATCTCCTACTTCCACTCTTTGGTTCTCTAACTTCCTGCCCCTCATGGAAAGCATGCCAACCTACAACCCGAGCTCATGAGCCCTCGAGGCCTATTTTCAACATCTTCAGAACTGTCTTTATTGCCAATCTTTCTAAACGATCCTCTCAACAAATCACATGATTCAGCTTTTTTAATGTTCTGACTTGAAATGAAATTATGGCTAGAGTGAGCCCGTTTTTTCCCTTGAAGCTCCGTCTTTGTGTTCCTTACTAACCCGCTAAAATGAGCTCATTCGTTCCCCTAAAGCCCAGGTTTTGCACATTAGCTTTCATAACTGCAAACTCCTTTTCTAACTCGCCCTTCTGTAATTTCAGACCACACCAAAATCCTGTACGTTTCTTCCTCAAGCAGTTAACTTTTTCCTTTACTCATGTTTAGCCCAAATACCTCAGCATAAATATTACACAGCATCTGAACATTTCTCCACAAACACAAGTTAACGTAGATCAAGCATTTACAAAAGACTGACAGAATAAGCCAGGCGTGGTGGCGCACGCCTGTAATCCCAGCACTCAGGAGGCAGAGGCAGGCGGATCGCTGTGAGTTCGAGGCCAGCCTGGTCTACAAAGTGAGTCCAGGACAGCCAAGGCTACACAGAGAAACCCTGTCTCAAAAAACCAAAAAAAAAAAAAAAAAAGACTGACAGAATAAACCTCATGAAGGACAACACTCAGCAAATCAAAGGCCGTGACGAAAGCCAGAAACAGATAATATGTAAGAGGGAATTCAAGCTGAACATCCAGTATTAGAGAATATTCAAAAAAGAAAAACATGTTTCTAGCTAACACTGTACTGGTACCTTAAACTGGATGCAACTGTTTTTGAAAAGGAATCTGTAAGTAGATAGAAAAAGCCTAAAAATGTGCAATACTATAGATATCATTTCTCCAGATACTGGACATATGAGCTAGTCTACACAGACACACATTAACAGTATCATAAATACACCTCTAAGGAGAACTGAAATTCTGTTTTCTCTAATACTCTTTATATTTGAACTCGTTTTACTCAGTATAGTCCATGAAAAGACTATTTAATCATTTCTGAGACCAAGATGAATGCTAATTCACTAATAAAGACCAAAAGGGAAACCCAAAATAGAAAAGTAAAAAAAAAACACTTGGGAGGCGGAGGCAGGCGGGTCACTGAGTTCGAGGCCAGCCTGGTCTACTAAGTGAGTCTAGGACAGCCAAGGCTACACAGAGAAACCCTGTCTCAGGGGGGGAAAAACATTTTTTTTTAACTTCAAGGACTTTCTATGTACTATTTTGTTGTTGTTGTTGTGTATTTATTTACTTTACCTATGAGTGCTCTATCTGCATGTACACCTTCATATCCGAAGAGGGCACCAGATCCCAGTACAGATGGTTCTGAGCGGCATGTGATTGCTGGGAATTGAACTCAAGATCTCTTAACCTCTTGAAAACCAAAAAAAAACAAAAACAAAAACAAAAGATCTCTTAGCCTCCGAGCCATCTCTCCAGCCCCTCCAGTTACTAATTTAAGGTCTAAGTCCTGACCTTGGGTTTCTCAAAAAAAAAAAAGTGTGTAAGAGTGTGTGTGTGTGTGTGTGTGTGTGTGTGTGTAATTTCCCTATCATTTGTCATAGTACTTGTTTTTGGTTTTTTGGTTTGGTTTGGTTTTTTGAGGCAGGGTTTCTGTGTAGCCTTGGTTGTCCTAGACTCACTTTGTAGACCAGGTTGGCCTCAAAATCACAGCGATCCAACTCTGCCTGCCTCTGCCTCCCAAGTGCTGGGATTAAAGGCATACGCCAGCACGCAGAGCTTGGTACTTATTTTTTAATTAAACAATTTAGAAAAATATATGCCCTGTTTAGTCTTTCCAAAGCAGATAGGAGGAAGATAGTCAAGGAATCATCTAGCTGATAAAATAGTTTTTTCTCCCCACCGCAGACAGGGATTCTCTGTGTAGCCTAGGCTGTCCTGAACTCCCTTTGTAGACCACCTGCCTCTGCCTCCCTGAGTGCTTGGATTACAGGAGTGTGCCACCACACCCAGCAAAGCGAGGCAGAAGAAGGCTACAACAGAAAAACCCTATCTCAAAAGACCAAAAAGAAATAAATAAATAACAAAACAGTATTTTGTGCATTAAGTATCATGACATTGAGGTTTCAATGATTCATTAAAAGAGTGCCACAAAGAGCCTGGCATGGTGGCACACACCTTTAGTCCCAGCACTTGGGAGGCAGAGGCAGGCAGGTCGAGGCCAGCCTGGTCTACATAGTAAGTCCAGGACATCCAAGGCTTACATAAAGAAACCCTGGAGTTCAAGAACAAACATATTCATTTTTGAGCTATTAATCCTGTATCTGAAAACACTTTCTACCTAAAATTTGTTTTGGTTTTTGTTTTTCAAGACAGGGTTTCTCTGTGTAGCCTTGGCTGTCCTAGACTCATTTTGTACATCAGGCTGGCCTCGAACTCACAATGATCTAGCTCCCAAGTAGTAGGATTAAAAGCATGCACCACCACCGCCCGGCTTCTAAAATTTAATACATAAAAAGCTTAGTCTTTCTTTGGTTGGTTTGGGCTGTTGTTAATGATTTGTTTTGTTTTGCTTTGCTTTGTGAGATAGGGTCTCATGTAGCCAGGCTGACCTCAAAGTCCTAATCCACCTCCCTCCACTTCCCAAGTTCTGGGATTGCCCGCACGTGCTCCTAGTTAGTTTTCTGTCTTTTATGCTATGCTTAACATAGGATAATAGAGAATTTTTAAAAACACATGCAACCTAAGAATTCAACAGCGAGGAATAGTTATAACAGTAATGTGATTTACTATCAGTTGATTTTTCCAAGATGGATGCCTGGGAGGGTGCACGCCTTTAATCCCAGCACAAGGGAGGCAGAGGCAGGCGGATCCCGGTGAGTTCAAGGCCGGCCTGGTCTACAATGGAATCCAGGACAGCCAAGGCTACACAGAGAAACCCTGTCTTGGAGGGAAAAAAGGGAAGAAAATTAGAGAGCCAGAAGGCAAAAAGTAGAGTTGTATTCCTTCCTGCTACTACACATCAAAATTAAGTATGTCAAAAACAAGAGTCAAAACTATAAAATCTGGGGCTGGAGAGATAGCTCAGTGGTTAAGAATGCCGCCTGCTATCCCAAAGGTCCTGAGTTCAATTCCCAGCAACCACATGGTGGCTCATAACCATCTGTAATGTGATATGACGCCCTCTTCTGGCTTGCAGGAGTACATGCAAGCAGAGCAGTGTATACATAATAATAAATAAATCTTTAAAAAAAAAAAAAGCCAAAAAAAAAAAAAAAACTATAAAATCTTTTAGAGTTACCAGAAGTTATACAGGAATAAATATTTGTGACTCGAATTCAGCAATATTTTTCTACTTTTGTTTTCTTGCTGTGGCGCGGGTGTGTGTTGGCTTGTTTAGTTTTTTGGGAGCCAGAATTCCCTCTGTCTTGGAGTTCTGGCACCATGGAACTTGTGCAGATAGGGCTGGTCTTGAAATCAGAGATCCCCCTTGTTCTGCCTTCTCAGTTCTGGGACTTAAGGCCTATGCCAATACACCCATCCTCACCAACGGTTTCTTAGTCAGAAGTTTGAGACCAGACTGGTCTTCACAGTGAATTTCCAGACCTGTCTCCCACCCCACCCCCCAAAAAAGACACCTAAGGTTTAGTAGTTCAGAGCACTCACTGGCTGCTTTTGATTCCCAAATCTAAGTCCTGTCTCAAGGGGATCTGATACCATCTTCAGGTTTCTGTTGATAACAGGCACGCAGGTGGTGCATAGCTATATATGCAAGCAAAACACACATGCACGTAAAATACATTTTTTAAAAATACCTAACTAAACAAACTAGACATTTCTCCAAAACTGTGTAAGGACCAACTTCAAAAGGCATTAACCATAAAAAGCAAAACAACAATATACTATTTTACCAGTACCAATCTAAGATGCATACAATCAAAACAAAAGGTTTTTTCCAGAATTTGGAGGTGCAGACCTTCATGACCAGTGGGATTCAATATGCTGTAGCCATTTGGGAAAGTATTTGCTCAGTTCTCAAAACACGTGACTCAGAAGTTCCACTTCTAGGTACATACCAAAAACTCAAATAAATCTAAAAACAGGGGGCTGGAGAGATGGCTCAGTGGTTAAGAGCACCACCTGCTCTTCCAAAGGTCCTGAGTTCAATTCCCAGCAACCACATGGTGGCTCACAACCATTTGTAATGTGATCTGATGCCCTCTTCTGGCCGGCAGGTGTACATGCAGGCAGAGTACTGTATACATAATAAATAAATAAATCTTTAAAATTAAAAAATTTAAGCCGGGCGTGGTGGCACACGCCTTTAATCCCAGCACTCGGGAGGCAGAGGCAGGCGGATCGCTGTAAGTTCGAGGCCAGCCTGGACTACAAAGTGAGTCCAGGACAGTCAAGGCTACACAGAGAAACCCTGTCTCGAAGAAGAAAAAAAAAAAAAATTTTAATTTTAAAAATTTTAAAAATAAAAAATCTAAAAACAAACATCCACAGAAAAAGTCAAAGGATGTTTGCAGAATTATTCCAAATAACCCAAAGGACAAAATGATCCAACCGATACAACTGCATATCCACAGAAAGGAATGGGTGTACTGTGTGGGCCAATGGTAGACTGTTTACCTAGCATGTGTGAGCTCCATCCCCAGAGTCACACGGGAAAAATAAATTAAAAAAAAAAAAAAAAAAAAAAAAAAAAAAAAGGAATGATGCATTGTTACATAGAGTCATGGACAAATCTTAAAAACATTATGCTAACTGAAAGAGGCTGGACATCTGTAACATGATTCCACTTACTTATGTACAAAACAGGAATCTACATACTGATCCATGGATCAGAAGTTGCGGGGGAGGGAGAGAGGGAGGGGCGGGGCGGGGTGAGGGAGGGGCGCTGGAGGAGGCATTACGGCAACAGGAACAAGATTTCTGGGGACGGTGATGAAAAAAAGAAATGTAGCCGGGCGTGGTGGCGCACGCCTGTAATCCCAGCACTCGGAGGCAGAGGCAGGCAGATCGCTGTGAGTTCGAGGCCAGCCTGGTCTACAAAGTGAGTCCAGGACAGCCAGGACTACACAGAGAAACCCTGTCTCGAAAACCCCAAAAAAAAAAAAAAAAAAAAGAAATGTTCTGGAACTAAACAGCAATGAAATGTATACATCTTTTGAACACTTTAGACGAGAGAGGGAAGAGAGGCTTACAAATTAAAGAATATTTTTGTACTGTGTTGATTACACCTCAAAAAGAAAAAACATAACCAGGGCTGGAAAGGTAGCTCAGCAGTAGAGTCCTGGCTTCCCTTACAGAGGACCTGGGTTCCTAGCACCACACGCATGCTTACAACCATCCTTGATTCCACGTCCAAAAACAGGATGCCCTCTTCCGGCCTCCACCGATATGCACGTGGCGCGCAGACATGACGCAAGCACTCAAAGGCGTAAAATAAAATAAACCTAAAAATAAAGCATAGCTAATCTATCTGTGCAACAGTGGAGCATACACAATATGCGCTTTTCTTTTTTGTTTTTGTTTTTTGTTTGCTTGTTTGTTTTAACAGTATTATACGCACACACTTCTAGGTGATACCTTAAAACACCTAAGAAATTATAAAGAACAAAATCCTTAGCGGCGGCAACTGTTAATCTCTTAACTCTTTCTGCAACCCTCAAACGTTTTCTAATAACCACTGCTATTTGAAGTGGTGAGAGGAAAGAGGTTTATTTACAACAAACAAAGCGGGAAATTATTAAACGCCCAACTGTGTATGTTAAACTCCCTTAGCTTATTAGTCAAAAAAAATATAAGTCCAACGTCCTCCAATAAATCTTCTCTTCCTCTGCCCAGCATAATCACGTTGAACTCGAAACCACTATGCCCTCTACTTCCAAACACCTCCAGCCACAGCTTTTCGCCCGCCTCTCCAGCTGCCTCTGCCCCAGCACTGGATGCTCACATCCCTCGGGCCCCACCGCGACACAGGTACGTGGCACATCCCCGTCCCGCTGCGGACCTGGGGGACCCGAGTTCCCCGAAGCCTGGGACCGCACAGCGCGCGAAGCGCTACGAGAACTCGGCAGCCAAGGAAACTGGAGGGCCCCACGCGTGACCACGACTCGGGGCCGGGGCATCCGTGGGCCCCTGCGCCAGGCCAGGGAGGTGGCGCCGTGCGCGCCGTCCCGTGGGGTCCCGGGAGGACAGGACACCACGCGGGCCTGCGGGACCACACGGAGACCGAGGCTCGGCGGCGGCGACGCGGACAGCGTGAGAACGAGGGACACTCACCCGCGTCAGCGCGGAGCACTCCTCACACAGGAAGTAGTCGCTCGCCGGTTGCCAGGGTGAGGAAGCGGGAGTGGCGTACAGCCTTCCCATTGGCTGAGGGTGATCACGTGGCCGGAAGCAGATGCCCCGCGAGGCTGTGTCTCAGATACCTAGTCTATAGCGGCTCCTTAAGCTTATGAGCGGAGACATGCAGGTCTTACTCGGCCTCAAATAGTTGGATTTTTTGCCGTGTTTGGGGTTTGTTTATTGTCGTAGCTATACAGGCACCATTACCCACCTTGCCTTCACTGTCCCCGGTAATAAGCTTTCAGGGTGTGTCTACCTCTTACCCACGTGGTTGGCTAACTAGAGCTGTTGCACGTGAAAATAGTGGCCATCATTGATTAGGGGATTGCTGATTTCCCATCCTTGCAGTCTGACTCCTATGGAAACGTAGGATTCTAACTGGGTTGTGTATAATGAGAGTCAGCCATACCATAGGAGGAAGAAGAAAACAAAGTTTCCTTGTAACTAGTATCATAAATCTTTCAACAGATAGCCTGTTTTGGGGGAGGCAGATATTGGGAGGAATAGAATAATGCAGGTTAGTATCATTCATGAAATACATGGGATGAGAGCTTCCGGGTTGTTTTGTTTTTAATTTTTCAAATTTTGAAATACATGCTTATATATAATAAGCTGTCTTAGGGATGGGACTCCAGTTACAAAAAACACACTCAACTGTATTTCATACAGACCTTATACACACAGCCTAGAGGTAATTTTGTAAAGCTTGCTTGTTTTGTTTGAGGTTTTTTGTTGTTGTTTTAAGATAGCGTTTCTCTGTGTAACTGAGCCCTGGCTGTCCTGGACTTGGACTTGTTTTGTAGACCAGGCTGGTCTAGAAGTCACTGAGATCCACCAGCCTCTGCCTCCAGAGTGCTGGGATTAAAGGCATGAGCCACCACCACCGGGCTTCTAAAGCATTTTTAAATAATTTTGTACACGATGTGGAAACGGTTGAAGTTTTGGATTTTTAGATTAGTGATATTCAGCGTGTACTTTTTCCTATGTGAGGTCCCAGACCAACAGTTTAGGATCGCCCAAGCTCTTACTAAAAAGGGTAATGCTTAGAACCCCCCTAAATCAATCTTCTAACAAGCTCTCTAGGTGATTGCAAAGCGCCTAAAGCTTAAGGCACTGCTCTGTAGGACTTCCTGACAACCTCAGAGGTGGGGCAGGAAGGATGATAAACCCAACCCCTCAGAAGAGGAGAGCAACAGAACTTGATGCAGGAAGGCCGTTTGAGACTGAGATGAGACTGTCTTGATTTTTACCCTGACATTCCTAGATTAAACTAAAGATTTTTTTTTCAACTGCTGGTAATCCCAAACATATAATAAATAATTTGTGTATTATCCAGGATATCTCTCTGATAATATTTTCCTTTATGGGTGAAAATTAAGAGACAGTTGTGAAATGTATCCATTCCAACGAAACATTAGATTTGAAAGGGAATGTACAGACCACTATTAAAATGAGTGGTTTGAGCCGGGCGGTGGTGGCGCATGCCTTTAATCCCAGCACTCGGGAGGCAGAGGCAGGCGGATCGCTGTGAGTTCGAAGCCAGCCTGGTCTACAAAGGGAGTCCAGGACAGCCAAGGCTACACAGAGAAACCCTGTCTCAAAAAAAAAAAAAATGAGTGGTTTGGGGCCCGGAGTGGTGACATATGCCTTTAATCTCAGCACTGGGGAGGCAGAGGCAAGTGGATCTATGTGAGTTCCAGGCTAGCTTGGTCTACAAAGCAAGTACAGAACAACCAGGAATGTTATACCGAGAAATCCTGTCTCAAAAAAACAAAAACAGCCAGTCATGGTGGCGCATGCCTGTCATCCCAGCTCTTGGGGAGGCAGAGGCAGGTCAGGCCGATTGCTGTGAGTTTGAGGCCAACCTGGTCTACAAAGTGAGTCTAGGACAGCCAAGGCCACACAGAGAAACCCTGTCTCGAAAAAACAAAGCAAAACAAAAACAAAATGAGTGATTTGGGAAAGGAAAAAAAAATCTGAATGAGTAGGTCAGTGAATGGTGGCAATAAAGTAGAAGTTAACAGCAAGGATACTAGCAACAAAAGAATCCATATTTGTATCTGTTCTTTTTTTTTTTTTTTCGAGACAAGGTCTCTCTGTGTAGTCTTGGCTGTTCTGGACTCCCTTTGTAGACCAGGCTGGCCTCGAACTCACAGCGATCCGCCTGCTTCTGCCTCCCGAGTGCTGGGATTACATGTGCCACCATGCCTAGTTTAATAAATGTGATCATTTTTTTTAAAGATTTATTTATTTACTATTGTGCCTACAGTGCTCCGCCCCACATATACACCTGCCTGCCAGAAGAGGGCATCAGAACACACTGTAGATGGTTGTGAGCCACCATGTGGTTGCTGGGAATTGAACTCAGAACCTCTGGAAGAGCAGTCAGTGCTCTTAACCTCTGAACCATCTCTCCAGGCCCAGATGTGATTTTTTTTTTTAAGATTTTTATTTATTTATTTATTATGTATACAGTGCTCTGCCTGCATGCCTGCAGGCCAGAACAGGGCATTAGATCACATTATAGATGGTTGTGAGCCACCATGTGGTTGCTGGGAACTGAACTCAGGACCTTTGGAAGAACAGCAGAACAGTCAGTGCTCTTGACCTCTGAGCCATCTCTCCAGCCCAGATGTGATCATTTTTAAGAGGATTTTTCTTTCACATTTATTTAGTGTGTATGTTCACCCATGCCTACACAAGCAAGGAGAGAGAATCGCACAAAGTGTGTATAATTTTAAGACTTTTTTTTCTTTTATTTTCTTTTTTTTTTTTTTTTGGTTTTTTTTTTTTTTTTTTTTTTTTTTTTTTTGTTTCTGGTTTTCTCTGTGTAGCCTTGGCTGTCCTGGACCCGATTTGTAGACCAGGCTGGCCTCGAACTCACAGTGATCCGCCTGCCTCTGCCTCCCGAGTGCTGGGATTATAGGCGTGCGCCACCACGCCCGGCCAAGATTTTTTTTTTTCAAGACAATGATTCTCTATGTAGCCTGTCCTGGGCTGTGGAGACCATACCAAATTGTGCCATGTCAGAAATCCCATTCTTAGGCTGCATGCTGTGACCTTCAAGTTGCTGACCTTTGCCGGAGGAGGTCTTGTGTTCTAGGCTATCCTTGGACCTTTGAAAGAAGTAGGAAGTCCCAACTGGGAACCACCCAGAGGATTAAGGAAGTTCTTACAGGTAGCTACTCAGAGAAATAGGAAGTTCTTACAGGGCCATTATATTCTTGCCTGGGGCCTGGAGAGAGTGGGATTAGAATAGATCCTATTGACCTTGCTCTATATATATTTGTGGAGCGCCACAGATAGCAGCGCCCCCTGCTGCTTCCCCGGAGCAATGCGCATGCGCAACGCGCTCTTGAGTGAGCCCCTTATGTGCATGTGCAATGGTATGACGCTCGGTGGCGCGATCCTTCTGCACCAATTGTGAGTGACAACGTGGCAGGCTCTGATTGGAGCAGTCGCACTATAAAGGCTTTCTGGGTGCGGTCCTCGGGGTCAACCGTTATTCAAGAATCCTGAGTAAACTGCCACAAGAAGAGTTCCCGGTGTTGGTGTCTTTCCTGCTGGTTGGGGGCGGCACCGACATATATTCTTACTAGTCCACATTAAAGAGAGTCTTGATCAAAAATTTCCAGACTAAGCCGGGCGTGGTGGCGCACACCTTTAATCCCAGCACTCGGGAGGCAGAGGCGGGCGGATCGCTGTGAGTTCGAGGCCAGCCTGGTCTACAAAGTGAGTCCAGGACAGCCAAGGCTACACAGAGAGACCCTGTCTCAAAAAACAAAAAAAAAAAAAAAAATTTCCAGACTTGACTTGTTATTTCTTGCATCTCTGTACCCCACTTTCATCCCCACTCCCTCTTTCAGGTGAACTCTGGTTCAATTTGTCCCATGGGCCGGGACACATCACTGGACTTGCTTGGTAGACCAGGCTGGCCACCTGCCTCTGCCTCCCGAGTGCTGGGATTAAAGGCGTGCACCACCATGCCCGGCTTCAGATATTTTTATTTCAAGCCCACAAGCCACATCATCTCAGCTCGTTGCTGATGTAAAAGAAGAATCTCTACACAAGGTGCCGAGAGCTGCGATGTAGCCGCACCTAAAGATGGCGCTGGCTTCCGCTAGTCACCCTCCCGGCGGTGAGCGCTCTTTCCGGGAAACAAGTCCTCATATGGCTAACAAGCTCGGGCGTTTAGCTCCGCCGTCTCTTTGACCTACGAGGAGTTCACACGTGGCGCCTCCTGATTGGCTCTTGCTGGGATATAAGCCTCTGCCCCGCCTAGGGAGGGGGGCCATTCTCTGCTTTGCTAAACTGCTGTAAATTCATTCCTGAGTAAACTGCCTTGAGAAGGAACCTAGTTGTCTTGAGTCTTATTCCTGCTGGCCGGGAAGGGCACGGACAACAAAGTCAAGTTGACCATAAACTATGCTTATGTTCAATGAGAAGATCTGTGGCGTTGTTGTTGCCAGAAATTCCCCAACCATAAACCGAGCTGCTCCGCCCCTCCCCCCAACCGTCAGGCATACTTTCATTTTTTTTTTTTTTAAAGATTTATTTATTTATTACTAGGTATACAATGCTCTGCCTGCATGTGCACCTGCAGGCCAGTAGACGGCATCAGATCACATCCTAGATGGTTGCGAGCCACCATGTGGTTGCTGGGAATTGAACTCAGGACCTCTGGAAGAGCAGCCAGTGCTCTTAACCGCTGAGCCATCTCTCCAGCCCCTAGGCATACTTTCAAGGTTAACTAGAACCTCTTGTTAGCAAAGTAACGAGTCACAGCTGGCCACGCTGTTGCTGTTCCACCATCAGCACCCCGGTATGAGCTAATTGTGGTGATCACCCTTTAAATACGCAATACAACTTACCTTCAGAGATGTCATTCGGATCTCGAACTGGCTGCCTCCCTGAGCTCAGAAAATAAAGCTTTCATTTTAAGCTTCTATATCAAATTCTATCCTCAACCCAACAGGAGAGGTTATTGTTGAAGTTATTTTTATAAAACAGTGTTTGTATCTCTTAGCTTATTTCTTAACCTGGCTATCACACAAATAATTGAGACTGTTGTATAATACAAGGCTTCACAACACAATCTGAGTAGTTTAAGTTTGTTCTTAACTCAGAACAAGAAAGGGGAAGCAAGAGCCGGGCGTGGTGGCGCACACCTATAATCCCAGCACTCAGGAGGCAGAGGCAGGTGGATCGCTGTGAGTTCGAGGCCAGCCTGGTCTACAAAGTGAGTCTAGGATAGCCAAGGCTACACAGGGAAACTCTGTCTCGAAAAACCAAAAAAGAAAAAAGAGAGGGTAAGCTTATTGAGCAGTAAGTCTCAGAGGCTGGAAACGTTCTAGACCTAGGTTAGGGTGTACAGACTCTAGAAGCTTCCAGGTCTAGGCCTAGGTTACCAGGCAAAGGCAGCAATCCTCTGAGAATTGGAACAGGTAAATAAAAGCTCCTTTTATACCATTTTCTCCCCTCAAGACAGGGTTTGTCTGTGTAGCCCTGGCTTCCCTGGAACTCACTCTGTAGACCAGCCTGGCCTTGAACTCACATATTCACCTGCCTCCGGGATTAAAGGTGGTATCTATCTCCCTTTTCTAGACAATAAGCAAAATTGTGAGGTAGCTTGCTTGCCCTAGTGCTCATTAGTTCTTAACATTCACCACCATCGCCATCATCTTTTCAGAAACCCATAGATTTTCTAGATCTGAGCCTAGCTGCTTTCTTTCTTTCTTTTTTTTTTTAAGATTTATTTATTTATTATGTTTATACTGTTCTGCCTGCATGTGTGCCTGCATGCCAGAAGAGGGAGCCAGATCTCATTACAGATGGTTGCGAGCCACCATGTGGTTGCTGGGAATTGAACTCAGGACTTCTAGAAGAGCAGTCAGTGCTCTTAACCTCTGAGCTATCTCTCCAGACCGCCTGCCTGCTTTCTTGACCTCTAAGAATTCCTGATTTAGCAGGGCATGGTGGTGCACGCCTTTAATCCCAGCATTCCAGAGGCAGAGGCCGACTATCTGAGGCCAGCCTGGTCTACAAAGCGAGATCCTCCTGCATCTGCCTCTTCAAGTGCTAGGATTACAGGTATGTGCCACCACACCCGGCAAAGAAACACCACTTACAGGAAAAGACACATCTTAGCCCTATTGTCTTATGCAGCCCTTTTGATCCATGTTTTTTTTTTTTTTTTAGATTGTGGTCTTATACAAAGCACGTCCAGAGAAAACTCTATCATCTTTCATTTATTGAAAAAGAGAATCAGAGATCATGACAGCACACACGAGACCTGAACAGGTTCAAACCAGACAAAATCCCAGCACAGAGAAGTGGACATAAATTCCCAAACCTAGCTGAGAAACTATTTGCAATTGATAACTTGCTGGGACAGGGAAAATAAGTTTTCCCCAATGGAGTGACCCTGAGTATATATCAACCACACTGCAGGCCAGGAGCCATGCCCAGGAGTAGTGACCAGCACAAAATGGACTCTGTGAGGTTTCTGTCTGTGTATATGCTCACCTTCCTTTTTTGATTTTCAGTTTTGTTGTATTGAGACAGATAGAGAATAAATTTGAGTGGGTATGGAAGTGGAGAGAATCTAGGAGTAGTTGGGGGAGGGGAAAGAATGTGATCAAAATATATTGTATGAAAGATTTAAAAGAAAAAAGTAAAAATTGAAAAAAACAGTTTCTAGAAATATAACTTGAGAACCACCAAAATCATATTCATGGCTACTGCTACATAACTTAAGCAGAACTGTCACTTGAGCACCCCTCTTTTTTTTATTTTTTATTTTGTGTGTGTGTGTGTGTGATAAACTTTTTTCCCTAATAAACTCCCAACCATAGGTTGGAGCAGCTCAACAGTTCACTCCTACTGCTCTTGCAGAGGACCCAGCGCCACATGAGGCAGTTCACAACTGTTACGCCTGCTCTAGGGAATCTGACGGCCTCTTGCTCTCGCAGGCACACGTGTGCTTGTGATACACAGAACCTCAGGCAGGCACGCATGCGTACACATAAATTAAATTAAGCAGGTAAATCTTTAAAATGAACTCCAAGTCTGCCTCATAGTGGCTCATCCTGAAATTCTCTTCTGCAGTAAATTGAAGAATCCCAACTTTACCTCAGTGGAAGTGTCCAGAAAGTACTCAGGATATCCAAAGGCAGCAGCATGGAGCTGTGTCTTTGGTCCCTTCAGCATGGGGGTGGGTTTGAACCACACAAGTTCTGGATCTGTAGCAAACACTTACAGACAAACTTTTCAGGGCCCAATTAAAGATGAATCGGTTTCATCTGTTTCTAGTACTTGTGTCTCTATAGCCAAGATTCCAATTCCAAGAACAAGTTCTGTGTAGATTAGCTTGGATGGTTGCTCTGAGGGAACATAATTCTTGAATCCTAATCCCACTAAAGCTGCTTAATTAGGGTAGAGTAAATAAGCTATTTCCTGGAGGAGGGGCATGGATACTGTGATGCAAAGCCAGCAAATGCTCATGTTCACAATGTTTTATATGTAATGTTGCCAAAATAAGAGGACTGGTCTGGATATTTGCCTGTGCTATGCTTCTATTTCTGTGGATTCTTTTAGTTTGTTTATTTGGTTTTGTTTGTGTTGTCTTTGTTTTGTTTTGGAGACTGGATTTCTCTCTTTAGCCCAGGTTGGCATGGAATTTACTATGGACCCCAGGCTGACCTTGAACCCCCAGAATTCTTCCTGCCTCGGTTCCCAAGTGTGACAGTTATAAGCACAAGATTACATGCCCAGTTATTTCTGTGCATTCAGTGTACTTTCAACAAATTTCAAGCGAATCATTTGTCTGAATATTACTTATTAGTTTAAAACTAATAACATTTTTTCATCTATTATAATGCGGGGGAAAGTTCTGATAAAATTTGGGAGGAATTAGTTTTTATTTTAATATTTTGTTGAGTGTGGGGATGTCATTGAAAAGGGATAATTTTTATATTTAACTAATTAAAAAAAACTTTTTATTGCAGAAAGTTTCTAAGAAGGCATTGAGGGTAGTGTGTTGGAATGTTCCACACAGCAGTGAATCTGTACTTTATCTGAGCGTATTCTGCTGCTCACGCTTTGTTAACGGAAGCTTCTGTTGCCCAGGACTCCTCTTGGCTGCCTCTGCCCCGACGCTTGCCAGCCCGTTCTAACTTGCACAGTCAGCTCGCCTGCATTTTGTTTCCTGGCACCATCCCCAGTGTGAAGTAGCTTGCTCAGCCTCCAGGCCCAAGCACTGGCTGGAGGCCCTTGGAAGGAAACGTTTCCCCAAAGGCCACCTTTGGTCCAAGGAGTTGAAATGCTGTCTGTCCTTTAGGCTAATTGCAAGAGGATATTAAGTCCTGCTGGTTAAAGAAGCATCTTTCACATAGGGCTTTCCTTCCTCCAGGCCTCAGTTTTCCAAGTTCTCCTACACTTGCTTCCCTGCACCTACAGGGTCTGTGTTCAGAGAGAGCACCCAAACTAAGGCTGGCATTGCTTGTTCTGTCATAGCGTTTGGTGACAGTCCAAGTCTAATACAACTCACGTAACGCGCATGAGGAAGACATTTTGAAATGTTGATCAATATGATGGTTGCTATAGAAGACTTAATCTGCTATTCTACCGAAGTAACAATTTCTTCTATTTCCACGCTGACTAATTGAATTGCAAAGATAAGATGATGGAAGGGATGGGGGTAAGAGAAAGCAGTTAGCAGCTCTAGGGCAAACCAAGGAAACGATGATTGTTCTAGGCCTGAGGTAGCTCAGTAACAGTGCACTTACCTAGCATGTGTGACGCCTGGCCTGTGGAGCTCTGTGAAGCTTCATACCCCCACAGCACAAAGCCAAAGAAGCAAACATAGCACAGAAAGGCTTCCCGAGCTAAAATCTTGACTCAGGGCCACCACCTCATCACTGTATGCATAAGCACCCCCTGGACAGACCCTAGGGAAACCCTAACCAATCCACAAACCAAACAAGTACTGTCTCTATGGAGGACTTCCCTCACTTCCTGTGAGGTCCCACTGCTGTTACTTAGTGTCACTACAGGCTCAGCTTAAGTTACTTATGCCCTTTCATTATTAGGAAAGAAAAGTCTTAGTTTGGGAACCAGTAGATATTTTCATAACTGCTATGTAACTTTTTCGTTTTGGGTCTTGTTGTTGTTGTTGTTTATAGAAACTTATTCTAGGACTTGATCTCATCTTTCTCTCTCTCTCTCTTTTTTTTTTTTTTTTTGTCTATACTATAACACAATGAAGCCTTTTCATTTCAGAGATAAGAATTTTTGGGCTGGAGAGATGGCTCAGAGGTTAAGAGCATTAACTGCTCTTCCAGAGGTCCTGAGTTCAATTCCCAGCAACCACATGGTGGCTCACAACCATCTATAATGAGATCTGGTGCCCTCTTCTGGCCTGCATGTGTACATGCAGGCAGAACACTGTAAATAAATAAATCTTTTTTTTTTTTTTAAAAGAATTTTTGTTGAACATTGCTTAGCTAAAAAGGAAGAAGAGATGGGATGCAGGGAATGAAAAAGGGTAAGCTGCTTTTCTGGAAACTGTTATTAAAGAATTAAAGTGTGAGCCGGGCGTGGTGGCGCACGCCTTTACTCCCAGCACTCGGGAGGCAGAGGCAGGTGGATCGCTGTGAGTTCGAGGCCAGCCTGATCTACAAAGTGAGTCTAGGACAGCCAAGGCTACACAAAGAGACCCTGTCTCAAAAAAACAAAAACAAACAAACAAAAAACAACAACAACAAAAAAGATTAAAGTGTGATTCGGAACTGAGTGTAAATAACCACAGCCATCCTACGCAATTCCTTAGCTTTGCTTCCAAACCTGCTGGGCCACCATTCTAGCCATGGGTTTGTCCTAGCATGTGTTGGCGAGTGAACTAGCTGTCAGCATCCTGAGACTTGAAAGCTCACCTAGGTCTCCTGGGCAGCTGGGCTGCGAGGTCAGAGGGCAGCCCTTTGTAGCCTACTGTCTCTAATCGGAACCAGATTCCTCCAGCTGTTGCGGGCCATCCGCCTGCTCACCTAAGGGTTTCAGCCCTGTTTCCTTTCAGACGACCCAGCTGTACAAACAAACTTTTATCCATAAGCTTTTGGGAGCAGCCAGCAGCTCTGTCTTCTTTTTCTGTTAGGAGAGCCTGGCAGTGTTGATTCCAAGGTTTAACTCATTAGAATAACAATTATCCAAAGGTTCTCCTTCCCTCCCCGCCCCCCCCCCCGCCCCCCCAACCGCTGCCGCCGCCTCATTTTCATTCACTTTGTAATTTTTAGCTTCTGTTTTCAGGATAACTGCTGAAAAGTTAGCACGGAGTTAATCCACTGAAAGTTGGACCAAAAGAAATCTATATAAAATAAGAATGCATTCAAGAGCTCTGTAGGTTTGAGCCTCATAGTGGTCCAGGGCTGTAATCTTAGCACTTGGAAGGCGGACAGGTCAACAAGAAAGCCACGCTGCCTCAGTTCTAGAAGTTGCCACCATTCTTCCTGAACTAGCATTTCATAGCTTTGAGTCTCACTTTCCTTTGCAGATAAAATAAGGGATCAAATTGTTGCTGGGCGTGGTGGCGCACGCCTGTAATCCCAGCACTCGGGAGGCAGAGGCAGGCGGATCGCTGTGAGTTCGAGGCCAGCCTGGTCTACAGAGTGAGTCCAGGACAGTCAAGGATACACAGAGAGACCCTGTCTCGGAAAAAAAAAAAAAAAAAAAAAAATCGTTGATGCAAAAGAACGCGTCTCACAGGGAGTGAGAAATGGTTTGTTCTGGAACCAAGAATAAATGACCATTACCCAAGAACAGATTCAGGTTACCGCAAACACCACATTTCAATGTGAAACAGGTTTGTGGTGTCTTTGCAGTAACACTGAGAAAACCGTAAGTCAGGGTACTTCTCATCAGCAGCTATGTAGACATAGAAAAGTCAGGGAAAGCCGGGCGTGGTGGCGCACGCCTTTAATCCCAGCACTCGGGAGGCAGAGGCAGGAGGATTGCCGTGAGTTCGAGGCCAGCCTGGTCTACAAAGTGAGTCCAGGATGGCCAAGGGCACACAGAGAGACCCTGTCTCGGAAAAAAGAAAAAGAAAAAAGAAAAGTCAGGGAAAACTCGGGAGGCAGAGGCAGGTGGATCACTGTGAGTTCGAGGCTAGCCTGGTCTACAAAGAGTCCAGGAGAGCCAAGGCTACACAGAGAAACGCTGCCTCGAAAAACCAAAAACAGAAAAGAAAAGAAAAGAAAAGCCGGGCGTGGTGGCGCATATCTGTAATCTCAGCACTCGGGAGGCAGAGGCAGGCGGATCGCCGTGAGTTCGAGGCCAGCCTGGTCTACAAAGGGAGTCCAGGACAGCCAAGGCTAACACAGAGAGACCTTGTCTCGAAAAACCAAAAAAAAAAAAAGAAAGAAAGAAAAGAAAAGAAAAGTCAGGAAAACTTCTTGTTATAGGCCTCAGATTCTATATGATGACATTTTTAGCCTTTGGGTCAGAAGAAGTTAGGGGTCGGTTTGTATATTCCAAGAGGATTTACCTAATAGTCACAAGGAAGTTGGGTCTGTTGGAATGGAATATGTGTTCTCAGTGTCACACAAAACAAGTATTTTTCTGAGCATTTACTACACTCATAGCAGTTAAGCCCAGGTATCTAAAGTGATGAGGTATGTCCCCAGTCCAAATCCCTAAAATCATAAGGGTCTTTAGGTTTTTGGTGTTACCAAATCAGAAACAAGGAAAACTCTATGGGCATTGATCTCCCTGTTGTTATTTAAAGTTCATCTGAAGTTGGAAAAACTAAAACCAATACACGAAGAAATTTCTTTTTTTTTTTTTTAATAATTTATTTATTTATTATTTATACTATATTCTGCCCCCATGTGTGCCTGCATGCCAGAAGAGGGCACCAGATCCCATTATAGATGGTTGTGAGCCAAGATGTGGTTGCTGGGAATTGAACTCAGGACCTTTGGAAGAGCAGGCAGTGCTCTTAACCTCTGAGCCATCTCTCCAGCCCCCTTGGAGGAATTTCTTATGGCCTTCTGTGGAGCTTCTCTTTGCTACAGCTGCCTCTTCCCCTTCACTATTTTGTTTTGGGAGGGTCTTGTATAGCACAGGCTGGCCTTGAACTCACTATGTAGCCTAAACTGGCCTTGCACTTCCTCTCCTTGCATTTGGTCCTTGTGTTCTGGGATTATGGGTGACGCTTTTACATTTTACTCTAAGGATGTTGGTCCTCACTGGGTTTAGGAGGTTGACATTTGTCTAAGGCTAAATGTTTAGTGAGTAGCAGAGCTAGAACCCGATGAAAGAATCCCTAGCTTCCAAACTAGCTCACTGATCCTCATTCTTCCCCCAAGTCTAAATGATGAAAAAACTTTAAACATATAGGCAACTTGAAAATTAAATGCTGAGAGTGGTGGTGCATGCCTCTAAGTCCAGCACTTGGAAGGCAGAGACAAGAGGATTACCACAACTTCTACACTAGGCTACTCTACTCAGTGCGTTCCAGAACAGCTACACTACATATTGGGGACCCTGTCTAGAGAAAGAAGAGAGAGGGTAAGGGAGGAGGAGAAAATTAAGCTCATACTTGTTATCAGGAACATAGTCCCCAGTACCTTACGTACTACCATTATGACATATCCGCCTCTCAATTCTGTTCACTGAGATGCAGTTTTCAATTCATGAGACTCATCAGATCATAGCATATGGTAATACTTTACACCTAAATTTAATTGTACTTGTTTTGTGATGTGATTTATCAACTTAGCCATTCATGTTTGTCATCATAAACCTATCATACTTTTTAAAGGTCATTTGGAACCAATTTTCTTCTATGGTGTCATACTTCAACCTTCATAGGCATAGTGGTATGTGGGTGAAGCTTGCATCAGCAACATGGCTTGTCCTCAAGCATGTATGAGGTCTCTGGTACTATTAGGGATAGAAACAACATGGCTGAGCTAGAATGAAGCCAGAAATGATAGTTGGAAGGCTAGAGGAGAACCATGGCCAGTAAGTACTAATAAATGGCTAAGAAAAAAAATGTCACTGATAAGTATTAGGCAGAAAATAAAAAGGAGTGATGTAAAAACATACCATGTCAGAGAAAACAGTGTTGGACTATGCTAAGGAAGGTCTCATAGAAGATGTGGCATTCGGAGTATGTCTCAATAGAGAGGAGTGAAGAGAAACATCCATGTCAAGACCGGGAGGAGGAAGATTCAGGAAGAAAGGACACCAAAGTCCCAGGGAGCTCTCATGACAGAGAGAAGCGTGGCAAAGCATCTCTCGCTTCTCCTTCCTCATGATCATCACAATCATCATCAATGGCCCTGTGGCATATTTAATAATCAGGGTGGTTTTTGGGTAAATTGAATCACTATACCCTGACTATGATTGTTGGAAGTAGCACTTCAGGGACCTAGAGCTGGTCGGGCTCTAGAGAAAGATAAACAACTCTACGAGCAGTTTCGCCATACGGAAGCCCCAGAGGCCTAAACAGAAGTGTGCTGATCTTTCCCCAACTGCAAGTCCAGAGAATAGGCTCAGGTTTCATCCAAAACAACCAGTGGTTTCTCCTGCTTCTCCTTTAACATCATAATTGGCAGGCTGTGGGCCAAATAAATGTTAGTTTGTCTTGGGTAAATGGTTTAAATATGTGTTTTAGCATTAAAATGGTCCAAAACCAACACATTGCATTGCTTTCAAGTGCCTTTTTGACCTGCCCGCAGTAGAAACCAGATTAATTTACAGTTATATAAGTGAAATGCCTCATCTTCCGAGGGACCATTCTGCCCTCTGTGATTCCAAGATCATGAGATAGGCGCCTTCTTTTCAGTCCACTTTTCCTTTAGCTGTGAACTATGGAACACATGCGTCAAGTTTTAGTTTTATAGTTTTTAAAACCATGCCATGAATAATACCAAAAACATCAGTATTCAACTGAATTAATACCATAACTGATCAGGAGAATGTTTGGATTGAGTCTGTGGTCAACTGTACTTTTCTGTAGTTCATTCTATAAGTATAGTACAATTGGTCTAGGAAAATCCAAATATCCCTAGAAGCACTTAAACAGAATTTATAAATAGAAATTGTATGTGATGTGGCCATTTAAATCTCTATTTACCATAAGAAAAATTATATCTTGGGAGCCAAGTTATGTTTAGTAAAAACAACGTTTTTTTTTCCCCAAAGACAGAGTCTCCCTGTGTAGCTTTGGCTGTCCTGGACTCACTTTGTAGACCAGGCTGGCCTCGAACTCACAGCAAGGAGCCTGCCTTTGCCTCCTGAGTGCTGGAATTAAAGGCTCACCACCACACCTGGCAACAAATTTCTTAAAGTACAAGAGTATCTCTCTGGATTCTCAAAATGTGAAGTCTGCTCATACAAATGTTGACACGCTGTCCTTGTATAGCCTTAGTTTTAAAGATGAGGAGGAACCTATGTTGCACACTGTTATGCTCTACCTAGATCTTCCCAGATCCCATCACTTGTTTCTGTGTTAGCTTCCAGTTACGGTGACAAATACCCGAGATAAGTCAACTTAAAAATAAGAAAGGTGGGGCTGGAGATATGGCTCAGTGGTTAAGAGCACCACCTGCTCTTCCAAAGGTCCTGAGTTCAATTCCCAGCAACCACATTGTGGCTCACAACCATCTATAATGTAATCTGATGCCCTCTCTCAGCCTGCAGGTGTACATGCAGACAGAACATTGTTTACATAATAATAAATAAATAAATCTTAAAAAATAAAAAATAAAAAATAAGAAAGGTAAGCCGGGCGTGGTGGCGCATGTCTTTAATCCCAGCACTCGGGAGGCAGAGGCAGGCAGATCGCTGTGAGTTCGAGGCCAGCCTGGTCTACAAAGGGAGTCCAGAATGGCCAAGACTACACAGAGAGACCTTGTCTCAAAAAAAAAAAAAAAAGAAGAAGAAGAAAGGTTTGTTTTGGTTTGTGACCTTGCAAAGTGGTGGTGTGACACACTACAGCAGGAACATGGCCATATGTAAATGAAAAGGGGAAACTGACCAGGGACTACTTGGAAATTGCACCCTCTATGAGCTGATGTCCTTCCTAGGCCCCACATCCTAATGGTCCCATACCTCCCAACAGAGCCATGGAATAAGGACCAAGGCTTATACGTGGACCTTTCAGAGACTCTTAAGTGCCAAAATGGTAGCAAGTGTGTATGTGCATGTTATTTCCTCCCCTAGGCTTCTGTGCTTTTGTTTTGTTTTTGTTTTTTGAGACAGAGTCTCTCTGTATTAGCAATCTGCCTGCCTCTGCCTCTCAAGTGCTGGGATTAAAGGTGTGCACCACCATGCCTGGTTTGTGCTTTTGTTTTTAACAGCCAGTACCTGTTGCTCTTTGGCATTCATGGACTTATACAGCTATTTTGCCCACTTTGCTGGGACCTGAAAGTTCCTGATGGTTATTGCTCCCCCTCCCAGCAGGGGGCTTAGAAGGGCATCAGAGGCTTCATACCAACCAGGAGCTGGCACTGAAATATAAATGTCCAGATCTTATTCTCCAGAAGCACAAATTTAGAGACATATGATCCATAAATATGATCAAAATACATTACATATATGTATGAAAATGCCACAATGAAACTTGTTATATAATAATATATGCTAATATAAATTAAGTTCAAAGGGAGCCGGGCGTGGTGGCTCATGCCTGTAATCCCAGCACTCGGGAGGCAGAGGCAGGTGGATCGCTGTGAGTTCGAGGCCAGCCTGGTCTACAAAGTGAGTCCAGGACAGCCAAGGCTAACACAGAGAGACCTTGTCTCAAAAAAACAAAATAAAATAAAATAAAATAAAATAAATAAATAAATTAAGTTCAAGAAGACCGTTAAGAGAACTATCTATAATTATTTTTTTTTTGAACTATCTATAATTAAATATGGCATCATTTATAGTTGCTTTCAAAATCACCATTATTGGTGTTCTTTGTTTCTTTGAACTATTGTCTGATGTCATTGTCTGTATTTTTGGTTTTAGTTTTGGAAGATGATGTTTTTTACTAGACATGTGGTTTCTTTGTGTAGCCTTGGCTGTCCTGGAATCTCTTTGTAGATCAGTTTGGCCTCAAACTCAGAGATCCACCTGCCTGTGCCTCCCTGAGTGCTGGGATTACAAGTGAGTGCCACCATGCTCAGATTTTTGACTCCTTTATCTTTTTGTTTGTTGGTTGGTTGTTTGGGTTATTTTATTTTATTTTTATTTTTCCAGACAAGGTTTCTCTGTGTAATCTTGGCTGGCCTGGACTCGCTTTGTAGACCAGGCTGGCCTCAAACTCACAGAGATCCCCCTGCTTCTGCCTTCCAAGCACTGGTATTAAAGGTGTGTGCCACCACAACCCAGTTGTGTTTCCTTTATCTTTATTTATTTATTTATTTATTTTTGGTTTTTCAAAACAGGGTCTCTCTGTGTTAGCCTTGGCTGTCCTGGACTCACTTTGTAGACCAGGCTGGTGGCCTTGAACTCACAGCGATCTGCCCACCTCTGCCTCCCCAGTGCTGGGATTAAAGGCGTGCGCCACCACGCCCGGCTGTTTCCTTTATCTTAATTCATGTGTATGTGTGGGTGGTGATAACCTTGGAAGCCAGCTGTGTCTAATCCCTTGTAGCTAGAGTAGTTGTAAGCTGTCTGATGTGGATGCTGGGAATTGAACTTGGGTCCTTCTGAATAATAATGACTGGGCCATTTCTCCAGCCCTTCTTTTTCCTTTGTTTTGTTTTTTATTTTTCCAGACAGGGTTTCTCTGTGTACCCCTGGCTGCCCGGCAAGCAGTTTGTAGACCAGGCTGGTCTCGAAGTCAGAGATTCTCCTGCCTTGGCTACCCATTAAAGGCACACACTACCACACCCTGCTCTCTTTTTTTCCATTTAAAATGAAATCAACTGTTGATTTTTTTTTTGGCTTCATTTGGTCTGAGGGCTATTTTTCTGTTACTGTGGCATGGTTCCTCTTTGTTTTTCTTTTCTTTCTTCCTTCCTCTTTTTGTTTTTCGAGACAGGGGTTCTCTTGTAGTCCTGGCTGTCCTGGACTCGCTTTGTAGACCAAGCTGACCTCGAACTCACAGAAATCTGCCTGCCCCTGCCTCCTAAGTGCTCTGATTAAAGGTGTACGCCACCACACCTGGCTGTTTTTCATTTGTTAGCCTAAAATGTGTCTAAGTAGCTGGGCATGGTGGCGCACGCCTTTAATCCCAGCACTCAGGAGGCAGAGGCAGGCCGATTGCTGTGAGTTCGAGGCTAGCCGGGTTTACAAAGGCAGTCCAGGACGGCCAAAGCTACACAGAGAGACCCTATCTCGAAAAGCCAAAAAAGAAAAAAATTGTGTCTAAGTATGGAATTTTTGTGCTCTTGTTGTTCAGGGTGATGTTTCTCTTTAAATTTGGTAGTTAGTGCTTAGCATTTTTTTTTTTTTTATGTTGGAGTCCACAGAGCCCTTCTGGGACCCTGCAGAGGCTGGGGTGTAATGCCCAAGTTGTGAAACCCTCAAAGACCACCAGGAATCAGCTGGATACAAATCACACAGGGTGTCATTTATTAGTCAAGCTCAGAGCCTGGACCCCCAGGCCCCTTGTGAGGAGGGAAGATGGCGGCCCCTAGTGCTGGGGAAACAGTTTTTAAAGGAAAAACCTGCAGGCAGGGGGTTTCCAAGCCTTGCAGTTACAGGATAAGTTAGAGGGGTTCCGGAAAGTTGCCCTTTAAGCTGATTGGCTGGGGAACCAGGGCCAGACAGCAGGAGGGAATTTTTTGTTTGCTCTGGTCACTGTGACCTGTAACTCTGATTGGTTGGCCCAAGGTGCAAGCTCCTAGGAATGGTTGCTTGCTGTACATCTGTGGCTCTACCTGGAAACTCTGTGGGGCTCAAGTTCTCAGGCCCTGAACACAAAATGGCGTTGGTTTGGTCTGTACGGGGACGTGGCCTGAAATTGTTCCCTTGCCTGTATTCTCCTCTTCCCAGTATTTCTCCCTCATCTGATTCCCTCAGAAGCCCTTCCTTAGCATATATCTGTTCACAGTACTCAGCTCAGGACTTGGGTCTTGTCATGCAGGAGCTGAGCCCATCTTCATCCACTTTAAGCTGCTCATCTGGCAGATGCAAAACCTAATCTCCTAATGAATAAGTACTCTTGAAGGCCTACTGTGTGCTAACGGAACCCAGATCTCCAGGCAAGAGAAATGGCAGAGTTCTTGAACGCAAGGCCTGTGTTGTCTTTCGCTGAGGTCAATTTGGGAAGCTAAAGGAAACCATTACCAACAGCCAGTGTGCTTTTCAGGGTTCATCTAGACATCGCTAGGCAGCACCCTGGAAGCTGGAAAATAAGGAAACAGTAGATTTTTCTCGCCTCTACATCTCTGGGTGAACAACACTATGAATTGCTAGTACAAAACAAAAATAAAAGGAGCCCCCCTTTTTTAGAACTCTTCTTTAAAAAAGATTTATCTATTTATTATTCATACAGTGTTCTGCCTGCATGTATGCTGCCTGACAGAAGAGGGCATTAGATCACATTATGGATGGCTGTGAGCCATCATATGATTGCTGGGAATTGAACTCAGGACCTCTGGAAGAGCAGACTGTGCTCTTAACCACTGAACCATCTCTCCAGCCCCAGAACCCATTTCTCTCTCTCTCTTTTTTTTTTTTTTCGAGACAGGGTTTCTCTGTGTAGCCTTGGCCATCCTGGACTCACTTTGTAGACCAGGCTGGCCTCGAACTCACAGCGATCCACCTGCCTCTGCCTCCCGAGTGCTGGGATTATACATTTCTCTTTTTTTTATTCATTTTTTATTTAATTAATTTATTCAGGTTACAAGTCAATTGTTATCCCGTCACTTGTATCCTCTCGTTCCTCGCTCCCTCCCACTTTCACCCTATTCCCCTCCCTTAGGTTTATGACCAAGGGGGACCTCCTTCCCCACTATATGGTCATAGGCTATCAAGTCTCATCTTGGTATCCTGCTTATTCGTTCTCTGATTGCCACCAGGCCTCCCCACCAAAGGGAAGTGGTCAAATATGGGGCACCAGAGTTCATGTCAGAGTCAGTCCCCGCTCTCCACATAACTGTGGAGAATGTCCTGTCCACTGGGTAGATCAGAGTATGTGTTCGATGTTTACTGCTTATATTCTCCTTGGTTAGTGCAATAGTTTCAGCAGACCACCTTGGGCCCCAATCCTCCCTTCACGACGTTCTTCTTGTAGGTTTCTAGGACTCTCTGGATCCTTCTATTTCCCCATCTCCTATATTTCTCTTACCTAGAGTCCCAGTAGGATGTCCTCACATCTATCCCAATCTCCTGGGAAGTGAAGACTTTCATGGGACATGCCTTTTTAGCTAGTGCCCAATTATAAGTGAGTGTATACCATGTGAGTCTTAGAACTCATTTTTTTTTGGGGGGGGAGGGTTTCGAGACAGGGTTTCTCTGTGTAGCCTTGTCTGTACTGGACTCACTTTGTAGACCAGGCTGGCCTCAAACTCACATCAATCCTCCTGCCTCTGCCTCCCGAGTGCTGGGATTAAAGGGGTGCGCCACCACACCCGGCATTAGAACTCATTTCTTTTCTTTTCTTTTTTTTTTTTTTGTTTTTCAAGACAGGGTTTCTTTGTGTATTCTTAGCTGTCCTGGACTCGCTTTGTAGACCAGGCTGGTCTCGAACTCACAGCGATCCACCTGCCTCTGCCTCCCGAGTGCTGGGATTAAAGGCATGCGCCACCGCGCCCGGCTAGAACTCATTTCTTAAAAAAGTAAACAAAACCTGTTCTGATTCAGATGCCCTGTGTAGTATACAGAATATGTCTGGATCCCCAGGACGTATGGGTATGTTATAATATGGCTAATTTATTCAGACTTTAACCACCATGATAAATATGCAAAATAATCAGCTGCTAAAGATAAAATGTTTTGGCTTCCAGTTCAGAGGTTTCATCCCATGACTGGTTAGCCTGCTGCATTTGGACCTGTGGTAGAACAGCACATGCTGAATGTGACATGCAGCAAAATAAAGTCACTCAAGTCCATGACCAAGGAGCAAATAGGTACACTGGCTGGCTTTATGTCAACTTGACACAAGTTAGAGCCATCATAGAAGAAGGAGACTAAATTGAGAAAATGCATCCATCAGATCTGCCTACAAGGCATTTTTTAAATTGATGATCCGTAGAGGGAGGGTCCAGCCCGCTGTGGGTGGTGCCATCCCTTGGCTGGTGGTCCAGGGTTCTATAAGAAGGCAGGCTAAACAAGCAATGTGAAACAAGTAAAGGAAGCAGCTCCCCTCCATGGCCTCTGCATCAGCTCCTGCCTCCAGATTCCTACCCTGCTTGAGTTCCTGTCTTGACTTTCTTTGGTGATGAACAGCCATGTGGAAGCATAAGTTGAATAAACCCTTTCCTCCCGAACTTGCTTTTGATCATGGTGTTTTTTCCCAGCAATAGTAACCCTAACTAAGAAATATTGGTACCAACTTAGCGGAGTACTGCTGTGACAGACCTGACATATTTTGGGGAGGATCATAGAAGGACTTTGGTACTTCGCGCTAGAAAAGCCATTGACTGTTGAGAGCTCAGTAGGATGTGCTGTAGGAGTTTGGAAGGTAAGAATGTTGACAGCAGTGCAGAAGATGGAGGCCTGACTTGTGAGGTTTCAGAGCGCCACTTGGTATTTTGAATTAAGATTCTGTCATTATTGTCACCTGGGGCAGAAGAATCAGTCATGATTAACAAGAGACTAGCATCATTGAAGTGAAACCTTTGATAGTAGTTAGCTAGAGCTAAGAAATAAGTGGTGATTAAGAAAAAACAACATGCTGGGGATGGTGGCACACGCCTTTAATCCCAGCTATTGGGAGGCAGAGGCAGGTAAAGCTTTGTGAGTTCCAGGCCAGCCTGGTCTACAAAGCCAGTCCAGGACAACCAAGGCTACACAGAGAGACCCTGTCTCAGAAAAACAGCAACAACAACAACAACAAAAAGACAAAAAGGGAAATGCAAATCAAAAAACTCTTACACCTCTCAGAACGGCTAAGATCAAAATCTTATGTGACAGCACATGCTGGGGAAGATGTGGAGTAAGGGGAACACTCTTTCATTGCTGGTGGGAGCGCAAACTTGGACAACCACTTTGGAAATCAATCTGGTGCGCTTTCTCAGAAAATTGGGAATAGCTCTACCTCACTACCCAGCTACACCACTCCTGGAGATATACCCAAAAGATGTTGCACCATACAACAAGGACACTTGCTCAACTATGTTCATACCAACTTTATTCATACTAGCCAGAATCTGAAAAGAACCTAGATGTCCCTCAATCAAAAAGTGGATAAAGAAAGCCGGGCGTGGTGGCGCACGCCTTTAATCTCAGCACTCGGGAGGCAGAGGCAAGTGGATCGCTGTGAGTTCGAGGCCAGCCTGGTCTACAAAGCGAGTCCAGGACAGCCAAGGCCAACACAGAAAGACCTTGTCTCAAAAAACCAAAAAAAAAAAAACCATACTGTCATACCCAAAGATCAGTGCCTTGCTCGGCCCTCAGCCGAGAAGCTTCTTCTTGCAGCACTTGGGAACTAACACAGAAACCCACAGCTGGACGGTGTGTGAAGAGCGTGAGATGCTGGATCCCTTAGGCCCAAGTGGGGTGTCATCATCTAATCCCTCCCCTCAAGGCTCGGGTATCTATATGGAAGATTGTGAGAGCTAGCAGTGAAGGCTGACTACAGGGAAACAGTGTCTTCCAGACCCAGCGAGAGTGATGCCCATATGACCTTACAGAGAGTGTGGCAGTGTGCACAAGGGTTGTACAGGTTCAAACCAGATTAGGTCCCAGAACTGAGAGGAGGAAGTAGACATGGGGTTCCACTGCTAACCAAGAAGCTATTTGCAACTGATACCCACCAGCAAAGGGAAAATCACTGTCACTGGCTATATCAACCACATTCCAGAGCAAGCCCATGCCCAGGAGTAGTTGACCAATACAAAACAAACTCAACGGCATTTTTTTTTTTTTGGTCAATTTTTTGTTTTATTTTGATTTGTTTGGGCATTTCCCCCCTTACCTGTTCCGTTACCTTTAGCCTGTTTGTTTTAATTTTTGGTTTTGTGTTTTGGTGGGGATTTTTGTTATTTATCATTTTGTTTCTTATTTGTTTTAGTTGGTTGGTTGGTTTGTACTGAAAGAAGGAGGAAGAGAAAAAAACATAAAATTGGATGCATGGGGAAAATGGGGAGGATCTGGGAGGAGTTGGGGAAGGGGAAAATGTGATCAAAATAATAGAAAGTAAGTAAAGAAAAATTAAATTAAAAGAACAAATAGATGTGAGCACAAAGTACATAGAACTTTAATCCTTCTCTCGGCACATGTCCGGAGAGAAAGGATCTCAAGCCCTGTCTGGGTCTCATTCTGGGATTTGAAATCTCCAAACAAGTTTCCAAATTCATACTTTTGATTGAGCTCACTTCCCAGAATTTGTTCCTGGCCTTTTCCAATTACAGAGTATGATTCAGAATCATAGTTGATGATCCTACAAAAAAAAACTTAATATGATTTTTTTATACTTAGCAAAATGAATATGCTGTGAGGTGTTCTTCTGATGCATTTCATAGCAATCATCATGTGAATCCAGCAAGGGGTAATTAGATTTCCTCTAAAAGAGCGAACACACTAGTACACACACACACACACACACACACACACACACACACACACACACCATAGATTCCACTGTGTAGCCTTGGCTGTCCTGGACTCACTTTGTAGACCAGGCTGGCCTCGAACTCACAGCGATCCACCTGCCCCTGCCTCCTGAGTGCTGGGATTAAAGGCGTGCGCCACCACACCCGGCTAACGCCCCAGTTTTTAAAGAGAGTGTGTTCTGACATTATTTCTAAAGGACTTAGGCTATGTGGCTTGAATTTATTTTCCATTTGCTAATTACCAGTTCCTTGTCAGCAGTATTTATCATCATTATTATTATTGGTGAGTGAATCATCCTTTTTCACAAAATCTGTTTTCCAGGCTCCCCCGCCTGAGAGCTGGCTCACAGTCCACTCATGGGAGCCAAGACAAGCCTTTCGGGTGAGTCTTTTCTGCATTTCCCTGTTAAATCTTTTTGCTCTCCAATCTGAGACTAATGTCTTGTGAACAACTGCCTGCTTTTACATTTCTGGACTGACATTTGTCTTACTCTCAAACCAAAACATTTTTTCCATCTTTCTGAGACCAGGTCAGATATACTTAATAAGACATCATGGAAGAAACAGACCTGGCTGTGGTCTAGTGTCATCCAGGACAGACCTGTGAGTTCTGAGTCCTGCAAATGAATGGATTGCCAGGAAAGTTTTGCAGACCCATATCCTTCTTGTACTCATAAAATAAGATGGCAAGTGAAATTCTAATCAAATCAATATACTAGCATAGAGCTGCTTCAAATGTGTATTTGATTTTTTAAAATTAAAAGCCTTTATTTTAGGGTCTAATTAAGAGCACTTGCTGCTCATCTAGAAGATTTAGTTCCATCCAGTTCCAGGGGATCTAACGCCTTCTTCTGGGCTGTATGAGCACCCACACTCACATATGTGCACCTCTCCCTTATGGCCATAATTAAAAATAAATGTTAAAATATGTAGATTAAAATTTTTACACTTTGGTCTTCCAGTGGCTGACCGGTGGTTTATCCAGTGTGGGGCAAGATGGAGCTCGAGACCATGAGTAGGTATACCAGCCCCATGACCCCGGCTGTCTTCCCACTCCTGACTGTGGTGCTTCTGGCCATCAGCATATTTTTTTTTAAAGATTTATTATGTATACAATGTTCTGCCTGCATGTATGCCTGCATGCCAGAAGAAGGCACCAGATCTCATTATAGATGGTTGTGAGCCACCATGTGGTTGCTGGGAATTGAACTCAGGACCTTTGGAAGAGCAGACAGTGCCCTTAACCTCTGAGCCATCTCTCCAGCCCCATCGGCATATTCTTTATGCCTGGTTCTTTGTTCACATGGTCACCTCCACCATGGACACACGCGGCATCTACAAAGAGCTCCTCGTCTCCTTGGTGGCCTCATTCTTCATGGGCTTCGGAGTCCTGTTCCTCCTGCTCTGGGTTGGCATCCATGTCTGAGTCCCCAAGGATATCTACCAGGAAGCTCACAAAGTCCCTGCTTTTGTAAATTAATTTTTTACCATTGCTACACTTGTGCACCTGCTGTTTCCAATAAAGGCAGATGTATGACAAGTCTGCCCCCTATCTGTTCTGAAAAAAAAATTTTTTTTTTTACACTTTGACATAAACTTCAAATTGTAAAAACAGTATCCACATATGTTGTAGTTAGTGTTTCTATTGCTGCAACAGAACACTAGTAACCAAAGACAAAAGTTGAGGAGGAACGGGTTTACTCAATGTATACTTCCACATTGCTGCTCATCACCAAAGGAAGTCAGGACCGGAACTCAAACAGGGCAGGAACCTGAAGGTAGGAGCTGATGCAGAGGCCGTGGAGGGGTGCTGCTTACTGGCTTGCTTCACATGACTTGCCCCGCCTACCATCTTATAGAACCCAGGACCACCAGCCCAGTAATAGGCCCATGCACAGTGGGCTGAGCCCTCCCTGAATTGATCACTAATTGAGAAAGTGCTTTAGCGTTGGATCTCATGGAGGCATTTCCTCAACTGAGGCTCTTATCTCTCTGATGACTCTGGCTTGAGTCAAGATGACACAAGACCAGCTAGTACAATGTGCCTTTATATTTTTTTACTTGTCTTCTCAAAGGTTACAACTTACATGGCTGAGCTGGTAAGTTTTTGTTGTCAACTTGATAGAACCTAGGGTCACCTGGGAATAGAGACCCTTAATTGGAAGTTGCTCAGATCAAAATTGGCATGGGGCTGTATCTGTAAGGTGTAGTCTTAATTGACGATTGGTGTGGGAAAGCCCAGTCCACTGTGAGCAGCGTCATCCTTAGGCAAGTGGGTCTGAGATATGAGAGAAATGTAGCTGGGAAAGCTGAAAGGAGCCAGTAAGCAGCATTCCTTCATGGTTTCTGCTTCAGTTCTTTCCTTGGTCTCTCAGTAGTTGTAACCTGGTAAGAGCCAAATAATCCCCTTTCTCTCCTAAGTTGCTTTTGGTCATGGTATTTATTTATCACAGAAACAGAAAGAACTCTCATAGTAGGCTACATATCAGTGATCATACTCTTCTGTCTTATCCATAGGAACCATATGTTACTTTAATTTATAATATCTCTTCAGCCTTGTATTATTTTGGACAGTAACTTAATTGTTAGTTTTTCATGACTTTGATTTCTATGGGTTGACTATTTGGAGCCAGTTATTTTGTGAAATGTCTTTTTTTTTTTTTAATTAAAAAATGTTTGACAAGCCAGGTGTGGTGGCACATGTTTTTAATCCCAGTGCTTGGGAGGCAGAGGCAGGTGGATCACTGAGTTCCAGGCTAGCCTGGTCTACAGAGTGAGTTCCAGGACAGCAAGGCTACACAGAGAAACCCTGTCTTGAAAAACAAAAAAAGTAGAAGAAGAAGAAGAAGAATAAGAAGAAGAAGAAGAATGCTTCAGTGATTGGGTGTGGTAACACATACCTTTAGCTCTAGCACTCAGAAGACAAAGGCAGGAAGATCTCTGTGAGTTTAAGTCCAAACTGGTGTATTTATCAGAATGATACAGTGAAACTCTGTCTCAAAATCAGTCAATCTAATGGTAGCACTCACCTTTAACTTGTTCACTATACTTCATGTACATAAAACAAAACATGGGAGGTAGGAACACATTATTTTTTACTAAATTAAGTATTGCACAAATATAGAATAATAAAGCCAATAATGATTTTTTTAAAAATGCATTGCAGGTGTTGAACAAACATTTGATTTTGTAAGTAGTAAGTCCACACCAAAATGAATGGCAGGGTAGCTGGGTATGGTGGTGCACACCTTTAGTTCCAGCACTCGGGAGGCAGAGGCAGAGGCAGAGGCAGGTGGATCACTGTGAGTTTGAGGCCAGCCTGGTCTACAAAGTGAGGCCAGGCCAGCCGAGGATACACAGAACAAATCAAACAAACAAACAAAAAAAGAGTGGCAGGCTAGATATAGAGCAAAGGTGTGAATTTCATGATTTGAGGTCCTTGTCAACCGGAACTTGAAGAGGCATCCTTGAGACACTGCAATTTCCTAATTTTTCTTGGGAGTTTGTTTCTTTGGTTTGGCTGTTGAAGCAGGCTTTCATAGCTGGGCATTGTGGCTCACACCTTTAATCCCAGCAGATCTACAAAGCGAGTCCAGGACAGCCAAGGCTACACGGAGAAACCCTGTCTCGAAAAACCAAAAAAAGAAAAAGAAAAAGAAAAAAGAAACAGGCTTTCATATATGCCAGGTTGGTTCCGAACTTATATAGTCAAGGATGACCTCATACTTCGGGCAACTCTTCTGCCTCCACCTCCCTAGTGCTGTGACTATAGGTGTCTGCTTCCATACCATGCCTTATGTGATGCTGGGCATCAAGCTCAGGCTCACACATGCTAGACAAGCATACTAACTACACTTCTAGCCCCCAACTCCTGTATTTGACTGGGTCTGTTTTGACTTGAATTACAGGAGGAATTTGCAACTGGAAAAACCTCGTTATGTTACAGAGCTAAATCTCAAGCAGCAAAATGGTAAATCGGTTGGCACCTGACAGCCTACTTCAGTAGGCCTTGTGACATTTGGGAGGCTTATGAGTTTCTCTGTGTGGAAGTACATGTAGACTTCAACATGATCTATGAATGTGTTACCACCATGAGAATCACAGAGTGTTGGCATCAAAAGAAGGAGATGAGCGGCTGGAGAGATGGCTCAGCGGTTAAGAGCACAGTCTGCTCTTCCAGAGGTCCTGAGTTCAATTCCCAGCAACCACATGGTGGTCATAACCACCTGTGATCTGATTCCCTCTTCTGGCATGTAGCATATATGCACATAAAACACTTGTACATAAGTAAAAAAATAAAAATAAAAAAAGTTCTTGCCTTGACTCCCTCATAATAAGGGGTAGTGACCTGGAATTCTAAGAAGAAGATGGAAAACTGCATTACTTTTATGTCACCAGAAAGTCACTTGGATATAATCTCAGCACTCAGGAGGAAAAAGGAGTAGGAGCAGGGTTTCAAAGCTAGACTTGGCGATGTGAGACCCTGTCTTAAAGCATACATAAGACAGTCATTCTTGCCAGGCGGTGGTGGCGCACACCTTTAATCCCAGCACTAGGGAGGCAGAGGCTGGAGGATCCCTGTGAGTTCGAGGCCAGCCTGGTCTACGAAGCAAGTCCAGGACAGCCAAGGCTACACAGAGAGACCCTGTCTCTTAAAAAAAAAAAAAGACAATCATTCTGTTTGCTTAAATTTAGCCCCCCACCCCCCATTTACCCCCAGGGACAGGGCACACCTGGTCTCACGTGGTGCTGCAGAATCAGGGGAAACTCTAATTTGTAGTTTAAAAAAAAACAAAAACAAAAACGTGGTAGGAGGGCCAATGGGGAAAGACGCGTGCCAGACTTCATCCTTTGATAGCAGGGGCCAAGAAAATGTCAATTCTTTATTCAGTCTCGCAGATACTTTCAGTGGCACAGTTGAGACTAGAAACCAAAGCCTCTTGGCTCGGAACACCACAGTCCTTCCAAGGTACAAATGTGCAATTTCTCCTGTCTGCTGTTTTTCTCTTTGATTTTCCTTTCTCCAAATTTTTGGAGATAAATTGTAGTTTTGGAGATCAAAGATTAAATCTCCACTTCAATAGTTGAGCAATGGAACACTGGAGACAAAGACAGGAGAGAGAAGAAAAGTCTTGTTGCAGTATGGCAGGTGCTTCCTGCCCAGAAAACCTCAAGAGTCCAAGGCATTGGCTGCGATCTGTGCTTCGAAGACCTGAAACATTTTCTTCTGATGTCTTTTGGCTCTGAGGTCTTTAAATTACATTGCTCTTGAATTAATTCCTAAAGGCCTTTTCATAAACACCGAGCTCTATAATAAAAGAAAAAGAAGAGGAGGAGAATCAACTTTCAAAGTACAGGGAAAAGAAAACATCCTCACAAGTGTGTGAAACTTGATGGAACACACTAGTCAGGGAGGGTTTGAAGAGCTGGGGCCTACTCTTTTTTTTTTTAAGATTTATTTATTTATTATTATGTATACAGTGTTCCACCTGTATGTACACCTGCAGCCAGAGGAGGGCATCAGATCTCATTATAGATGGTTGTGAGCCACCATGTGGTTGCTGGGAATTGAACTCAGAACCTCTGGAAGAACAGTCAGTGCTCTTAACCACTGAGCCATCTCTCCAAGGCCCCCTGGGGGCCTACTCTTTAGAGAGCTGTTTACAGAAAGACCAGCCCTTAGTGAAAGTGGAAAGGGGATGATGCCATTTTTGGTACCTCTAATCTGTCCCTCTGTGACCTTCCTGTAGCCATCATCATCTTGTTCTCTGCTCTCACTGTTGGCTTTCAATTCCTTCACAGACTTTGAAATGATGCGTAGAGACCTGAAGCTCTGAAATGTTACTGTGCAGTCATGTGTGCGTCAAAGACTGACTCCGCTATAGGGATGTGTCATCTGAGGATGAGGTCAGAGGTCAACCCATGCTTTGCATATAATTTATATTTAAAAACATATTTTTGTTTGTTTGTTTGTTTGTTTGAGACACGGTTTCTCTGTGTAGCCTTGGCTGTCCTAGACTCCCTTTGTAGACCAGCCTGGCCTTGAACGCACAGTGATCCACCTGCCTCTGCCTCCCAAGTGCTGGGATTAAAGGTATGCGCCATCGGACCCAGCTAGTTTGCATATAATTTGTACTGGAAAGGATTATGTGTTGGAACACTGGTTCCCAGTGTGGTGATGTGAGGGAGAGGTGCAAACTTTTAAGATGCAGGTATTAGGTGCTTGGAGGTGCTGCCCTTGGGAAGTCCCCAGCCTTGGTATTTTGCTTTAGCACTGTAAAACAGACTAAAATGCCACGGGAATACCATATCCTGTGACTAACCAGTGATACAGTACAATGGCTCATGGGTGGAGAAGGAACCAGAAGAAGCCTGAAAGGCTATTCCGGTTTCTAATCTCACCACAGATTGGCCAAGTTTGTAATGAGCAATACTCTCTACCCAATCCTTGCCATGTCCTCTTTCTTTACACATGCCGTTAATTCAAGGGCCCTCTCCAATAAATGATGCATGGAAGAATTGCTCTATATGTAGTATTTTACCAGTAGTCTTACTGGAAAAGCTAGTTTATAGCCAGAAAGGAGTAGCTCTTACTATGAGCCTGGGGGTCTTAGAATGTCCATCCCCCACAATAAACCACAACAGGTGTCTAACTGCCAAACCACGACAGGGTCATCTGGTTTCTGGTAAATGACAGACTGCTGGAGAAATAGGAGCCTAAAGGTGTAGGCTCTGACAAGATGGCTGAACACTGGCCATATGGCCTACCATCCCCAACACCTATGGTAATTTCTCCTGTTGCCATGATAAAACAGTCTAGCAAAGCAATGTGAAGAAAGGGATAGTGTTAACTCACAGTTCAATACAGATTCCATCATGGTGGGAAGCTTGAGGCAGCTTTGACATCATGTCTGAGCGGCGAATGCATGCTGCTGGCCCACTCCCTTCCTCCACTCCATATAACTCAGGAGCCTCTGCACAGGGAATGGTCGCCTACAGTGAAGATGGGTCACTCCCTCTTGACCAGCACCATCCAGATAGGCTAGCATGTCCAGGGGCCCATCACCCAGAGGTCCATCTTTTGGGTGGTTCTTAATCCTGCCACACTGAAAGTTAATATTAACAATTGGGGCAACGACTGGCTCCGTGAGCAGCGACCCACGTCACAAAAGCTGGATGACCCAAGTGTAACCCCCCAGAAGCCTGGTAAGGCCTGAAAGAGAGAAGTGACTCCAGAATTGGCTTCTAACCTGCATATATATACACACAGCGTGGAGCGCATGCCCCTCCCTCAGATACGCATATACGTAATAACAAATAAAATAAAATTAAAACAAACACTGTTGCCCCACAGCTGTCGCACTATTCCCGTTGGCCCTCCTATGCTGTGCCCAGGAGGACCTCAGCAGATAAAGCTTCAGCTGCCATGATGGAGACCTGACTGCCAGAAGGCACATCCAGGCGTGAGACCACTTCCCTTTCCTGTCTCCCTTTGTGGTTTTTCCATCAGTGCTTCCTGTGACCTCATCCAGAACAGACTCCATGCATTCAGATTCCTGTGTCAGGCTCTGTTTCTATATGATGTGAAGTGAGGAAAACCACGGCTTTTGACTGCTGGTAGACCAGCCTGTCTATGATGTGTGTGAAAGAGATATTGCTGAGTTTTGATTAAAGTGCTTGGCACTTGTTATCAAGGTCATTTATCACCTAAACACCACGGTGACATCTGAGTTTATGACTATGTAATACGGTCCAGCGTTTTCTTTTTCTCCATACACGTTTTTTGTTGTTGTTGTTATTTGTTTGTTTGTTTTTTCCAGACAGGGTTTCTCTGTATAGCCCTGGCTGTGTTGGACTCACTTTGTAGACCAGGCTGGCCTCGAACTCACAAAGATCCACCTGCCTCTGCCTCCCGAGTGCTGAGATTAAAGGCATGCACCACCACGCCCAGCCTGAATGTGTCCTTTTGAATGTATTCTATCCATAAAAGGACAAAACATCCCTAACCATGCCATCTTACCTTAAACACAGCTGAAAGTGAGAGCTCATTATAGAATAAACCCACTCCACCCTCCACTTCAGTGTGAATACTAATGCATATGGCTCCACTCAATGGCAGAGTCACTTGGAGATGGTTAGGGTCAAATGTGTTTACGATGGCTTAGAGCAACTCTTTCACAAGAGAAGGTGACAAATGAGGGCACCCTTAATGAGCCAAGCATGAGTCTAAAATCTAACTGTTCTTGACACCAGACCCAGTCGTAAGCACACCGCTAAAACAAAGAGGAAATGGAGAATCCTCCCCAGAGTTTTCTGCTAGCCTGACGGCCTCCATTGGTCCTATCAGCAACACTGTGCTGGTGGTATGGGTGTTATATTCAAAAGCAGAGCAGACTAAGCTGCGGCAGACAGTTTGGCAGCTTTCTTACACTACAGCTGTTTTCCTGTGCTGCATCTTGACCGTGTCCCATCCCTTGCAATGTCACTGGGAGAATTTCTACCACCCCTCTCTCACTCGGCCATTTTCCCTCTGAACCATGCATGTAGCATTGACTTAAGGCAGTGAATTGTGATCCCTTTTCTTTTCTTTCTTTAAAAAAAGAAAAAAATATATATATATATACTTTAAAGTAGGCTTAGTTAACCCGGGGCAGGGAAGATATTAATCCCCTAAATTACCCCCCATTGGAGCAGGTACGGATTCCTGCCCCAATCCCATGCCATTTGCTTCTAATAATTTCTATGGAGCTGCCTCCCATCCATAATCCCAAATACTTGCTAATGTTCTTCCTCTGGGCTGAACCCTCTGTCCACGCCAGCCATATGCTTCTTCCCTTCTCTAATGCACGGTGCAGCCTCCTCCTTCCTGCTCTTCTCCTCAGCTCTCCTTCTTTCCCAAGAGTCTCTCTGTCTCCCTCTTTCTTTCTTTTCTTTTCTTTCTTTCTTTGTTGTTGTTGTTTTTCAAGGTAAGGTTTCTCTGTGTAGCCTTGGCTGGCCTGAAACTTACTCTGTAGACCAGGCTGGCCTCAAACTTAGAGATCCACTTGTTTCTGCCTCCTGAGTGCTCAGATTAAAGGTGTGCACCACTAGCACCTGGCTTGTGACTTATTTATCTGTTTCTTTTACTGTAACAAAACACTTGCGGCCAAGTGTTCTCTAAAGTATGGAAATTTATTTCTCACGTGTCTAGAAGCCCAAAATCAAAGTGCCAGCCCATGGGCTCGTAATGGTTTCACTGCTACAGCCACTATCTGAAGACAGGGCAACAGGCCTGCTGAAGACTGAGTGAAATTTGTCATAAGGATGCCAAACACCCCATGGCCTCTTTACTATGCAAAAGCCTGGTTCAGACATTGATCTTAATGTTATCACATGGACAGCATTTTGGAAAGGGCATGGTCCAGCTACAGAATAACTCACATTGTGGTTGCTGCTTTGCCTCAATTTCCAACATCAGTCACAGAGCCATGGAAGACCAAAGTTGCAGATACAGGTTCAAAAAAATGCTCCCTGCTTCCTCCCGGGATGATCGAAGATGAAATGTCAATCTTGTAGCATGGGTTGACTTGAGAAGTCAGTTCCACATGCAATGGTGAGAATGTGGAAGACAAAGAACGTCTTTTGGGAATCCAGTACCACTCACTGTGTAGACTGAGAAATGACTGATTTGGGGAGAAAGAATTTTACCCCACACATTTACTGGAGTAAAATGGGACTGTACTGTAGAAGCACATCGACATATTAAAATCATATCAAGAAAATCAGGCCCAAGAACTTTAGGTATATCAGAGTAAGGAACAGGGTTAACATCCTCATCTGCACCCCATAAAGAGGCAGACACCTAACACTGCGATGACAATGGGCCCAGACCTCTGACTTCCTGCTTAGTAACCCTTTCTCAACAACAGTTTAATAAGAGGAAATGGAATACACATTAAATAAGAACAGGAAAATCCCAAGAGTGTGATTATTCAACAGCCCCATGAAGTCTGTCTTTTTTTGGATGGGGGTGGGGGGTGGGTGGGGTGGGAGAGAGACAGAGTTTCTCTGTGTAGCCCTCACTGTCCTGGACTTACTTTGCAGACCAGGTTGGCCTTGAATTTATAGTGATCTACCTGCCTCTGCCTCCTGAGTGCTGGGATTACAGGCGTGCACCACCAACCATCTGAAGTCTATGTCTTGATAGTATTTCTTTGTAGAGCAGAGGAAGGTGGGGGGGATGGAGGTTAAATTTAATGGGTAAAAAAGATGAAGAGATCCAAGAAACAAAAAATTACCTTGTAAGTAATTTACTCTGTAATTTTTTTTTTTTTTTTGAGACAAGGTCTCTCTGTGTAGTCTTGGCCGTTCTGGACTCCCTTTGTAGACCAGGCTGGCCTCGAACTCACAGCGATCCACCTGCCTCTGCCTCCCAAGTGCTGGGTTACTCTGTAATTTATTGGGCTTTTAAATTTATTGGGCTGTTTGTGTGTGTGTGTGTGTGTGTGTGTGTGTGTGTGTGTGTGTGTGTGTGCACTCATGTGAGAGTAGAAGCAAGGCAGTAACCAGTCATCCTTTACTGTCTCTGCTTCTGTTCCTGCCTCTGGGTTCCTGTCTTGAGTTCCTGTCCTGACTTTCCTCAGTGATGGAAAGTGACATGGAACTATAAACTGAAATAAGCCCTTTCCTACCTGGGTTGTGTTGGATCATCGTGAATGTCATAGCAATAGAAACCAAACTACAAACCGGGCGGTGGTGGCTCACACCTTTAATCCCAGCACTCGGGAGGCAGAGGCAGGTGGATCCTTGTGAGTTCGAGGCCAGCCTGGTCTACAATGCAAGTCCAGGATAGCCAAGGCTACACAGCGAAACCCTGTCTCAAAAAAACAACAAAACAAAACAAAACAAAAAAAGAAAGCAAACTATGACAATTGTGTTAAAATATTATATTTGGGGGATATTGTTTTCTGAGCCCCAACACACACCTACCTACCTTCTTAAACTATAAAAGAAACACACAACCAAACATTAGGTAGAGTTTGGGGAATCCTGATGAGAGGGAGAGGAAGGATTGTGGGTGGTAGAGGGGTCAAGGACACCACGAGAAAACCCACAGTTGGGGCTGGAGAGATGGCTCAGAGGTTAAGGGCATTGACTGCTCTTCCAGAGCTCCTGAGTTCAATTCCCAGAAACCACATGGTGGCTCACAACCAACTACTTTGTGATCTGATGCCCTCTTCAGGCCTCCAGGCGTATGTGCAGGCAGAGCACTATGTACATAATAGTAAATAAATAAATCTCTAAAAAAAAGAAAAGAAAAAGAAAACCTGCAGAATCAACAAACCTAGACTCACAGGATCTCACTGAGACTGAGCTGACAATCAGAGAGCCTACATGGGTCTAACCTTGGACCCCTGTATATATGTTATAGCTGTGTAGCTTGGTGTTTTTATAAGACTCCTAACAGAGGAAGTGGGGCTGTTTCTGACACTTTTGCCTGCCTTGGGGACCCTCATTTTACTACTGGGTTGCCTTGTCCAGCCTTAATAGGAGGAGAGGTGCCTAATACTGCAACTTGATGTGCCATGTTTAGTTGATACCCCTGGGAGGCCTGCCTTTTTCTGAAGGGAAACAGCAGAGTAAAAGGGAAGGAAAGAAGTGAAGTGAAGGGTGGAGAAGATGGGGGACAGAGTGGGGGGAGGGGGGGAAGGGATGCTGGATTCAGGATGTAATATAGGAGAGAATAAATTAATGCAAAATTAAAAAAGAAGCGCGCAGGCTCTCTCTCTCTCTCTCTCTCTCTCTCACACACACACACACACACACACACACACACACACAAAGGAAAGAAGGGATGGAAGGGATGCAGTAGGGAGGAATAGAGGGAGACAGGGCAGAGAGAGCGAGAGCAGAAGACACAGCTTTGAGCTTCTGTCTGCAGCAGCCTGAGATCTTTTTAGAGACTTCTGCTTAAAGATTCGGTTTGTTTGTTTGGTTTTGGGTATTCTCCTTTGTTTGTTTGTTTGTTTGTTTGTTTTAAATTCATTTTATCAGCATTGGTGTTTTGCCTGCATGTGTGTCTGTGTGAGGGTGTTGGGTCTCTTGGAATTGGAGGTATAGGCAGCCATGAGCTGCCATGTGGGTTCTCAGAGTTGAACCTGGGTCCTCTGGAAGAGTAGCTAGTGCTCTTAACCGCTGAGCCATCTCTCCAGCCCACTTTGTTTTGTTTGGTTGTTTGGTTTTTTTCTCCCCTTTTCATTTCATTGAGGTGAGAATTATACAGTATAAAGGTAGTTATTTTAATATAAATGATTCAGTGCTCAGAGGTTTATTACTTTCACAATGTTGTGCAATATCCATTTATATCTACTTTCAAAATGTTTTTGTCACTCCAAAAGGAAAGTCTATTAAGCCCTTTCTCAATCACCTCCTTCTTCTCTCAGCGTCTCCAAATCTGTGTCTTGCCTCTGCTGCTTTGCCTATTTGGGATATTTCAAATAAGTGAAATTGTTCAATACTTGTCCTGGGGGTAGCTTAAAGGTGGTCTAGTCATTAGCGTGCTTCACTGCACACTTGAGGACCTGAGTTCGATTCCCGGCACCCATATGAAAATGTAGGGCATAGTGGTGTGCCCTTGTGGCCCCTCACCAGTGAAGTTGAAACAGATGTCTCCCGGGATCTCACCGGCCAGCCTGCCTTGCCTAATTGGTGAATATCGAGGCAGTGGGAAACCCTGTCTCAAAGGATGTGGGCAGAGTTCCTGGGGCTGACATGCAAGGCTGTTCTTCGGCTTCTGCGTGCGTGCGCATGCACGTGCACACACACACAGACACACACACACACACACACACACACACACAAATACTTCTCCTTTTGTATATGGCTTATTTAATTTGGCATGATGTTTATTCATTTTGTGGCATGAATCACTGATTCTTTTCTTCTTATAGCCACATAATATTTCACTGTTTAACTTGTTCACAGTACAATTTGTTTAGTCATTCATGAGCTGATGTATCTGTGGTTGTTTTCAGCTTTTGGCTATTATAAGTATTGTTGCAATAGGCATGAATATATATATTCCTATATGCATCAGAGCTCATGAAATATTTATTTGTTTGTTCTGTGTATGTGTGTGTTCACCATAAAATGTGTGTGAAGGTCAGAGGACAGCTTTTCAGAAGCTGACTGTTTCCACATCACTGATGTAAGGTCTCTTCTTGTTTCTGTTTCACTGCACACTGCAGGATAGCTAACCTAGCCTTCTGGGCGACTCTCCTGTCTTCCGCTCCCATCTTGCCTTAGGAATGTTGGAATCATAGATGTGTACCACCACGTCCAGCTTTTTAAATGTGGGTTTTGACAATCAAAGTCAGAGCATCAGTGTGGCACACCCTTTTATCTTCTGAACAAGCACAAGTTTATGAAGTCTTTTTTGTTTTGTTTTGTTTTTGTTTCTCTGCGTACCCCTGGCTGTCCTGCACTTGCTTTGTAGACCAGGTTGGCCTCGAACTCACAGTGATCCGCCTGCCTCTGCCTCCCAAATGCTGAGATTAAAGGCCTGCGCCACCACTGCCTGGCCCGAGTTCATGAAGTCTTTTTTTTTTTTTTGGTTTTTCGAGACAAGGTCTCTCTGTGTAGCCTTGGCTGTCCTGGATTCACTTTGTAGACCAGGTTGGCCTCGAACTCACAGCGATCCGTCTGCGTCTGCCTCCCAAGTGCTGGGTCATGAAGTCTTAATGTCCATTGAAGGCTTAAAATAAATTTGCAGCTGAAGCACACCCAAAGCTTGGATTTCTCAGATCCAAGAACAAATTCCTCTGTCTTCTCACTATTTTAGAATGGATTTTTGTCAACTTGAAAGAACACTGATGACTACAAACCTTCTAAACATACTTTAAAGTGTGGTCTTCTGAATCTACAGAAAACACTCTGTTCATTAAGAATATTTTTTGAAACAAGACCAAGTAAAAATTCTCTGAAGGTCTCCGAAGGTCAAGCCCCACCCCCACCTCACCCCCACCCCCCATCCCCAAGGAAACTTGAATAAGCATTTGCAACATTTCTGAACTACCGGAGTGAGCTCAGCTAAGCAGAGAACATTCCTGAGCTGAAATCTACAACCACAATGGGAAAAATCATAGCAGAGTCTGGAGCCAGAAGCTTTAGCACAAGCCAAGGCGAAAAGAGATGCAAGAGATGTGAGGCACTTTGAACTAGAAGTTTGAAAACCAGATCTTTCCTAAGTCAAATGGGTAATCCTTTTTAGCACGCCATCAGCTCAGAAGTCTCCAGCCACTCACGCTCTCTTTGCTCTCACCATTTGCTTCCTGTCATCCCTCTTTCATCTCTTGTGGTCACAGGAATGCCAGTGTTTTCTTTTCAAAGGGCTTCTAGGGATTGCCTTAGGTTTGCCTGGTTAAATCCTCCTCCGCACACACTTCTTCAAAGGGATGGCGAGTCTCATTCCTGCTGGAGAAAACCTGAACAGGGAGAGGAGTAGCTGCTGACAACTCATCTTTGAAAAGCAGTGGGGCTCTGCTTTGTGTTAATCTTGAAGTCCATGGCTTACCTGCTTAGCGAGAACACAAACAGGATCTGAGCTCTTTCTGGCTCCCTGACCCAAGAAGCTGATGTCAGCAATGAGTTTGTAGTGTTGTCTGCTGTTTGTGTGTCTCTAATCTCTTCCTCTTCCCCAGGACCACCCTGGGTTGAGAATCACGTTCTCAGGAGCAAGGCATGACAACTCAGTATGGACCGTTCTCTTAAGTTCGAGTGGATTTAGGAGCTGGCAGTCATTTGGAAGAATTACATCTAGAGAGTCACGCTTGAAGAGTACAAGGACAAGAAGGGGGAAGAGGAAGAAGTGGGGTGACAAGGGGAGACATTCTTGGCTTATGTTACTGAAAGTCAGGACTTTCATTTGGAGTGTTGCTTAAGTGAACTGAAGACATCTCAAGGCCTGGCCCCTTCCCATCTCTCCACACTGGCAAGATCAAAATGGTTGCTGCAAGCTCTCAGAGCTTCATGCTGGCTTTCTGTCACCCAAAGAAAGGCATTCGGAATTTCCACTTGAATGCTCTGATATAGGTCACATGCTTGTCTCTGTGTCAGTCATGTAGCCATGGGGGAGGAGTAGGATGCATGATGCTAGAAGACATGGCCATCCCAAGAGCCGGAACTGTAGTCAGAACTCCCTACCTCAACTCCTGGACCACCAGATTCCCAAGAAGAAACTTTGAGCCATTGATAAAGGGAGTGATTAAAAACAAAAAAAAGATGATAAAGGGAGTGATTAAAAAAAAAAAAAGATAAAGGGAATGATTAAAAAAAAGATAAAGGGAGTGAGTAAAAACAAAAAAAGATAAAGGGAGTGATTAAAAAAAGATAAAGGGAATGATTAAAAAAAAAGATAAAGGGAGTGATTTAAAAAAAGATAAAGGGAGTGATTATTTGGCAGGGAACCAATGAATGTTCATGTTCATCTCCCAGGGGCTGGATACCTCTGTACCTTCATAATTCCTCCTTTATTCACATTTTCCATGAGTTGATATCCTAGTTTCCTTTCTGTTGCTGTGATCAAACTCCTTGACTGAAAAATACTGAGCAGGCTAGGCAGATGGCTCAGCAGTTAAGAACACTGGCTGGACCTCCAGAGGTCAGAGTTTGGTCTCTAGCCCACATCAGGCCACCCATAACCACCTGTAACACCAGTTCCAGGGGACCTGACACTCTCTTCTGGCTTCCGCAGGTCCTGTATGTACATGTTTTGTAGATACACATGCAGGCAAAACACCAATACACATAAAATAAAGTGAAAAATGTCAAAGCAATTTAGGGGAGGAAAGGTCTTTTTTTTTTCCAGCTTTCAAGCTATAGTCCATCATTAAGGGGAGTCAGGGCCAGAACTGAAAAGAGGAACTAGAAGCAGAAACCATGGTAGAATACTGGTTATGGACTCACTCACGGGCTCATGCTTTCTCATGTCAAGACTACATGCCCAGGGAATGGTGCTACCCACAGTGGGCTGGTGCCTTTCACATCAATTAACAATAGACACAGTAATCCCCCATAGACATCCCATAGGCCAGTGTGATCTGGGCCATCCTGCAATTGGGACCCCTTTCTCAGGTGACTCCAGGCCACATCAAGTAGACAATTAGCGCTAATGAGGACAGTTGAGTTCTGCTATTTAGAGCCAAAGAGTTACTAAGAGGAGCAAGAAGAACAAGAGGAACAAAGCCATCAGTAGTTTAAACTAATGGCAGAACACAGTGGGATCTGTCTCGCGACTGCTCAGCTTGTGCAAGGCGACAATGACAGTTTAAGCTGCTGGCAGCATGGCCCTGCCCCTGCGTTCTGCTCTCCATCCGAGGCAGTGTCAGCTGCTCTGCTCCAGCCAAGTCTTTGTTCTAGTGCTCTGAGCAATTTGCCAGCTAGAATATGATCCTCGTTTACACATCATAAAAGACGGTTCAACAGCAGCCACAGCTTTAATTATAACTCATCAATAACAACAGGACTGGTTGAAGGGGCGCCGAGCAAGCAACCGGTCTATAGTCTTGTATGTCTCTGGAGGCATCAGAGACAACGTTTCAGCAATATCATTTTTCTAAGTTGCCTTTGACAGGCGTTTTTGCTGATCGACGACAAGATATGATTCATCAGACAGATAAGCAGCATCAGCGTGAAGCAAAGAAAGTTGGATTCTCATTATCACCATGAGACAGACAGGTCTGTCCCCGTTTGAACGGGGCCGCGTTAAGTTGCTCAGTCATAACGGATACTGTAAAATGAATATGTTGGAGCCATCATAGTGGATACTGTAAAATGAATATGTTGCGGCCACGACGGCTGCCATAGTCTGGGCCCTGCATACTTGACTGCTGCTTGGGATATTTCACAGCAGTGTGGTGCGTAGTGAGAGGTGTCGGCGTGTCTCATAGCTTTTAATCCATGAACTATTTGTTCAGTCTGGGAAATGTTACATAATTTCTCTGAGTATCAGGTTTCTACACTGGTAAAATGGGAGGAAAAATGCTTACCCTACTTATTTTTCAAAGTTATTTAAAAAAATGTGCTTTTTTTTTTTTTTAAGCAGTTTGATGTTTTTTAAAGGCAGAAAAATATGGAAAAAATGCTAGTGCTGCCAGAGAAATTTAGTGAATAGTTTATCCTGCCTAACGTACCTTGGTACCATGCACAGTTTGTACGTTAAGTGCAAAAATTCAACCCAACAAGAAGTATAGATTGCCCAGTGCCCCTGAGCAGTGCTAATGGAGACAGCAGTTCTTGTTCTGTGTGTCGACAACTCCCAGCTATGATCTTTGACCCAAAAAAACTCAAGAGAACGTCACACTATGAAAAATAGCTTTGTTTTCGAAAGCGAGACCTAGTACTAAGTCAAGCAATGCATGAGGCATTGGAGGCCAGGCCTGAGACCCACACCTTCAAAGCAAAGAAAGTATATCTAATGAGATGAGCTAGTGACAAGTTAGAGTCATGATGTACGATGAAGCGCAGGGAGATTTACTTTTCCCGGGCAGGTTTCAGCTTTGACTTTATGGACCACCACCTGCCATCTGGTCATGCTGTTTCTCATTTTTAAAACTGAAAGCTGTGCTTGTTCTGCATCAACCTAAAATCCTGTTTTAAGTCCTGCACAATTTTCTTAGGCCTGCAGAGGGCTAAGGTGTGGAGGTTCCTTCTTGTAATCCCAGAATGCTAGAAACTGCGGCAGGATCAACAGAGTGAGACTCTGTTTCAAAAACAACAACAACAACAACAAAAAAGACAACATTGAGCTTGATTTGTAATATATGATAGTGCACCCCTAAAATCCCAGGGGTTGGGAGACAGGGGCAGAAGGATGGCGAGTTTGAAGCTTACTGTGGCTACATGGAAAGTTTCAAGTTAGCCTCGGCTATGTAGTGTGATCCTGCCTCGGTAAATAAATAAAAAGACAAAAGTACTAGATTGGGAATGGTAGCGCTCACCTATTCCAGTACGTGGGAGGTACTGACCAGAAGAAACGGGTTGTTTACATCTACCACAGACATACAAATAGATCTGTTCATACTTTTAATTGCTCCAGATGGAAACAAGTAGATATTTAAGTCTTGGGCATTATACACTTCTACTTTAACCCCTGAAAACTATAAGGAATTACATTTTCAATTAGGTGGAAAGATTTCTATGCTCTTAAAATATTTCTATTTCATTTTCTTTCTTTCTTTCTTTCTTTTTTTTTTTTTTTTTTTTTTGAGACAGGCTCATAGTATGCAGCCCTGGCTGTATAAACCTGTCTGTCCTGGAAATTGCTGTGTAGACAGGTTAGCCTGTAACTCACAAAGATTCACTTGCCTCTGCCTTCTGAGTGCTAGAATTGCAGGTATGGGACACCACTCCCAGCTACTGTTCTTACAAAATGTTTTTTTTACTTATTCCTTTATATTTTATTTTATGTGTATGGGTGTTTGCCTGTCTGTATGTCTTTGTACCATGTGCCTTTTAATCAGCCAATCAGGAATAATTTCTTAGGCAAGGTTAAATTGCAACACTTGGGCTACGTGACAGTTTGCTCATAAACAGTAAGAATCTTGAGGGAATTGGGGCGGGGCCAACCAATTAATGAATACAAAGCACTAGGCCTTTGGAATACTTCAACACAGACCTCCTCCAACAAGGCCACACCTCCTTATTCTTCCCAAGGAGAACCATCCAATGGGGACCAAGCATTCAAATATGTGAGCCTATGGTAGTTTGAATGAAAATGGCCCTATAGGTTTATAGGGACTGGCACTAGTGGGGGGTTGTGGCCTTGTTGGAATGGGTGTGGAGTTATTGGAGGATGTGTGTCCCTGGGGGCAGGTTATGAAAAGCCGTTATAGAATATCCCTTGCGCAACTAAGGAAAGCCACTGAAGCCAGGTATGAGTCAAGTGTGTCCTTACCTGGAGGCCTAGAGAGGTCTTTATGTGAAGCTACAGTGAAGCCTGGATTGCCTTTGGAGACCCTAAAATGTTGGAGATGCCAGAGCCGAGGGATTCCTGCCCTGGAGAGGGGTTAGCGGGGAGTGGAACTGGCCCAAGAGAACCAAGTGTGTTGCAGTTAACAAAGCTGAAAAGGAGTTGGAGATCTGAAGAGCGCTTTGACCTTGCACATGAAGATGCAGTGTTTGGAGTTTGTTCAGCTGGTGGGTCTTGCTCTGGTCCAGTATCTCCTCACCATGCTCCCTTTCCTCACTTCTGGAACATTAATGTACACCCTGGGCCACTGTATGTTGGAAGAATGTGATCTGTCTTTTCATTTTGATTTTACAGGGGATTACAGGTAAGAGATTGCATGAGTCTCAGAAGAGACTTTCAACTTCGGACTTTTTAAACAATGTTGAAACTATTATAGACTATGGGGACCTTTGAAGTTGGACTCAATGCAGTTTGCATTATGATGTAGCTATAAGCCTAAGGGGGCAGGGCAGAGAGTGGAATGTGATTTGAATGTGAATGGTGATTTGAATAAAAATGGCACTATAGGCCCGATGGACCGGCTCTATGGGGAGGTATAGCCTTGTTAGAGTAGGTGGGCCTAGTTGGAGGAAGTGTGTCACTGGGTTTGGGCTTTGAGGTTTCAGAAGCTCAAACCAGACCCAGTGTTTCTCATTTTCTTCCTGCTGCCTGCTGTTCCAGATGTAGAACTCTTAGCTGCCTCTCCAGCACCATGTCTGCCTGCATTCTGCCATGTTTCCCATCATGACGACAGTGGACTAAATCCCTGAAACTGTAAGCCAACTCCAGTTAATTGTTGTCCTTTATAAGAGGTGCTGTGGTCATGGTGTCTCTTCACAGCAATAAAACCCTAACTAAGACAGAGCCACCGATGGGAGCTGTTCTCATTCGAGCCACACTGGCCTCACCTCTTGCTTCAGTGTGTGTTTTTTGTTGGTTTGTTTGTTGAGACAGGGTCTCATGTAGCCCAGGCTAACTTTGAACTCACTGTATAGCTGAAGATGGCCTCAAACTCCTGATCCTACTACTGCCTCCATTTTCCACATGCTGGGATTATAGGCATGTATGCATCAGTGTAGACTCAATTTTCTTATCCAATATATTTTATTACAACTTACTAACCGAGCGTACGTCACTTATAACCTGACTAACCAAAACCATAGGAAAAGAGGATTAAGGAACACAACAACAAAACCGCAAGGATATCAGCTCCGAGGAACGATTCTCCTGGTGTGATCAGCAGGATCTCTTTTGCTGGAACCTGGAGTAACCAGAACCCGTGGAACCTCAGCAGGAGCCTGAGCCCTGAAGCCTTCCCTCAAGTGGTTCTCTCTCGAAGCGGAGCGATGAACAGCCAAAACTATCCGAAGTCTCCAGAAAGCCTTGCCTCTAGTTCTGGGCTCATTTATATATCTCTTCCCAGAGTTCACGGGATGTTTTCAGCTGGCAACAATCAAGCTCCCTCATGAGGTGGTTGGCCTTCTAGAGGATTAACCTCACCTGTTCTCTTACAAGACCATTCTGATTCCGCACTTGGGATCCTAAAAAACAGGTTTATCTCTCCTTCACATCAGCATCTGCATCTCTCCCCCATTTCTTCTCCCTCTAACCTGACCCCTCTCAATTATGTTTGTTAGGCTGGGCATAGTGGGGCATGCCTTTCATCTCAGCACTTTGGAGACAGAGGCAGACAAATCTCTGTCAGTTGAACTTGTAGTGAGACCCTGTCACAAACAATTTATCAACTTACATTCATTTTTATTTTTGTGTGGGTGCGGGTGTCACAGCATGTGTGTGGAGGTTAGAGGACAATTTTTCAGAGATGGTTTTCTGTTTCTATCATGTGGGACCAGCAGAACTCAAGTCTTGCACTGAGCCATCACACTGCCCACCTTGTTTCTTTTTTATGCTGGGTTTTCTAAATGTCTACTTCTGAGCATGTCAGCAGCAGTTAGTCTCATATGATAGCCTTGGCCTGAGTCTCTATGTGACTGTTCTCATAGCCTTCTATTGCCTTCACAAAGCTCTTGGGATAATAAATTTAAAGGGAGAAAAGCTTTACTTACTTTCTTTTTTTTTTTTTTTTTGGTTTTCCGAGACAGGGTCTCTCTGTGTAGCCTTGGCTGTCCTGGACTCCCTTTGTAGACCAGGCTGGCCTCGAACTCACAGCAATCCGCCTGCCTCTGCCTCCCGAGTGCTGGGATTAAAGGTGTGCGCCACCGCGCCCGGCCTGAAAAGCTTTACTTTCAGCTCATGGCTTTAAAGGTTTTGTCTATGGTCACCTGGCTCCATTGCTTTGGGCCTATGATAATGCAAAACTGGTACCCAGCATCACCTTCATAGGAACTCCTCCAATGACATAATTTGCTCCCACCATCAAGTCTCACCTCCTAAAAAGTTTATCACCTCCAGTAGCCATCAACTTTGAGCACATGGCTTTAGGGGAATATTACAGCCCAAAGCTTCATCAATGACCTCCCAGCCTGGCTCACTGATTTTGGTTAATAAATATTAACTAATGTGGTGGGCGCTCAGTAAAAATAAATTCCCAAGGATCACTCAGACGTTCTTTCCCCTTCATAGAATGGATAGGATATAAATAGCCTAGGATCTTTGTTTAACAATGAACCATCAGCATTCTTACCCTGGCTCTCTACATACACAGGAAAGAGAAAGACATTGAGCTGAGTGAAGCAGGCTTCTAGTTTTGTGAGTCTGGAAGATTGAGGTAGGTCACTATTTTTTTGTTTAACTTTTTATTGATTCTTTGTGAATTCCACATCATGTATCCCAACCACACACATCTCTCTGTCCTTTTATTTTCACCCACTGCCCTTGCAACATTCCCTCCAAAATAAAAAACCGTAAAAAACCTAAACAATCTCATCTTGGAATCTGTAGTGTGTCACACGGTATATCCTTTGTCCACATCTGTTTTTAAAAATTATTTATTTTTTATGTGCATTGGTGTTTTGCCAGCATGTATGTCTATGTGAGGTTGACAGATCTTGGAGTTACAGACAGTTGTGAGCTACTATGTGGGTGGTGGGAATCAAACCCCGGTCCTTTGGTAGAGCAGTCAGTGCTCTTAATCGCTGAGCCATCCCTCCAGCCGCCCTAGTCCACACATCTTGACTTGCAAATGCTCATTGCAACAAGTCATTGGTCTGGTTCAAGGCCTCTAGTTTCTGCTACGCTATCAGTACTGGATCCTCACGGGGAATCCTCTCGGATATCCTTTTGCTGCCCTGTGTCATGGAGATCCTGTAGCCTTGGATCTGTAGGAGCAGCCCCACCACATGTTCTACCAGTTCATGGATGTTGGGGTGGGCTGACCCAAAGCTCTGCATCTGGGCCTGAGTGTAGCTGGCTTAGTCAGTCCACCAGCTCTCCTGCACCCCACCACCAGGGCCAGCTCTTCAGCAATTCCTTGGCTGGAAAGGGGGTGGGGCCAGCTCTCCTGCTCTCCTGACCCTGGAGGCAGCTTTCCTGCCTGCTAGAGGCAGCCAAAGATTGTGGTGACGGGAAAGAAAGGGCATCTCTCCCTCACCCATGTCACTACGTGAGTGGTAGACAAGGCGCATGGCTAGGTCGACCATGCTGTATTGAAGACCAGTGTAATTCTCCATTTCTCACGGAGAAGGAACAGCCAACCGCCCTTGTGTCTCCAGTTCTGCCGCACTCTATAGCGCACAAACCATTTGGCTTTTTCCTCTCCCATCACGCCACCACCTACTTCGTTCTGCGCAGCGGTGTTGTCTCGGCACTTCCCGAGCAAAATGGGTCTTGTTTACAATTAAAAAAAAAAAATTGATATTGTTCTACTTAAAGACTTTTTGCAAGTTATCCAAAGTAAAACAAAACCATATAGGAAGGTATCTAGGCAAATTGAGTATCCTATCTCCTCTGCCTCCAGAGGCAGCCTCTCCCGCTTCCATGGACTTCTTTCTAGTCACAAGGACATGAAGTGGGGCAGCTGTGAGGGGAAGGGAGATCAGCTCCGGAATCCCTCTCTGGAAACGGTGAGTGTGTTAGAACTTAGCTGCGTGCCCTCAAGACAAAGCTTTAAAACAGCTTTCCAAGCGAATGCATTTTCCAAGATCTTGAGCAGAAAAGCATTGTCTTGGCAGAGCTGATAGAAACACTTCTCTGTCAACGGCTTTAGCCTCATACTTCTTTTTTTAGACAAGGAAATTAGACACTTAGTTGTTTTAGATGCTTAGGTCGTCTTCCAAACATTAAACAATAGTGTGAAATTGCTTTAAAAATACTATCGATTGATATGTAATACAAGTAAACGTATTCGGTTTTAATATATTGTGTACAGTAATATTAACTTGTGTGTACAATATTGTTTTATCTTAACGACATCAAGGTGAAGATTCAAAACATATTCTTTTAAAAAATTAGATTCATTCATCTCATGTGTTTGGGTGCTGGGACTGCATGTCTGAATATGTACCACCTATGTGCTTATGGGTGGTTGTGAGTCACCTCCTGGGTGCTGGGAACTGAGCACAGGTCCTCTGCTCTTAACTGCCGAGCCATCTCTCTAGACCCTCAACATTTTTCTTGAACTGGGCAGTAGTGGCACACATCTTTAATGCTAGCATTTGGGAGGCGGAGGCAGGTGGATTTCTGTGAGTTTGAGGCCAGTGTGGTCTATAGAGCTAGTTCTAGGACAGCCAGAGCTACCCAAAAAAAAACCTTTGTTTCAAAAAATTAGTTTTGAATTTTATTTTATTTTATTTTGTGGTTTTTCAAGACAGGGCTTCTCTGTATTAGCTTTGGCTGTCCTGGACTTTGTAGATCAGGCTGGCCTTGAACTCACAGCAATCCACCTGCCTCTACCTCCCTGGGATTAAAGGCATGCACCACCATGCCTGGCCTTGAATTTTAAATGGAAGGAAAAACATTTTAATAATATAAAAATTGAACCTAGAACTCAGTGGAAACTGTGATGTGATTTTCTCCTCTTTCCAACCCCAGTGGGCTAAAGAGACCATGCTATGAGCAAACCGGGCTGAATGAGGGCCCATCCCTGGGACAGCTGATCTCTTTTCCTCAAATAATTTATTCCTGTCTTTGGTTGTGGGCTACAAGACTCCTCCATTCTCATATCTTGTGACCTTTTCTTTTCTTTTCAGACAGGGTCTCACTGTGTAGCTCTGGCCAGAACTCACATGTAGGCCAGCCTGGCCTTAAAAGTCACAAAAATCTACCTGTCTTTGACTCCCAAGTGCTAGGACTAAAGGCATGCCTGGTTCTTATGACTTGTTACTTTGAGTTGGTTCTATGGCTATGTGCCTTGTGTGTGTCCTGAGGAGGTTCACATCCTGGAAGCTGGTTGTTGACATTAAAGAGGAGGAGGCAAAACTGGAGGTAATTAGGTCAGCACAGGCACCACCATCTGAAGAAGTCAGTGCTGGTCTTCAGGCAGGGTTGATGAAGCTCTCCTGGAGCGAAGGCCACCTCACGCACTCTGCCTCTTCTACCAGCACTCAGTCCCTAGTTTTCTTTTTCTCCATCGTGTTGTTACCCAACCAAAGGGCCTCTCAGAGGCTGAGAGGACATGGCCACTTGACCTTGGACTCCCTTTTAAGTTTTTAGTCACGTTCTCTTGTAGCTCAGGCTGGCCTTGAATTTGCTATCTATCTGAGGCTGAGTTTGAACTCACTCCTGGTCCTCTTGCCTCCACCCCCAAGTACTGAGATTAAAGACCTGAGCTGTCTGCCTCTCATCTTGGACTTTCAGGCCCCAAATCTGTGATCATCACACTTTTTCTTTTTTCTTTATAAAGTATTTGGCTTTAGGAATACTATTAAAACAATAGGAAATAGACTAGTATTGTTGGTTTGTTTAATGTGCTGCATTCCTAAGGCAATGGATAGGGAAAATGGGGCTCACTGGCATACAAAGGAATCTAGAGTGCATTTCCTGTGTGGTCTCTGTGGAGTCTTCCAGTAGACCCCCTACAATTGTTGCACAGTGAATGTAAAGGTTGGGTTATCCGTTCAAATGGAGGAACATACGGAATCAATAAGTGTTTTCAGAGTTTATACTTACTAAGTTGCTGTTGGATTAAGCCTGTTTGTAGCCAGGCATAGTCACACATGCCTGTGCTCACAGGTATTCAGGGGACTGAAGCAGGAAGATGGTTTGAGACCAAGAATTCAGTACTAGCCTAGGTAACAGAGAGTGTCTTAAATCATACAAAATAAAACCTAAAATCCACTTATAAATAAAGTATCTTTTCTTCTTCATTTGATAATTCCCCCTAAAATTTATTGTACTTTTTTTTTTTTTTTCTTTAGACAAGGTCTTATTCTGTAACCAAGGAGCTCATGGCAATCCTCCTGCCTGAGCCTTCTGGGATCTGGGATTACAGGCATGAGCCACCACAGCCCTCAGATGAACTCTTTGCAATATGATAAGTTACATTCTTTCTTACTGGCCCAAGAGAAAAGATACTGATGATTAAGTTCATATTTTTTTTCAAGAAAAATATGACATGTACTCAAGACAAAAGCACATACAGAGATGGGGGAGGCTTTTATTTTTAAAAAATTCAAATTAATGAAAGCACTTTATAAACTCCAAGCAGGCACGTCTAGCTTCCCCAGTTTGTTTGCTTTGGCGCTGGCACACCATGTAGAGATTTTTTTGTCTCCACAGCTTGGCAGATCTGAGGTAATGTAGAAGCCACACTTAAGGCTCGGCATGGACTCACTCACACACTTCTTCATTTTCTCATGTGCCTGAGTCTGGCTGCTGCTCCTTTGTAAATGCTTGGAGGAAGGTGATGATGTGAACCCAGAGATGCTGAGGACAGGTTGGAACCAGAATGCCAGGCACACCAGCACAAGAGTCCCAGTTGCTTTCTACGGGAGTTTGTCTCACTTCCCTTGACTTGTGTCCACATCCAGAAACGTCAGTTTCTAAGCATCCTATTCCAGCAAGTGCAAGTTGCAGACAGTTTGACCACCATGTAATAGAAAAGGCTGCTTTAAAAATATGGAGCAATGGCGTTGGGGAGGTAGCTTAGTTAGCAGATGTTAGCCTAGTATACAGGAGGCCTGGAATGCACTTTATCAGTGCTGCAAGTCCTGGGCATGGTGGGTCATGTGTGTTACCTCCAGGAGTTGGGAGGTAGAGGACCTCCCAGTCCTCCAGCCTGGACTATGGGAAACCCTACCTTAAAAAGAGCGGGGTGGGGGGTGGGGGGTTAGTGGGAGGGGCAATATGGTTCACAAAGGTTCTAATACCAGTCACTGTGCTGCTGGTCTTTGTATTAAATGGGTAAAGATGAAAGAGCAAGGAAAAAAAAAACCTGCTGTCTTTTTTTTTTTTTTTTTTTTTTGACAGTGTCATGGTGCAACCCCAATTGACCTTGGACTCACTATTTAACCAGGTTGTCCTCAAACTCACAGAGATCTGCCTGATATTGCCTCCTGGGTGTTGGATTAAAGGTGTGTGCCACCACACCTGGTTTATTTGATTTTTTTAAAAAAAATGTTAAACTTTGACATTTCCTCAAATGTGAAGGTTCTGGAGTAAGCGTCCGTGGATGAAATGGTGGCTATGCTCTACAGTGCCTTCTGCATTCCCAGATACTTCCCGTTTACTGCTTTCTTACCCTTGGACAATAAAAATTGCTTTTGTCTTTAGTGTCCAAATCAGCTGTAGCTGTCATACTCGTACTCTACACAATGGGATGGGAGAGACAAAATTAACCAGGGTGTTGGTTGGAAGATTCCAGAAAAGTTATCCTTTGTTCCCACAACAAGTTGAGGAGGAAAATGGGTAAACAAATGCTCATCGATGGAAAACTCTATATTAAGGCAGTGGTTGGAGAGTGTCTGCACGTTGGAGGTCAGCCTGCTAGCCTGGGCTACCTAGTTAGAGGTTGTTTAAAAAAGGAGACAGAAATTGGAAGATTGGCCTATAGGCAAGTACGTGCAGTATTTTCTTGATTAATGATTCATGTGTGAGGGTCTAGCCTTCGGTGAGTAGTGCCATCCCTGAGTCCATGCCCTTGGCTCTGTTGAAAGAATATTGATATTTAATACTGATTTACTATTTTAATAAATCAGTGGTTAGTCCTTAGCCAGCTTTATACCCAAGTAGCCACATAGAGACCCTAGGATATATTTAGTTAGCCCAGAGCACAATGCTGCATAATAACTACTCCATCCTAAATCTCCAAGCTAGTATAGTTTCCTCCTATTTAGATTTTCCACATTATACTTGCTTTTTACTCATATCCTAGGTCCGGCTCAGTCTCTGGTGTTTCCCAGTCCTGGCCAGGTGCATGCCTCCTGTCCTCCCTGCCCTTTCTCCTCCCCTCACTGAACCAGGATGCCCTATTATCTGTATTGCTCAGCCAGCATTGGTTAGTTGGCCTTTATTGGCAATAAAACAAGCCATGGAGAGCAAGCCAGTATGCAGCACGCCTCCATAGTATTCTCCGCTTCAGGTTCCTGCCCTGACTTCCATCAACCATGGACTGTGATATGGATGATCCCTTTCGCCATGCTGCATTTGGTCCATGTTTTATCACAGCAACAGAGAAGCAAACCAGGCAGTGTAAATGATGATGACCTTGAACTCTTGATCCTTCTGCTTCCACCTCCCAAGTGCTGAGACTGCAGGCTGGCCCCACCATGCCCAGTTTCAAATACTAGAGATTGAACCCAGGATTCAAGCATGCTGTTATCAACTCTATCAACTGAGTGACAGTCCTGCCCTTCTGAGACTTCTCAGTGGAACACGCCTGTAAGAGAGACAGAAGCAGGTGGGTCTCTGTGAGTTTGAGGCCAGCCTGGTCTACAAAGTCCAGGGCAATCAAAGCTACACAGAGAAAACCTGTCTTGAAAAGCCAAAACAACACTATAACAAAAGCCCTAACTTAAAAAAATAAAAAACAAAAACCTCTTTTTGTATCAACACATTTCCACTTTTCTTTTTTTTTGTTTTTTTGAGACAGAGTTTCTCTGTGTAGCCTTAGGTGTCCTGGACTTGCTTTGTAGACCAGGCTGGCCTCGAACTCACAGTGATCCACCTGCCTCTGCCTCCCAAGTGCTGTGATTAAAGGCGTGTGCCTCCACCACCCGGCTCCACTTTTCATAAATACTCAGAAGTGCAAGTGACTACTTGAACGGTAATTGCATATATGTTTAATAAGAAATTATATAAAAAAAAAAAGCCAGGTATGGTGGCTCACACCTTTAATCCCAATACTCCTGAGGCATAGGCAGGCGGATCTCTATGAATTTGAAGCTAGCCTGGCCTACAGAGTGAGTCTGAGGACAGATAGAGCTATACAGAGAAACCCTGTCTTGAAACCCCACCCCCACCAAAAGAATTACCAAACCATTTTGTAGAATTTATATTTTTATAATATATTACACTACAATTATGTTATATATAATATAAATATATTATATTGTAAAATATATTAAATACTATTAGTCTACAGAAATGTAAGTGATTCTTGTGGGTTCTTTGAAGGAGTGGTCAGTATGGTTATCTTTGGCTGTTTCTCTTAGAAGTATTTCACTGTCAAGTGTGAAGTTAGATTTAGTTGTTTGTTTTGTTTTTCCCAGACAGGGTTTCTCTATTGTAGCCCTTGGCTGTCTTGGAACTCTCTGTAGACTAGGCTGGCCTTGTAGTCACAGAGATCTGCCTGTCTCTGCTTCTCCTGTGATTAAAAGCATGTGCCACCACCTCCCGAGGCTTTGTTCGCTAAATTGTGACAGTGCCATGCCTTTGCCTTCATTATTATTATTTTTTTTTCTGAGACAAGGTCTCTCTGTGTTGCCTTGCCTGTCCTGGACTCACTTTGTAGACCAGGCTGGCCTTGAACTCACATCGATCCACCTGCCTCTGCCTCCCAAGTGCTGGGATTAAAGGCGTGCGCCACCACGCCCGGCTTGCCTTTGCCTTCTATTTCACTACAGCAGTATTAGTTCTTTAGAGTTCTTGGTAGACTGCTTACTACAATAATGCTGGCCTCATTTTTACCTGTCTTTAAAATGCACATTTTTTTGAGAAAAGGAACCAGAACCTGGGTGTTGTGGCACACATCTTTAATCCCAGCACTCAGGAGGCAGAGGCAGAGGCAGGTAGATCTCTGTGTTCAAGGCTAGCAAGATCTACAAAGTGGGTTCCAGGAAAGCCTGGGCTACACAGAGAGACCCTGTCTTGAAAATAAAAAACAAAATAAACAAAACGGTAACAACAACAAAAACAACAACAACACGAGAGCAACACGAGAGCCTGGCTGGGTGTGGTGGTGCACGCCTTTAATCCCAGCTCTCTGGAGGCAGAGGCAGGTGGATCTCTGTGAGTATGAGGCCAGCCTGGTTTACAAAGCGAGTCCAGGACAGCCAGGGCTGTTACACAGAGAGACCCTATTTTGAACTGCCCTTCCTCCATCCCCCAAAAAGAGAAGCCAGGCCTGTGTGCTCATTCACCTTTTTGTTTCACTAGTAAAAGGAGACTTTGCAATCTAAGCAGTAATTTAGCGACTAAGGGTTCTAAAAGAAAACAAAAACACTAATGAAACTCGTGAGAACTTTAGGTAGAAACTGGTGATCAGGCGGAGGAGGGATCCCAAGTAGCAGTTCAGAGTATCTTTGGTAAAGGTCTGGTCCTTGGTTCCTTGTTATCTCTTAATCCTGCCTAGATGCTAAAAGTGAGGAATTGACAACTCAGAGGACACCTGAACACCTTGTTTGTAGGCCAACTGGATGGATGGACTACCTCCCCTTGCCTTACCCTGGTGTCTCATTTCCTGGAGCCCTCTCTGGCTGGACAGGAGCCCCGCTTTGGTCTCTATGGTTCCCACCTACAAACCGACAACTCCTAATTCACCCTCTGTGTTCTCTCAGTTTCATTCTTTGAACTCACCAGATGAGAACTTGAAGGCAATGACTTACTGAAAGTTTTATGTGACCCTGAGTGTCCTACCTGCGGCAAGAGAAAGTTCCTTTGAACACAAAGACCTCACTTTTCTTGTATCAAATCCACTGAAGAGTGGCTCTTGTTTGTAATCTCCTAACTTACAGAGGCACAGAAAGATGTGAGTTTGAAGCCAGCCTAAGGAACACAGCAAGACCCTCTCTCAAGCAACCAAGCTCTGGAATGTAGCTTGGAGGGAGAGCACTTGCCTAGCATATATGGGCTGGGTTTTATTACCCACTACTGAAAAACAAAACAAACCAATTAAATGAGTCCTTATTTGATCTGAATTAAAAATAACAAGTTTCCTTGAGAAGAATGAAATAAGAAATTATAGAACTATGTGTATCCCATGACTTTATTCTCACTGATTGGTCAATGTTGGGAAGTTACTGCCGTATGTCAGGAGGATTATCTGGATGAACAGCCTAACAAGAATGTTCTATAAAAGACAATCCTGCTTGGAGCCTCTGTTGTTCTCCATTATAAGGAGCAGTTTAACAGGTGCCATTTTTTTCTTCCCTTTTCAGAAACTGTTTAAGCTGCCATGATTTTGATATTGCTGAGTTTTGCATCTTTAAAAAAAATACCTTCACAGGCAGGTGGCTCTCTATGAGTTCGAAGCCAGCCTGGTCTACAAAGAGAGTTCTGGGCCAGTCAAGACTACACAAAGAAACAAACAAACAAAAGGGCTGGAGAGATGGCTCAGAGGTTAAGAGCACTGCTTGCTTTCCCAAAGGCCCTGAGTTCAATTCCCAACAACCACATGATGGCTCACAACCATCTATGATGGGATCTGGTGCCCCCTTCTGGCATGCAGGCATACATACAGGCAAAACACTGCATACTTTTTTTTTTTTTTTTTAAAAAAAACACTGTATACTTAATAGATCTTAAAAAAAAAAAAAGCTTTCTTGGTAAGCTTTGGTCTTTATATTGAAGATGCCAACTTTATATTCGATACAGACCTTTGAGAATTTGTACTCTCATTCAGGAGGGGCTATGCCTTTAATTGCCACAGTCCACTTTGCTTCTATTTCTTATTTATATGCAGCACGTCCAGCTTTCCTGTACCAGCGGTCAGCTAATACGTTTATAAGATCTAGACCTGGTGAACGTAAGGGTATTATATTTTTGAAGACGTTGTTAAATTTTAGAAAGAATTTGGGGTTCCTTAAATTTTATATCAGCATACCTACCCTTCTAAAACATTGAAAAAACTTAAACAACAGGATTTTCTTGTTGGTACAAATAGGAAAATGACTGCAGAGTCCATGAGCATTTCAAATGTAATTATGGGCAATGTTAAAATAAAACTGCCTTTCCTTTGAGCTGTCTTCTGTAAGAGCTGGATTCATTTGCAGATGTTTCTAGAGAAGTCTGCTCTGAGTGTACATGATGAACACACACAAGAGCTATACAAACCAGTAAAAACAACTCTCATTTATTCATAAATTCATTCTACATGGAAATAACTAAGCATGAAAAAAAAATCACAGCTTCTGCTCTTTACATTAGAAAAATAAATTACTATATTATCATTTGGTTTCTCTGTGTAGCCATGCCTGTCCTAAAACTCTCTCTGTAGACCAGGCTGGCCTCGAGCTCACAGAGATCTGCTTGTCTTTGCCTCCTGAGTGCTGGGACCAAAGGCATGCGCCCCCATGCCTGGCGAAAAAGAAATTATTTTATTAACTATTTAAATATGCCTCCTGCCTTCAGAGAGATTAAGGTACCACATATACATATATAGAAATCTTAAAGATTTTACAATTTACATAATTATATTATGCCACATTTGTGGATATACACAGTATAAAATGTGAACTATTTACAATTAGGTATAACAATTATGTAAGGGGAACAATTTTTCTAAATTTATTTATTTATTTGATTTATTGACTGAGACAGGGTTTCTCTGTGTAGCCCTGGCTGTCCTGGACTAGCTTTGTAGACCAGGCTAGTCTTGAACGCTGAGTGATCCACCTGCCTCTGCCTCCCTAGTGCTGGGATTAAAGGTATGTGCCACCACCCCCAGCCCAAAATTTTATATTTAAATTTATGTGTGTGAATATTTTCCCTGCAACTGTGTTTGTGCACACACTATGCCCACTAAGGTGAAGAGAGGGCACTGGATCTCTCAGAACTAAAATTACATTTTGGTTGTGAGCTGCCATGTGGGTGTTGGGAACCAAACTCAGATGTTCTGCAAAAGCACTAATGTTCTTTATTGTTGAGCCATCTCACTAGCCCCAATGAAGAACAACTTTATAATGGTCAGAAAAGGATATTTTTCATATTCTAGAAAGGTGGCTTTATTTCCAGGATCCCTTATAACATTTCTGTATATATCAGATAACAGAGTCCGTCCCAGTTATTTGACCCTTTGTCTTTTTCTGGCTTGGAATTGCTCTGTTCTGTTTTTCACAGATTTAATCACCATGGACAAGGCAGGATCCATGCGCTGCTGCTGTGCCACCTTCTTTCCCATGTCCTGCTGTGCTCGCTCGACTGCTTGAGTAAGTAGCTCTTCTTTCTGCTCTCGCTGCCGGGCTTTCTCCTCAAGAATTTTTTCCATAGCTTTTGTTTTCTTGAAATTAGGATCAGAGGGATCCAAATTGAACAGGTGTGAGGTGTACATTGCCTGAAACCGTGCGTCACTAACATTTACCTGCAAGTTCAAAGGGAATAGGTAAGGAAACACAGGCAGAGCACTGCTGGCTATTAGCACACTCATGCGCACACTGCATGCTGGGGCATTAGAACCATTTCCTATAATCTCGAAGGTTTTTGCTTGTTACTTGAGACAAGTCTGCCCTTTACGTCTAGGCTGGACTGGAGCTTGCTGCTTTTGAACACCGAATCCTCCTGGCCTTGGCATCCTGAGACCTGGGATTATAGGCATGTGCCGTGTATGTCCAGGGCAGACTCAGTGGAATTTTAAGGCCCGCCCTTCGATCACAATGTGCAGGGTGTGGTGTTCTCTTTCCTGCAAACCAATGTATTTGAAAGGGAAGAATAGTGGCCATGTGCATATTGTGGTCTGTGACTTGGTTAAGACTGACTTCTGTCCATCATATATAAGTCAGTTAGACATTGTCTAATTGCCTAGAGTTTAAGTAGTCACTGGATTCTGAGTATATTTTAAGAAATTTTAAACTTGGTGTCAAGAAAAAGTAGCTACTAGCTAGGCCTGGTAGCACAGGGCAGTAATCCCAGATACTTCAGAAGCTAATTCAGGATTCCAGATTCAAGGCCAGCTTGGCAGCTTAGCCAAACCCTGTTTCCAAATATAATACAAAATGGTAGCTGCAGATGTTGCTCAATGGTGAAGTATTTGCCTAAACCTCTGTGACACTCTAAGGTCAATCACCCCAGGACCACAGGGGGAAAAACAAAACAAAACAAAGAAATCCAATCTTGAGTCCAACATTTGGTAAGCTACAACCCCCAAATTTCTCTTCTTATGTTTTTACAAAATGTTCTGTGGCTCTAACCTGAAAAGTGTACCCTTCAATCCAGCCAGGCTTAGCAGGGAGCAACAAAGAAAGACCAGAGTCCGCTTAGTTACAGTGATGTCAATAGACACGATACCAAGAATAACAAAGGAACTCTCGTGCGTGTGTGTGTGTGTGTGTGTGTGTGTGTGTGCGCGCGCGTGCGCGCGTGCACACACAGGTGCTTGAGGCTGGTATCAGGCGTCTTCCTTTAATGCTCTACCTTACTTTTTGAGACAGTTCATCTCCCTGAAGCTGGAGCTCGTCAAGTGGGTTGGCTGGCTGTCCGCAGACCCTGGAATCCTCCTGTTCCATCACCTACAGCACTGGGGTTGTTACAGATATACGCCGCTGCTCCTAGCTTTCATGTGAGTGTTGGGATGCAAACTAAGGTCTTATGATTACTCAGCAAGTTTTTTACCCACTGAACCATCACCACAGCCCTTATTAAAACATTGTTTATTTATTTGTGTGGTATATAGAGGCTAGAGGACAACATGAGGGGTGTAGTCTCTTCCTCCAACATAGGGAAGATGAGGACTGGACTCAGTGTGTCAGATTTGGTGGCAAGTGCTGCTGCCTGCTGAGACATCTCACCAGCTCCATGAAAAATATTTTATGCATGATTATCTGTGAAGGTAGGCCACATAATAGGAAATTATGCTTTACTTTTCTTCACGAGAAAACCAATTTATGAGAAACTTCATGGGACAGAAGAATATATGAAAACGTGGAGCAATAGTGGCCTTGCAATGCCTCTACATGCTACAAAGTCATTTATGTCCTTCCCTCAACTTTGACCAAATTCAAAACCCACCCGTCTTTTCTTCCAAATTCACTAATGCCAACTGCTAAGTAATTCCTCGTGGATATTTTCAAGTTTTCTGTGGAGGGCTCAAACACATGCATATGGCCATTAGGACCACACACTCAGCATAAGAAGCAAACTGGTGAGTGACAGCACCAATACACACAGAAACTACAAAAGCATGGCCCACCATGTTGGCTACTGTACACGGCGAGATAAGCCCATAGTCACATGAACCCTTCATGCTCAGCTGTTGCTGACTTTAGAGTTAACTCCACCTTCAAGAAGCTAATAACGCCTTGTGCTGCTGGTTACCTCAAATTCATCCTCAAGTAACTCCTTCTTTTTCATAAGCTGTTTCTTCTTCTTTTTGCTCAGATTCTGGTGCTCCACGATCTTGTCATAATTGAAATGCTTCTTGCTGTCCTCTTCCTCATCCATTACAAGCAAAGCCATCTCAGCCTACGGAGAGGAAAAGAGACAACGCCGCCAATGTACAAGCTGAGGTTTCCTCAGCTGCTGTTCTGGGAACTGCTTAGATCATGAATGGAGAGTAGGAAAAGGCCCAAGACCCACAGCTTAGGCTCATTCCAGGCTGTGATATGAGTATTAGCTCCAGGGAAGGAGGGAGGAAACAGCCTTAGTCAAGAGACAGACTTCCATTCCTGTAGAGTAATCTCATTAGCAGGCAGAAGGAACAGGAGCCCCGGGTCTGTCAAATACATTTCATCTTCACCTTGTTCTTTTTAAGTAATGACATGAAATTTATTTTGTGATACAAACTACAGTTTCCAGATGCATACTTTAGCAATTAGGAAAATTCTTTTGCCTGTTTTTTTCCTTGTCTCTTTCAACACTGATGTACTTTCACGGGGCAGACTCAGCATTTGCTTCTGAGACCAAGCATTCTGTTTCTACTGACCACACGATTACAGAGATCCCTCAAGAATCAGCTAAACAACCACACGCATTAGAGAAAACACACGAGCGCACTCATGACCCTTGCACATCCTCCCATATTACACACAACACACTTTAAATTCCTTTCCTTAGATCACTGACACTCACAATGACACTGACTTCCTTACAGAGCCATGCTCCATGAATGGATCTTTAAGTAACTTTAAGTGTACGGCCTATATGTAATGGATGGAGAATAGACAAATGCATTAAGCCGAAGCGTTTAGGTGGCCAGTCAGGGCTCACTCGCAGAGACACATAGGTGCTGCTGACCCTGCAGAAGTGCATGCGACTTTGGAGCTCTGGGATCACTGGGTTAGGCATAACCAATACTGCACTTCTTTCTTTTCCTTTTGGGTTTTTCGAGACAGGGTTTCTCTGTGTAGCCTTGGCTATCTTGGAACTTTCTTTGTAGACCAGGCTGGCCTCTAACTCAAAGAGATCCTCCTGCCTCTGCCTCCCGAGTGCTGGGATTAAAGGCGTGTGCCACCATGCCCAGCCCGTACTTTTAGGTTTCAATAACATCATTTTCTTTCTTAGTCATACTATACTATATAATTGAGGAAATCTTTCAGTCAAAAATGAGGGCATTTGCTGGCTTGAAAAACTTTAATTTTGGGCTGGGCGGTGGTGGCGCACGCCTTTAATCCTAGCACTTGGGAGGCAGAGGCTGGTGGATCGCTGTGAGTTCAAGGCCAGCCTGGACTACAAAGTGAGTCTAGGACAGCTAAGGCTACCCAGAGAAACCCAGTCTTGAAAAACCAAAAAAAAAAAAAAGAAAAAAGAAAAAAAAAGAAAAACTTTAATTTTATACATTAGCTGCAGAAATAATGTTTGGTAAAGGAAACATTTAAAACATTTGTAAAGGAAACATTTAAAAAACTATCTGGGCCTGGGGGGCCTGCTCAAACTATGGCACCAGCCAAGGACAATACGTGCAGTAAACTTCGAACCCCTACTCAGACCTAGCCAATGAACAGGACATTCTCCACAGTTGAGTGGAGAGTGGGGACTGACTTTCACACAAACTCTGGTGCCCCATATATGACCACGTCTCCTGGATGGGGAGGCCTGGTGCCACTCAGATGAAGGATAGCAGGCTACCAAGAAGAGACTTGATACCCTATGAGCATATACAGGGGGAGGAGGTCCCTCCCCCTCAGTCACAGTCATAGGGGAGGGGAGTAGGGGGAAGGCGGGAGGGAGGGAGGAATGGGAGGATACAAAGGATGGGATGACAATTGAGATGTAATGTGAATAAATTAATAAAATATATATTAAAAAAAAAAACAAACTACGTGGTGGGCCGGGTGTGGTGGTGCATGCCTTTACTCCCAGCACTTGGGAGGCAGAGGCAGGTGGATTGCTGTGAGTTCGAGGCCAGCCTGGTCTACAAAGCGAGTCCAGGACAGCCAAGGCTATACAGAGAAACCTTGTCTTGAAAGAAAAACCAAAAACCAAACCAAATTAAACCAACAAAAACAACAAACCCAAAAACCAAACCCAAACAAAAAAACCACTATATGGCTAATGTATTTACAAAATCCACTTGAAATTCAGTTTTAAAATTAGAGACACTGAAAGCTCAGGTGGAGCACACCATTTCAGTTGCATGTTTCAGCCAGCCAACAACACCCATGCTCTACCTTTTGCTTTTCTAGCTCCGCGTCTTCCTCTGAAGATGCACTGCCTTTTGCTGATTTCATTGATTTCTTCTTTATACCTGGTTCAACCAACACAGGAGGATTAAAATGACAAGAATAAGAGTAAAACTTTGTTTATATTATGAACAAAATATCTAGGAATAATCATAACAATGTCAAAACTAAAAGAAGGAAGCACACAGCACAGAAAGAAGGTCATGTGCATAAATGGTGAGAGAGAAATCACTAAACTATGTTCTGAAACTGGCTTAGTCCTTTTGCAATTAAGAAACACAAAACAACCCCACCCCACCGGTTATTCGAAAGGATGAACAATTTGCTTCATCCTAGAAAAAGAGAAGCAGGTTATGCCCTTATCTCTAAAAGAAGTGGGGTTTAAATTAATTAATTTATTTGTAAATTGTATTTGTGTGGGTGTACATGTGCCACATCAAATGTCAAGGTCCAAGGACAACTTGTGGGAGTTGGTTCTCCCTTCCATCATGTGTGTCCCGAGGATCAAGCCCAGGTCTTGGGTGTGAGTTACATCTTACACATAGGTGCATGCCTGGTACCCATGGAGGTCAGAAGAGGGCAGCAGATCCCCTGGAGGTCAGAAGAGGGCAGCAGATCCCCTGGAACTGCAGTTACAATTGAGCTACCCTGTGTGCTAGGAACTAAAATACAATTCTCTGCAAGAAAAGTGAGTACTTTTAGCCACTGAGGTCTCTCCAGCCCCAACTAGGGAATGTAGTAATGGCAGCTACCTGCAGGGCTATTCTAGGGACTCTGTGGCTTAGTAAACTGCAAGAATGTAGCTACTGCTTTGTACACAGTGCTATAAATGCCTGAAAATATTCCCATTATTGACTGATATACATGTACGTCCTAAGTTCCTTAGTAATTATGCTGATGCTAGGACTTTTCTTCTTTCTTTTGTGTGTATGAGTGTGAGGACGTCAAAGGAAATGGACTCAGGGTGATGAGGTGTGAAAGATCAGTTTGAATGTTCTGTTAGTTCAGAATCTTACTGCAATGTTGGTTCCCTGTGAACCGTGGGATACCGTCTTTTGAAAAACTCTTTGTTCCATTGTATAGAAACTGACAAACTTGGGCTAGAACTATAGCCCAGTTGGAAGAGTGCTTGCGGGGCACGCACGGTGTTCTGGACTTGATCCTCAACACAACATAAAAGCAGGGATGGTGGCTCAACTCACGCCTGTAACTGAAGCACTCAGGAAGTGGAGGTTATCTGTAGCCATAAGGGAATTAGAATCCAACTTGACCTATGTGGGACTCTGTCTCCAAACAAAACAAAAAACAATCCATGCAGTGGTTTGAGTGAGAAATGTCCTCCACAGTCTTAGGCATTTGAACACTTGGTCTCTCGTTGGTGGTCTGTCTGAGGGTGGCTAGGTGTGGTTCTATACTGGGAACAGGCTGAGTGTCTGTAGTCTCACCTCACTTCCACAGTTAACTATCTCTGCTTCACGCCTATTGTTCAAGACGTGAGCCCTCAGCTTCCTGCACCCGCCATCATGCCTGCTGCCTACACCTCATTATGGGCCTAACATTCCGGAACCAGAAGCCAAAATAAAGTCTTTTATTAATTGCCCCGGACACGGTGTCTTATCAAGACACAAATGTAACTACCCCCCCATATCCTCCACAGAAACAACAATTAAGATAACAGAAAGATGGATCAGTGGTTATGAGCATTTGTTTTTGAAGAAGACCCCAAGTTCAGTTCACAGCACCTATATGGTGGCTCACAGCTACCTGTAACTCCAGTTCTGGGGGATTTGAGAGAGGGCACATTGTTTAGAAAACTTTTTTTGAAAAGGTTTTGGTTTTGTTTTGATTCAGGTAACATGCTGGATACCAGGGAAATGAAAAGCTCCTGTTGTAGGACATTATCACTAATCTCCCAGCAAGTACAAACTCATTTATCTTAAGACAGTTCTGGTCACGCGTGCCAGAATGTCAGCATCAGGACAAGCCTGGATACACAGTGAGATCCTGCTTCAAAAAGTGAACAAAGCAAAATAAGGTTTTTTTTCCTTCCTGTTTTGTTCTTTTAAATCTATTGGGAATATTGCAACAAGTACATAAGATCAAATCTATCGACTCACACAAAAATAAGATGTTAGAATTTTATAGTTATAGAAAATAAATTGAAACAAGTGTTATGCCAATACTAATGGACTTTCATGTTATCTTTAATTTTTTAAGTTAAAACATCATGGAGAAAACTGATCATGCCCAGAGATCGTCCCACCCACCAACTTCATGATCCAGGCGGAATTTGTCCAAAATACTCCTATCCACAATTTCAACCTTTTTGAAACTTCATTTTGTGCACAGGTGCAGGGACACATATGCAAAGCACGTCACAGTTTGTTTGTGTTCAGTCATAAGACACCTTTTGGGAACAGCTTCCCTTCTACTACTGTGCCTTGCTGGGGGTGAAACTCAGGCTCATCAGATATGGTGAGAAAGACTGCTACCTGCAAAGCCATTTTGTCAGCTTCCACTTGCATGCTTAGGAATATGCCTTCCTCTGTCAATGTGTCGGCTCCCTGAGAAACACGCTGAAAAGAGCACTGCTTTGGAAAAATTCCTGCATGGTCCTAATATGCAACAAGTAATCTCTCTCCATGCTTTTCCTTTATTTCTTGGCTACTTTTGTTTGTGCCTTATCAGTGGCCAAGACGTAGACTTGTATTTGGTGAAATTAAGCAAGAAGATTAATGATCTATCTATGGAAAAAGATGTGCTATAAAACAAAGCCTGTAAAAGAACTATCTATATGGAAATTCTGTTTTACATGCCTTCTAATGTCTGAGAATTGTGGCATAGAAATCTCCTTCCATTTAGTTGAGTGCTTCTTTTTCTTCTCTTTTTTTTTAAAGATATATTTATTTATTATGTATACAATGTTGTGTCTGCATGTACAACTGCATACCAGAAGAGGGCACCAGATCTCATTATAGATGGTTGTGAACCACCATGTGGTTGCTGGGAATTGAACTCAAGACCTCTGGAAGAACAGTCAGTGCTGTTAACCTCTGAGCCATCTATCTCTCCAGCCCTAGTTGAGTGCTTGTTAAGGGACAGACAGTAAGGGCCCTGCCTACAGCATAGGTGATCTCTCAGTACTGAGCAGATGGTGAATGGTAAGTCCCCCTACTGACTTGCAACAACCCCCTCCCCCAGACAGGGCTCCTCTGTGTAGCCTTGGCTGTCCTGGACTCACTTTGTAGACCAGGCTGACTTTGAACTCACAGTGATCTGCCTGCCTCTGCCTCCCAAGTGTTGCAATTACAGGTGGTACCACCACCACCTGGCTCTGACTCCCTTTTTGGATGCAAGTTCCTACATCCAAGATCAGTTGCTCTTTCTTTCTTTCTTTCTTTCTTTCTTTCTTTCTTTCTTTCTTTCT
>OU015742.1:9356176-9391225 GCA_907169655.1 Acomys percivali | reverse complement strand
TCTTTCTTTCTTTCTTTCTTTCTTTCTTTCTTTCTTTCTTTCTTTCTTTCTTTCTTTCTTTCTTTCTTTCTTTCTTTTTTTCCTGGGACAGGGTCTCTCATGTTAGCCTTGGCTGTCCTGGACTCGCTTTGTAGACGAGGCTGGCCTTGAACTCATACACTTGCTCTTTCTTTAGGGTGACACACTGGTTTTGCTTAAAAAACAAAACATCAAAAAGCAGCATGATTTTCACACCCAGCTTTTATTCATGAGAGTGCTGGCTCTGCCTCTAGTCTTTACAATATCCTTACAGAAACAAATTAGGATTCAGATTCTATCAGATACCAACTGCCCCTGGCCAATCTATTACCTTCAATATATTCAACTGTTAAGTGACCTGAAAACGGATTCCAGGACAGGATGCAAAATCTCTTGTAAACTGTAAAGAAGCATACAACCAGGATGCGGTAAATATACCACACGCTGGCTGAATGAGTCAAACGGGTATAATATAGGTGACTTTCATGGTGGTTTATAAAACAAAGAAGGCAAGACTAAGAATACATTAAAAACAACACAGGAATGAACTGTAGACTTTAGTCCTACTTTTTCAATAGTAGAATCTTACAGTTTATACAATTAGGGATAGGGTGTAACTAGTGGTCAAGTGCTTGCCTAGCAGACACGAGACCTTTCCAGCCTCAGCACCAAAAAAAGTAAAATCACACATTAGCAGTAAGAAACCTTTCTAGCCAGGTGTGGTCAAAATGAAGAATTGTGTCTTTAGTAGATTCTTACTCAAGCTAAATTGGCCTGGTCGCTAGGTGTTAAAATCTTACCGCACCACCACCCACCATATGTGCAGCCTGCTCTTGACGAAAGCACTATAATATGGTGCGTGACTTTACGTAGGTATCTTCAGCTAATGCTGACAGTGACTGCTCACTGAGTGAGGACAAATGGCTTTGTATTCTGTCTATGTGCTGTCTGGCACTACTTAAAAGGGACAGGTTCTTTTTGTGAGGTTCAGCTATTTCTCTCGTGTCTTGGTTTCCTGCTGTCCTGTTATACTCTTGTCTCTTGGCTGGTCTTCAGATTTATATGTCTTGTCTTTGTCCACTCAGTTATCCCGACCAAACCAGTCTCCTTAAACTTGAGAATTTATTTAATCAACTTCCTTAGGCAATAACCCTCCCCAGATTTTGGCCTGTAATGGACCTTTTTCTGCAAAAGCTGAGTTTCTTAGTTTTTTTTTTTTTTCTTCAAGACAGGGTCTCTCTGTGTTAGCCTTTTATTTATTATTATACAGTGTTCTGCCTGCATGTACACCTACATGCCAGAAGAGGGCACCAGATCTCATAGATGGCTGTTAGCCACCATGTGGTTGCTGGGAACTGAATTCATGACCTTTGGAAGAGCAGACAGTGCTCTTAACCTCTGAGCCATCTCTCTAGGCTGAGTTTCCTAGTTCTCTCTTTTTTTTAATGTATTTTTAAAAATTTTTTTATTAATTTATTCTTGTTACATCTCAATGGTTATCCCATCCCTTGTATCCTCCCATTCTTCCCTCCCTCCCATTTTCCCCTTATTCCCTTCCCCTATGACTGTTCCTCAGAGGGATTACCTCCCCCTGTATATGCTCATAGGGTATCAAGTCTCTTCTTGGTAACCTGCTGTCCTTCCTCTCAGTGCCACCAGGTCTCCCCTGCCAGGGGACATAGTCAAATGTGAGGCACCAGAGTTCGTGTGAAAGTCATACCCCACTCTCCACTCAACTGTGGAGAATGTTGAGTTTCCTAGTTCTTATCAGGTCTTTTTCAATGTGTTTTCTTTGCAGGGATCATGTCACTTTCTTGCTGTAGGGTTTTCTATATTCAGCAAGAAAGTCCTAATGTTCTGCCCTAACAACAAAGCTCAGCAGGTCACTTCCCATTACATCTCCATCTTCGCTCCACGCAGAACTCCCTCTCTGGCTCTGCCTCAGCCATATGGTGTCTTTCAATTCATCCAACACTGCAGACAATGCTCTTTCTCACTTCACATCCTCTCCTTCCGGTGCAATGCTCTTCCCCTAGCACTTCATGCTCAAGGTCTCAGCTCAAGTATCAGTACCTCAAGGAAGTCTTCTCTGCCTGTGCTATTTACAGGACATGCCCGTTTTCTCTCTCTTCCCAGTTATGCTCTCTGTATGACTCTATTTCTTTTAAAATATTTACCATGCTTATATAACTTTGTTTCTATTTTTAGTACATGTTCTCTAAAATCAGAGTCCATGAAAGATGCTATCTTGTCTGTATTATTGCTGTAGCTCTAGCCTATCAGACTGCACAGTACTTATCACAATATTAAATAAAGAAACACGACAAGGCACCAATTTTGGTCATAAATTTCATGCAAAAAGTTCTTAGCCTATTTTCCTTTAAAACAACAAAACACCAATAACTTCTAGAATCAGATAGAAAAAATTCTTATGAAGTATTCTGAAATAAACACATTGAAAGCAAACAAATTCTACCTGTATTGTTCACTCAGAATTCTTGATACTAACATTAGAGAAAGCTTATGTGCAATTTAAATGTCTTGTCTTTAAGAAATTGGCCACCCCATGCCACTGAGCCGCTTAGGCTATTCTTTGAAGCCTGCTGAGTTCTGCAATCCGATCAGATTACATATGTCAAATGAAGCACTTAGGACACAGAACAAGTAACTTTAATGCTTTACATCTCCCTGTTATAAACTTTGTTTAAAGCTGGGTGTGGTGGTACACGCCTGTAATCTCAGCACTCAGGAGGCAGAGGCAGGCAATCTCTGAGTTTGAGGCAAGCCTAGTCTACAGAATTAGTCCAGGCTAGCCAAGGCTATGTTGAGAAACCTTATCTTGAAAAACAAAACAAAACAACAACAAGCAAAAAACACTCTTTGTTTCAGACAGAGGATAAGGCTAAAATTCATCATCTGTTAGAAATGACCACACAGAAACACTCATAAGTAGATATTAGCCAATTAATACAGGATAACCAAACTACAATGCACAGACCTAAAGAGGCTAAATAACAAGGAGGATCCTAGGGAGGATGCTTAATTCTCATTCAGAAGGGCGAACAGACTAGACACCAGAAGCAGTTGAAGAGAAGGAACAGGAAGGGAGCCTACCATAGAGGCCCTCTGAAAGACTCCACCCAGCAGCAGATCCAAGCAGATAATGAGACACAGAGCCAAACTCTGGGGTGGAGCAAAGGGAGTCTTATGAAGAATGGGGGAACAGAGAGACCTGGAGGGGTCAGGAGCTCCCCAAGGAGCCCAATGGAGCCAATAAATCTGGGTTGAGGAGCAGGGGAAGTGGGGTGCTGCAGAGACTGATGCACCAACCAAGGACCATGCACGGTGAGGACTTAGACCCTCTGCTCAGGTTAGTAGATAGGGAGCAGAGTCTCCTTGTGGGTCCCATAATATGAGGAGTAGGGACTACTTCTGACATGGACGCTGGCCCCACACATTATCATTTCCCTTTGTGGGGCAGCCTTGCCAGGCCACAGAGGAAGAGGATGCAGGCTGTCCAAAAGACACTTGATAGGCTGAAGTTAGATGTTAGGGTAGGAGGGCTCCCCTTACTGAGGACTAGGGGAGGGAGGGAGAGCGGATAAGGGAGAGAGGGTGGGATCAGACGGTGATGAGGGAGGTGGGTACAAATTAAAGTGAACAAATTAAAAAGAAAAAGAAATGACCACCACACAGGTATGATAAAGCTCAATCTGCTTGGTTTCCATTTCCCTTTCTAATATTCTATAATAGCATTTATTTGACTTAATCTCCTTTTTCATCAATAAAATGTCAGTGCTAAAAGGCTATTACAACCAGGAAATAATTTTAAGCAATTCTGGGTTTTCCTATTGAGAACTGTCTGGCCCACTGGCTGGAAGGGAGAAGGAGCAGGGAAACTTCATAAACTGTCTCTTTACAATGCCAGTTTGGAGCTGCTCCAAGAGCAAGCCTCTGGGAGGTCATGTGTGTGTGGCATAATAAGGAGGGGAGGGCAAAGCACACAACAGCAACTGGAAATATTTCTAGCGGATTCTGCACTGACTTGCCCAAGTATGGCTTGAACCTTACCAAACACTCACACACCCAAAGGCAAGAATGAAAGCATCTGTGAAGCACACATGGTATAAACACCATGGAGACAAGACGCCTTGGATACAGGAAGGAAGACATCTTAGTTTAGGGATTTGAAGAAAAAGGGAGCTATGAGAAAGGCTGATTTTTAACTGCATTTAACAAGGCTAAATGCAAAAGGAATGAAATATTAAGCATAGATGGTTTTGAATATTTGAACAGAAAAGGCTATCACACTGTAATTCCATCTATGCATTTAAAAATTATATACATGCCCTGACAAATCCATTTCACCTTTAATTCTTCATTCTCTTTGTACAGCGATGTACAGTAGAAGCATTATCATGCAAAGAGACTATTCCTCATTATAAATCCCATTACTCTTTCTGAGTTCATCTGGCTAGTTATAAAGATAATTTCTAGAAAAGAGCCCCCATTAAACTGTTAAACTCACTATTATTAATATCTCATAATGAGGTGGCTTAGCAGTCAAAAGTATTTGTTGCTCTTGTACAGGACCCAGGTTAGGTTCCCAGGATGTACTTGGCAGCTCACAACTATCTGTAACTCTAGCTCCAGGTGCTTTGACATCCTCTTCTGGCCTCCTCAGACACTGCATGTGTGTGCTGCATATACACGTAGGCAGAACAGTCATATACATATATAAAAATAAGGATATCTTTCAAAAAGTCTCTTATAATGAAGTTATGTTTTCTCTTCTATATACAGGGGCATGTTGGTTTATGATCTAAGTCTATAAGACATTTAGTTATAAACCACCTATGAAGCTATCCAAATTCTGGCAATTTTCAGAGTCGTTAGTCTGTATTGTTTCAACCTATATCATTTTTTCCTGTGAATTCCAACTAAAAATTACAAATACAGGCTGGCTTACCTATTTTTTTAACTTCTTCAGCAAAGTAGGGATCATTCAAATCAACATCAGAAGGAAGCTCATCTTCACTGGCTTCTTCAGCTAGAGCCTTAAAGGTGAGAAACAGCAGTGATTATCCATAACTTAAAAGTCACAATAGGTTATTTCAAATATTTAAAACAATCTATTTGCTGGTTAAGAGAAATGATTTCTTTTGCAACATCTTAAAACATAAATTAATGTTTTGTTCTTATATTGTGTTTTAAAAATAATCCTGGCTTAGAGAGAGGGCTCAGCAGTTAAAAGCAGTTGTTACTTTGTCATAAAGGTCAGAGTTGTGATACCAGGGCCAGTGTCAACTGGCTCACCACCAGTTCTAACTCCAGGCCCAAAGGAACTACCACCCAAGTCTGGCTTCCTCCTTTTTTCTTTTTCTTTCCAAGATGGGGTTTCCTCTGTGTAGCCTTGGCTGACCTGGACTAATTTTGTAGACTAGGCTGGTCTTGAACTCACAGCGATACACCTGCCTCTCTCTGCCTCCCGAGTGCTGGGATTAATGGTGTGTCCTATTACACCTGGCTTCATCTCTGTCATTTTAATAAATATGCTTAGAATATATTCATCCTAGATGTAAAACGATCCACTAAACCTTAAAGGCACTGAGAAGTCAAAAGGCATGTGATGCTATCATCAAGTCTGGTGCAGAACACCAAGTCTTGAAGACACTGATTACTTACTATATGTATTTTAAATGTTGTTAACAAGTCCAGTCTTCTCTTGGCTGCTCTTCCTCCCTCTGGCATTTGCCAGACTCAAGAGCCTTCACCCAGGAGACCCTCTAGCCAAGCCCATGTGGTGAGGAAACACTGGTACATGGAACAATCCCACCCAACTCTGCTCCCAGAGCAGCTGCGTCAGATCCAGTCTCCAGACCCAGCTAGGCCTGCACATCATATGCTTAGGCTCAGCCTGGTAAGCCCTTGACCCACCGTGACTGTATCCTCCCTAGTTCCCAGGTTTACCCACAACCAGCGCCCCACTCATGCCTGTCCCAACTCTCAGGTATCAACTTGGCCTGCTGTGTCCACATCAGATACATGACCAACACAAGAAGTCCACATCTCCAGGTTTTACTGGACAAAAACTATGAGAGGTCAAGGCAGTATGTTCTCCCTAATCCACCAGTCCTATAGAAATGTTCTCCAGTGTTACCTAGATGAACTATAGGACACAGAAAAGAACCATCATAAAACTAATCAAAGAACTCAAGGAGTTTAAAGACAACCAACTAACTCAATGAACTAAAAAAGAATCAAATGCTGAGTGGCCCAGGAAAGCACAGAGCTAAGGCTGAAGTGAGAAGACAGGGACAAGACAGGGTTTGAGAAAAGCATTCGAGAGAGATAGAAAGCCGGAAGAGACCTCAAGCCCAAAATGAAGATGGAATTGAAAAACTTAACACAGTTAGAAAACTCAGAGGAATGCCTTACAAGTGAAATTGATTAACTATAAGATAGCCTGTGACTAACTAAAGACAAACTAGAGGAATATGGCAAGCAAAGAATATGAAAAAACCAAAAACCACCACCACCAACAAAAAACAATCTAGAAATGCAAAACAAAATATAGGAAAGGGGACCGGGCAGTGGTGGTGCACACCTTTAATCTCAGCACTTGGGAGGCAGAGGCAGGTGGACTGCTGTGAGTTCGAGGCCAGCCTAGTTTACAAAGTGAGTCCAGGGCAGCCAAAGCTACACAGAGAAACCATGCCTCGGAAAAAAAAAATGTGTGTGTGTGTGTGTGTGTGTGTGTGTGTGTGTGTGTGTATAAAGGAATTGTGGGACCCACAAAAAGACCAATTCTTTGAATTATAGGCACAGATAATCCCAGGTCAATGGCATAGATTAAGATATTCAAAAGGACTGTAGAAGAAAATGTTCAAACTAAGGAAAGATATACCCAGACGCTCTAAGAAGGACAGCTGTTAACATCAAATAGAAGAGAGACCGTAAGTGAACCTCCCACCACATACTATAGTTAAAACACTTAAACAGAACAGAGTACTGAAAGCTTCAAGAGGAAAATCACAAGTCACTTAAAAAAGGAAAATTTATCAGAATAACAGCTGATTTCACAGCAGAAACTTTGAAAGCGAGAAGAGCAATGCACTCCAAGTTCTACACAACCATCCACCTAGATGACTATACTCAGCAAAGCCATCTGTCATAGTTGAGGAGAAAGAAAAACTTTCCATAACACAAATAGGCTAAAAGAATTCATGTCCACCCGGGTGGTGACGGTGCACACTTTGAATCCCAGCGCTCAGGACACACAGGCAGGTGATCTCTATGAGTTGAAAGCCAGCCTGTTCTAAAGAGTGAGTTTCAGGGCAGTCTAGGCTATACAAAGAAAACCCTGTCTTGGGAGGGAGGGGAGAATGGGAGGATACAAGGGATGGGATAACCATGGAGATGTAACAAGAATAAATTAATAAATAATAAAAATTAAAAAAAAAAAAGAAAACCCTGTCTTGCAAATACAAAAAAGATTTCAGGTCCAGAAAACCAGGCCTATAGAGAATACCAGAAACAATACTTGTAAGTAAATAGTAAACATAGACAAGAGTCTTAGAAAGACAAATGAAGCTATAATTAATGAACACAAATGCAAACCATACAATAACAACAACCAACCAACAACAATAAAAAAACTGTAAAATGACAGCAATCAACACATACCATTCTAAAATTTAAAATATTAATAGTCTCAACTCTCCAATCAAAAGATACAGGTTGGCTAAATGAATTAAGATACAAAGTCTATCTTTCTGTTGTCTACAAGAAACTCAGCCTTATGATAGGAATCACCTTAAAGTGAAAGGATGAAAAAAGCATTCCAGGCAGAAAGAACAGGAAGCAAGCAGGTGTTACTATCCTACTAGCTGACAAAATAGACTTCAAACGAAAACCAATCAAAAGAGATAAAGGGCACTTCATTTTAATCAAGGGTAACAACAAATATTTACTGAAATTGGTGCACCCAACTTCCTGTATACTACTATAATTAAAAAACAGACTTATATCAACCCAGTAACAGTAGGTGATTTCACCACCCCATTTCCTTCAATATACAGGTCATCTGGACAAAAAAATAAACAGAGAAACATGAGACATAGATGATATTATACATCCAATGGACTTAACAGATATCTAAGAATACTCTACCCAAACACCAGAGAATATGCCTTCTACTCAGCAGCCCATGGAAGCTTCTCTATAATAGACCATATCATGGGACATAAAACAATTCAAAAGAAATTTAGAAAACTCAAATAATTCCATGTATCCTACCTGACCATAGTGAAATAAAAGCTAAAATCAATACCAAACAAATCTCCAGAAAGTACACAAACTCATAGAGAGTAAACTCACTACTGAATGGAATGAGTCAAAGAAGAAACTAAGAAACCTGGAACTGAAAGAAAATAAAGCCACAATGCAACAAAATCTCTGGGAAACATTAAAAGCAGTCCTGCAAAGGAGATTTTATAGCCCTTAGTGCTTACAGTAAAAAATTATAAAAAGCACAACTAAATGACTTAATGATGCAACTGAAAATTTTGGAAAAACAATAACAAATCCAGTAGATGGTAAGACAAAATAAAAATCAGAACAGAGACCAGTGAAAGCAAAACAAAGAAAACAACACAAAAATCAACAAATCTAAGAGCTGGTTCTATGAGAAGATAAACAAGGTTGACAGACCCTTGGTGTAACTGACCAAAAGAATGTAAGAGAGGACCCAAATTAACAAAATAAAAAATAAACAGGACAATATTGCAACATACATAAAAGAAATTACAAATATTATAAGGGAAAAATTAAAAAACCCATATGCCATTAAGTTGGAAAATCTAAAAGAAATGGATGAATTTCTAGAGTCATCTTAACTATGAAAGTTTCACCAATCTAAACAGACCCATAACAAATGAGATTGAAAAAGTAATAAGAGCTCTGTTTAAAAAAAAGCTCAGGTCCAAATAAATTCACATTTTCAAAGATCTAAGCCAATCTTCTGAAATTTTTGAATTATAATAGAAAGAGAAGTACTCCCAAACTCCCACTACAATGCATGCCAATATCACTCTAATCCCAATGCCAGGTAAAGACACAGCAGAAAAAGAAATCTACAGGCCAATATCCGTGATAAACAAAGGTTAAAAAAATCCTTAATAAAATACTTGCGAGCTGAAGATGGACATATATAAAAAAGATTACTCACCATGGCCAAGTTAGCTTTATCCTAGAGATGAAAGAATGGTGCAACATATGCAAGCCAATATATGTAACAAATCACATAGACTTAAAAGAAAACTTACACAATCAGTAGATGCAGAAAAAGCCTTGACAAAAATCCAACATGCCATCATAGCAAAAATCCAAGAGAGAGTAGTACTGGAGGGAATATGCCTCAGCATAATAAAAGCTATATGTGTTAAACTCACAGCCAACACCATCCTAAATGGAGAAAAATTTGAAGAAATTCCACTGAAATAAGGAACAAGACAGGGCTGTTTACTATCCCTGTGCTTGATGCACTTAGCTGTAGTAATAATGGCAAGAGAAGGAAATAAAAGAGATAAAAATAAGAAAAGGAGAAATCAAAATATCCCTACTTGTAGATGGTATAATATAATATAAAAGAGATCCCCAAAATTCTACCAGAAAACATCTAGAAATCATTAAAAAAAAAATTCATGAAAAGTGGCAGGAACCAGAATCAACTTACATAACTCAATTGTCTTCTATACACCACCAACAAACACAGAGAAAGAGATTATAAACACACTTCTCTTCACAACTGGGACAGCTAGAAGAAAATATAGGCAGTATCCTACATGATAGAGATGTGGGGCAGGACTTTCTCAACAGGACATTTGCTTAGGAGTTAAAGTCAACAACTGACAAGTAGGACTTCATAAAACTAAAAAGCTTCTGCACAGCTAAAGAAATAATCAAATGAGTCAAGAGGAAGCCTACAGAATGGAAGAGAATCTTTGCCAGGTATATATCTGACAGATGATTTGCATTCAGAATAGTCAAAAAGAAATAAAAGTGGCTAAGAAATCTAAAAACAAAATAAAACAAAGCAAAACAAACAAACCCCAAAAACCAACCAAATAAACAACAACAAAACAAAACAAAACCCACAACACATCATCCTTAGCAATTAGGGAAATGCAAATTAAAGTAACTGACTTTTAATCTTCTACCCATTGATAGGATCAACAAAATAAGTAACAATAGATTCTGGAGAGAGGATGTGGGGAAAGGTGGACTCTTTAAGAGGACTCGCCATCCTACTCCACAGATAGTATCCATGTTCACTGCTGCTCTATTCACAATAGCTAGGAAGTGGGAGCAATCTAAATGTCTTTTAACTGATGAATGAATAAGAATTTGGTGACATATATACATGATGGAATACTCTTCAGCTGTAAAGAAAAATAAAATCACGAACTTCACAGATAAATAGATGGAACTAAAATATAGGACATTGAGTGAGATAAGTGGGAGACTCTGTCTTCTAGATATGACAGGGAAACTACACCCATGAGATCTCAACAATACAGTGCCGGAACAATGACACAGCACTATGCTGACACTTCAGAATAGAGGGGTGAAATCCCACAGGGCACAGTGCAGAGATGAAGAGCTACAGGAAATTAAACATTTCTCACAGAGGAAGAATTAGTCTTCCCTAGAGTTGAACACCCCAAATGGTTATAGAACATCGTGTAGTCTGCTCTAAAAACTAAATATGTAAGAACAATAATGAATAAGAGGTCATGAATTTGAATGGGATGACATGAAGGGAAAAGAGGAGGGGAAAATAATAACTATATTTTAACTAAATTAAAAAAAAAAAAAAGCTGAAGCGAGTTGTGGTGGCACATGCCTATAATCCCAGCACTCAGGAGGCAGAGGTGGGTGGATAGCTGTAAAATTCAAGGCCAGCCTGGTCTACAAAGTGAGTCCAAGACAGCCAAGGCTACACAGTGAAACCTTGTCTCGAAAAACAACAGCAGCAGCAGCAGCAGCAACAACAACAAATCCAGCCTGGTCTACAAAGAGAGTTCTAGGACAGCCAGGGCTATATAGAGAAACCCTGTCTCGAATAAACAACAACAACCAGGAAAAAGAAAGAGGTAGAAGTACAAGGGAAAGCCAAAGCTTACAGAATGCTGCTTAAAGTCTCAGAGTGACTATTTTACTGACTCCATACTGACTCGCCTCGAAAATCTTGCCAGAAATTGCTAGTTTCATCACTTGTGGAATTATTTTATTAATAGCATCTAACTGGCTAGGTTTTGAAGTGAAAAGAGATTGCATATCAAGGATATAGGGCTTTTATCCTAGTTTCCCACTTCATTACAATAGAAGTCCAAAAATTATTTCATGGTAGATGAGTGTGTTGGTTCAAACCCACCGGCCTACCCCTGGGGAGAGCGCTGTGGAGCACATGGCTGAGGTTCTGGCACTGAGACAAAGCATTTTGAGATGACAGTGGGTGCGAAGCACCTTCCAATATAAGCTAGTATTCAGGAAACACCTGGTCAGTTAGCATGGATACCTTCTGCTTCTTTTTCAGTCTTTTCTTCTCTTTCTTTTTCTCTAAAAATTGTTCCCAAGGGGTCAGCTTGTCCTTTCCCTCCAACTTATTTTTGACCATCTCTTCTGCACTCTCCTTAAGACCTAGAAAAGAAACAAAATCCAAATAGTTTAGTTTAAAATGGTGTATCTCCGATCAGTTGAAAGCTTAAAAATACAAAACAGAACAAACATAATTTATGCAAATAGGTATACACTGAGTATCTGTAATGTCCCAAGACCACAAAACGACAGGTAACTAACCTTGACAAATCCTACTTCCAATGAAAGAAAGAGTGGTGTGTGTGTGTGTGTGTGTGGGCTAATAGCCAAAGGAAATAAAAACAAATCAACAAATAAAGCAATTTGATACATCATGACTAATAAAACCCATTATTAGACATGGTGGCTATACCTATAATTCCAGTACTTCAAGGTTAAGGAAGATTTTTGAGTCTAAGTCCAAACGGAGTATACAACAGAAATAATGTCTCAAAGCAAGTGAACAAAATTAAAAAAAAAAAAAAAAAAGGAAAAAGAAACCTGAATATTTACTTAGATCTAACCTTCCCCTCTCTGAACTTGTTTTGAGCCTCTAACTCTTGCTTCTCCGCCTTTTGGTGAAGACTGACTAAAGAAAAATTCTAGAGCAAGATCTCAGGCTGCAACTACTAACTAATAAGCAAAATCATCTCTAGTTTTTCCTGTCACCCAAATGAAAGCCTGTGTTCCCAGGGCACTGCAAGTGACGCAAACTGAAGAAGGCGTCCACGCGTCACTGCTCGAGCATTCTGCAGGTCTGGGGAGGGAAGAGCTGGAGGGTCACCAGCCCCACTCTACTTAGCTCAGTGCTTCCAGTGCTGTCGGTTTCATGGCTCATCTCTGAAGCTCTTATATTCTGCTCTTGCCTCACATCTCCTTTAGTGTCATTACACTAGCACTTTAAAAGCATTTGGCAGCCCAGTGAAGCACGCCTGTAATCCCAGCACTCAGGGAGGCAGAGGCAGGTGGATCTCTGCAAGCATGGCCAGCCTGGTCTACAATGTGAGTCCAGGACAGCTAAGGCTACACAGAGAAACACTGTCTTGAAAAACCAAAAAAATATTTGGCAATAAGACAGCATCATTTCCAGAGCTGTTTTTGCATTTATAGCAGTTTAAATGTATTTCAGAAGATGAACTAGATTAGCCACGTCTTTACTAAGATGACCATATTGAATCATTCCATTCATTGTTACATTTTATTTTGTTTGTATGGAGACAGGGTCACAGACTAGGCTGGTCCCCAACTTACTATGTAAGTCAAACAAGCCTTGAACTTGTGGTGAACTTGTGGTGTGTCCTGACAGATTGGATTACAAGTGTGTGCCACAATGCCTAGCCATTTGCTATTTTTAAGAGATGGATTTTATGACACATAAATATTTAAAGCTCTACCTCCAACCATGTCCTCCAAAATTTCTAACAAAAATAGATGAATAAATAAATACTATTATCTTCAAAGATGACATCGAAGTAGTCATGTACTCTTTACTGTGGTAGTAGTAAGGACTTGGCCAGCTTTAAGCTCTACCCACTCCTCCACTCAATTTTACCTTTGGTCTCAGTATGCAAAAAAAATCTGGTAGAGATTAGATGTATGCAAGTTCTCTCTCCCAAATGCACTTTTCCCCCTTTGAACTTCAAAATACTTGGTAGATGTCCACATATACAGAACTACTAGAACAGTGCTGTCTAGGCTAGTTTGAAACAGGTGAGCTCTTAGGTCCATTTCTTGGCTGCCAGGCAAAGACTCAACATTTCTAGGCCCTAGACAAGTACTTAATTAAGTTACACGTACTCCCAAGTTGTTTTTTATGACATACTGAGGGTAGGAGCTCTGATGTCAAACCAGAAATACAATCATTAATTAAAAAATGTATCTGGGGTTGGAGAGATGGCTCAGTAGTAAGGGCACTGGTTGCTCTTTCGTAGGACTCAGGTCTGATTCCCAGCACTCATATGGTAGCTAAAAACTGCCTGTGACTCCAGTCCCAGGGCACCCAATGCCCTCCTCTGTTCTCCTTAGGCACCAGGCATAAATATACAAGCAGACAAAACACTCGTACACATGAAGTAAAAATAAAATAAATCTTTAAGACACATTCTTTATGAGAAAGCAGTTCATATTACTAAACAGTTTTCAGGACAAATATACAGATCTTCAAATAACACAGTAATATACCTAGGGAACACGAGGTGAGATCCTCAGATAGAAGAAGGCAGTAAGTTCTGATAAAACAAGTCGATTTCATTTAACAAGATGGCATAACACATGCAGGTCAGCATAGAATCAGTCTAATCTCAAAATCAAAGACATACTATTATTAGATGATAATTTAATCTTTAAAGATATTTTATATTTATTTTTATGAGACAAAGTTTGGCCTGGAAATCATGATGTGAACTCATAAAGATCCACCTGCCTCTGCCTCCCAAGAGTTGGAAATAAAGGCAAGTGCCACCATGTTCAGCTAGGTTTTTTTTTTTTAAAGGTTTGTTGTTGTTGGTTTTTGTTTTGTTTTTTGTTTTTTGAGACAGGGTTTCTCTGTGTAGCCTTGGCTGTCCTGGACTTGCTTTGTAGACCAGGCTGGCCTCGAACTCACAGCAATCCGCCTACCTCTGCCTCCTGAGTACTGGGATTAAAGGCATGCGCCACCATTGCCCTCAGCTAGGTTTTTGAAAGGTGGTTATGTGATTATTTGCATCATGTAAGTGAGGTGTCATTTTGTCTGGCACCTTAAAATATGCTTTATATTAATGATATAAATAAAAAATAACAATACATTTATCATTTTATTATACAGTTCTATTTTCTAACTTTCACCGACATATGCCAGTTCTGTAGACTAAAAACAGCACAGAGTCACATTTTTCACATTCCATAATATTTAGCATAGTCTCCAACACATAGTAAGTACTTAATAAACACGACTGTCTTGATCTGTTTTGAGGGAAGGATTCTTATTTCCTGCCAAGTGCTTGATCTTTGATATTTAGAACATATTATTTCCAACAGAAAATGAATCAAAATGTTAAGGTCTCAACGGCTTCTGTGTAGAGACAGGAGTGAGTGGTTTTGTGGACCACTAGTTCTAGAATAACTCATGCAAGATTATCCTTGGAAAATAATATTTCTCTGAAACTCAGTTTGTTTCTCACAACAAAGAAACAATAACTGAAGTTCAAGTCGGCTTGTAGTTTTCTTTTCCTTTCCTTTTTTTTTTTTGTGTGTGGAGGCCTGGTTCTCACTTAATACACCAAAATAGAAGAATGACAAACATACTGCAATGAATTAACATACCACCACGATAACTTACAAACGCTCTGTTCTCACTGTCATTATGAGGTCATTTCAATCTCTTGCCACAGATCACAGTTGTTTATGTTCTAAGTTCTTAAAAATATGCCCATCCCAGAAGTCTCTTGGCAAACGCACAAGAACATTCTTCGGAGTCAGTTTAGCCTCATTTAAGAGAAGCCACGATGTGATTTGAAAAACATTATAACTGCTTTTAGTTTTGTACAAATTTGTTATTTAAAAAATTCCAACTTTAAGCATTTGTTCATAGACTTCTAAATTAAAGATATCAATAATCCCACAAATAAGGGAAAAGCCCCTTCTAAAGCTAACCACAACTGTAGATAATTCAATATAACAATAATAATTTAATAAGCACAATCTATTCAGAACTATTTTGGCAGTTTCTATGCATATAAAAAGACTCATAAATATTCTTACAAAATCTTCAAGAAGACTATACATTCCTCCTGACCTTATCCACATGAAATATTTGAAACATCTTCAAAGGATAGATACAGTGATTTAAAACAACTCAAGTAGGCACTATTACAGGCTTTGTTTATAAAAACAAAATGCATGTTTTAAGAGTTCTCATATAGGTCAAAATTGGCACTTTTTACTTCAATATGGGCTTATGACTCATTGGGAATATTTATGAACACTTACATATCAATCTTGTAAAAATTTTTTTGGTGTTATATATTAGACTATGTAGCACTCAATTCCAAAAGCTTTAAAATGTTACTAACCACCATCACGAACACCAAACTCCAAATGTGGAACTCATTCTGGGTACCGGCTTTAGCTTTATAGAGGAAAACCACCAGCCATGTCCCGAGGAACCCTGCCATCAAGGCACCTCTTCCAACTGACATATTACTCCTGAAGGTGTGAGGACAAGGAGGGACACATTTACTTATACAATAAGGGCCCAGATTAATAGCAATGAGAGTCCTGGCATCCGGCACACATCTTATAAAAGTCCATAGATCGAGAAAGTGAAAGGAAAGTGGTTCAAATCTGTCCCACCCACTGACTACGAACAACAACACATGGAACTGAAGTAAAGTAAAAACTAGTTTCAGAAACATCAGCACATGGCTAAAGCTGTCAATCAGCCAGAGCCAACAAATGTTCTCTGCTTGTACTCAATACTGTTAGAATCCTGTTACATCTACTATGTGAAAACAGAGCTAAAATGAGGATAGTAAGGATCAGTCTAAGAAAGATGCTTAGACTGGGAATTAATTTCTATTGACATAAATGTGTATCTCTGCAAACATCTAAAAATTATCCATGGAAGGTATGCCCAAAGTACTCAATGGATAGACATTACTTTTTGCTGTTATTACCTAAAGTTATTTCACTGGTAGAAAAGGCTTTACATTTCTCTAGAACTTAAGTTATCTTCCTCTTTTTCTAAATCCCCTTTCAGTCTCCCTTAAAGCGATGGCCTCCACTTCCAGGGTATTAACTTTACCCTGTCCCCTACGCCTCCTTCTTACAACACTGACTTCAAATACACGACATGTGGGCCTCATTACAGAACTATTGTTTCTCGTATTTGTCTCAAGCGTATTTGTATGTTTTTCTTGCCTTTCAAGCAGGTTTGTCATCACAGCAACATACCACCAAGCTGTCCTCATATTAGCAGACTAACTTCTGGCCAAGTCTGGGAAGGCCATTCGGCTAACTTACTAATGGCAAAGACTGAGAACTTATTTGTTCTATTGTTATTTTTATGCACTTATAGGCAAGGTAGAAAATGAATGAAATCTTTACATGAGTGGCAAAGATATAAGGAAACAAAGACAACTCCAGAGTCAAGTCTCAACAAGGAAGCGTGAATAGAATATTGGAGTAGTTCAGAAGCAGAGAGTTTTCCTTGGGGATACACGCTAAGCTCATGTGGTCTAATCTGGACTTTGGGTTGTTATGGGCTGCTAGCCAAGGAGCTGGGGGACTAAGTTTGGAGTCTGATCATGGTGGGAGGTCCCAGGATCCTTAAATGTACCCCCAGTAGATGATGACCCTCCCCCTACAGTTCAGGGGGAGTACATGGAGAGCAGTGGGAGTAAAAATACATTTCTCCTCCGAGACTTTGTAACCACAAGCCCACAAACCCATAGACTTGCGGCTAGAATTCATACTACTTGTGTGGTCCCAAATACAGCAACTCAAAAATTCGATAGGTCTTGGATTAGAAATGCCCCCCAGGCCCCTGACAGACACTGTCTGTGAGAAGGTCCTCTGCTCCAGAGTCCCTGGAAGAATAGGAGGAGCCAAGACAAGAGGGTCCCAATGAAAACCTGATGAACTAGAGTAAGGAGAAACAAACCCAGCAAGGCAGAATCATGGACTAGGAAATTGAGATACAAATATAAAATCAGCACTTAAAAAGGCAAAAGAGGAAATTAAGAGATTAGACTATCAGAAGGATGAGACAAGTTTAGAGGAAAAAAGAAAAAAGCAACTCTGGAGATAAAAATATCAAGTAACTACCAAGAAGAGACTTGATACCTATGAGCATATAAAGAGGGAGGATGTCCTCCTCAGTCACAGTCATAAGGGAGGGGAGTAAGGGGAAAATGGGAGGGAGGAATGGGATAACAATTGAGATGTAATATGAATAAATTAATAAAATATATTAAAAAAAGAGTCACAGGGGATCAGGGAGACGGTGCCATCAACAACAACAACAATAACAACAACAAAAAATCAAGTAAGTGTCCAAGTTAAAATGAATATATTAGAAAGTTTTGTTTGTTTGTTTGTCTGTTTGTTTTTTGAGACAGAGTTTCTCTGTGTAGCCTTGGCTGTCCTGGACACATTTTGCAAACCAGGCTGAACAAGAACTTACAGTGATCCTCCTGCTACTGCAGGATTAAAGGCATGTGCCATCACGCCTGGCTCCTAGAGAAAGAATTAATGAAACAAAAGCAGAACTGAAGAAATTACCCAGCAAACTGTGCAGATTCGAAGGCATGGAAATTAAGAGTTATCAGACACATCAAACACAATTTCTAGAAGAGAAGTTGGAAAAGGTGAACAAAACCTAGGACTTTAAGAGGAAAATGGTAGAAGAATGTTCAGCTGATGAAAAATACTCTTCAGGACTACAGTATTCAATTATTTCCAAGTAAGAATTAAAAATAAGCAAAACAACCACATCATTTATACCACACTAAAGTCTAATTTGGCATAGATAGTAAATACACGTTAAAAGCCAGGAACCTGATATAGCACATTCTGAATTGGCTTCCTAACATACATTGACAGTAAAGTTTCTTCTTCTAGGAAAGAGGTTATGATGGAGACTGACTCCTCAATCTAACCTGCAACATGCACAGCATCACTAGCTCAGCCTGATCAAAGAACAGTTCCCTCAGAAGCAGTACCTTTCCTTTTATCACTATTCATTTTTGTTACCACAAAAGCACCAATATACATAAAATAAAAATCCCAACAACAGCAGCAACAACAATAAGAACAAAAACCTAACCAACTAGAGAGAAATCAATCCTGATATTGGAAACCAGGCAACTATCCAGGGATAGTGGACTCAGGTACTTTTGAGGAGAACCTACAACCAACTACTTTACTAAGCCAGCAGAATCCCTGACTACATTCTGAATCTTCCCATTATACCCATAGATAAGTGTAGTCCTCACCCATATAAAGGAAACCTCTTGCTGTAACAAATGGAGGCCATCACAGGAAACTACAGCCAATCAGAATGCAATAGCAGAGCCTGTCCCAACGATCATCTGCAACACCACTCCTGCACTGAAGGCTCAGGCATTATTGTGGAAGAGGGGGAGGAAAGGCTGTAAGAGGTAGAGGAACTGGGAATTTACTGTGACACTGTTTCTTAGGAATGTCAGAAGCTCCATCCAGAAAGCCTCACCAAGCTGACTGCCTAAACAAGTACAGCACCAAAGCTCAGGAGGCCTCAACCACCATCGAGAAATTGGAGGCAACTGAGGAATGCTGAGAACAGGAGTGACAGTCTTTCCCAGGGAAGAGCACAGCAATTGGTTAAATACTACTAAATGGTCAGCCCTGAAAACATATGTACAAGGAACATACAGAATGAGCAGGTTGTTTTTCTATATTTAAGGGTTATTATAGGAGCCCCTCAGTGGTGGCGCACGCCTTTAATCCCAGGACTTGGGAGGCAGAGGCAGGCAGATCTCTGTGAGTTCGAGGCCAGCCTGGTCTACAAAAGAAGTCTGGGACAGCCAGGATACCCTGTACTGAAAAATAGGGGACTGGAGGAAGGAGAAGAATTCCCCCCACTCTGCCTGTCTCTTATATAACAATTACTGGGAAAAAGAGGCAATGGTTTTGAAAGAGAGCAAGGACGGGTATATGGAGGGTTTGGAAATAAGAAAGAGAAGGGGAAAGTTATGTAGTTGTATTAGCATCTAAAGAAATTAAAACTCTTAAAAAAAAAGACAAAAACAAAAAAACAAAAAACAAAAAACAAAAAACAAAAAAACAAACCTCTTCCAATTCCAGATCTAGAAAATACTAGAAAACACTAGAAAAATATAAATGAAATAAACACCAAATGTAATATAATCAGCATGAAAAGTATCCTCTGTTTTCACTTTAATATTATTAATAAAGAAAATAGTCTTTTCAATAATCTAGGAAACTGAGAAATTGACTAGCAACTCTACAGAGAAAATGTGTTAGAAGCTGTTTCTCATTTTAAAATTGTTTAATGTATGTGTGTGCGTGTGTGAGTGTGCATCATATTTAGGCAGGAGCCGCTGGAGGCTAGAAGACGGCGTCAGATCCACACGAAGTGAAGTTAGGCAGTGTGAGCTACAATGTGGTGCTGGGACCCAACCCAGGCCCTCTACAAGAGCAGCCAATGCTCGCAACTGCTGAGGCATCACTCTAGCTCCTGCTTTTCATTTTTATCATGCAGTTCACAAACAATTCAAATGCTATTTACTGAGAGGGTGAAGTTTCACTTTATGACTTTACAAAGCTTTTACAGCCAATCTGTTAACTGGAATATTAAGTTTTAAAAGTCTAATCACCTAATAGCTATGTGACTCAGTAGTTACCATATAAACTCTCTTTTCTCTCACCAAACTAGAAGGAAAATTGCAAATTATTTTAGTTCATTTTAAGCTCATGCTTTCCATTTGATGTTCTCCTTTCAACTCAACTCTTGTTTCTTTTTCAGCCCAAGGCTACTTGTTTTTAGTATGGCAGTTGGAGAGTTTTTTTTTTTTTTTTAAAGTTTTGTGGTTCTGAGGAAAAACTTGGGAATTCATTCAAGCTAGACAAGGACTCGGCCACTGAGCTGCATCCCATGCTGTAGCCACCGCCCCTCAATGATACCATGGACTTAACCCAGGGTTCCACCAGACAACTGCTTTATCATTGAGTTATATCCCTGGCCTTCAACTCAAAATTTAAAACATCTGGCTTTTTAAAAAGTTTTAAACAAAACATTTTGTGAATGTATTTCAAATAATGAATACACTGGCAATAAATGGAAATAGAGATATAGCCAAAAATAAATAGTGAACAGGTTTTAAGATGTCAGAAAACTAAATGTTTGGATCAAAGCTAACAAAATGAATGCACAACTGACTCAAAACATTGTTTCTGAATAAACAAGGAATAATTAATAGCCATATATGTTGTCCCTGATGTATGTATAAGCTTCCTCTTAGAAGACAGCAAAAGAACAGAGATCAAAGAATAAAGACAAGACTCTAGAATAAAACAGAATAAGAAACTTTGAAAAGTGGAGGCAGTAGCCAGGCAGTGGTGATGCACACCTTTAATCCCAGCGTTCAGGAGGCTGAGGCAGGTTAATCTCTGGGTTCGAGGCCAGCCTGGTCTACAGAGTGACCCTGGTCTATAGGCACACAGAGAAACCCTGTCTTGAAAAACCAAGCCAAACCAAAAGGCAAAATGACAAAAACCAACCAACCAAACAACTCTCCAAAAAGCATCCCCCAAACAAAACAAAGAAAGAAAAGTGGAGGCCAGACAAAGTGGAGAAAAAGAGTTGTATCACTGCTCCATGGCCCAAGGCAGGAAGAAAGGGGATCGAGTATTGCTGGGTAAGACAGCACGAGGCACATTCACTAGGCAGGTAATTAGATAATGCTAATTATACGCATCTCGACTTCTAGAGAGTCAGACAAAAACTTTACACAGATTCCAGTAGAATATGCTACTTTACAAAAACAAAATTAAGAAATTATACATTTTTCAAGAGTCTTTTAATTGTTTCTAATACCCTAATTAAAAAGGTTGAATCAGTACATTTCCATAGGAATGTAGTCCTTTGCCTTAGTCAAGCCCAGGGGCAGTGGGTTTCAAGGAGTGGCGTCTGCTCCCTATTTCCCTCGGACTTTAGGGATTAATGCCACATGCAATTATACTTGATGTAAAAAGGTAGAAGTTTAAATAGCATGAAGTAAAGTTTCCTTCAAATAACAAAGCACAGCACACTCAAATAAGAATTAATGAGTAAAATTACTTATTTTTCAGAAGAGTTTAATATTTGAGATTGAAGCCCCAGAAGAACCAACGAATACATTCTGTACCAGTCTTTTCCGGTTCACTTAAGTATAAGACACAGAAGCCCACAGGTTCATAGTTACTGAAAACCTCTATTTCTTAAGATAAATCTACGAAAATACACATGACATGAAATGTACCTTCATGGGCTGGAGAGATGACTCAGAGGTTAAGAGCACTGGCTGCCCTTCCAAAGGTCCTGAGTTCAATTCCCAGCAACCACATGGTGGCTCACAACCATCTATATGAGATCTAATGCCCTCTTCAGCACTGTATACATAATAAATAAATAAATCTTAAAAGAAAAAAAAAGAAATGTACCTTCACAAGTGTCTCAAAACTAAGTCCTACTCTTCAAATTTGTAAACTCATACACCACATATAATATGTAAAGAGATCCCTTTTGACTATTACACTCACATATGCATGTATACAACAAGTGTTCACAGCAAAAACACCCTATCAGAAAGAAGCCTTTAAAAAATTCAGGCTGTGCTGGCAAGATGGCTCAGTAGATAAATGTACTTGTCCTCACACATGACAACCTGAGTTTGATGCTAAGAATCTTCATGCTGGAAAGAGGAAAAATGATACCTGCAAGTTGTTCTGTGACCTTCAAACACCACCTACCTTCATATAGGTGTGTACATACATACACACACACACACACACACACACACACACACACACACACACACACACACACACAGAAGGGGGGGCGAGAGGGAGAGATCGAATATTTACACATGTGTCTGTATAGAGCTTTTAAAACGTTTTAAATTGATGTATTCAGTTCTAAGAAAATCAATTCCCTCTGTTCAGTAAAATGTGAAATAGTGGTAATTCCCTTACATTGGCACTCTTACTGAATGTTGAAGGAAGTATATATAAATTGATGTATCATTTTGGAAAAGAAATCTGACAGCAATCTCAAGACACAGAAAGTGCCTATGCCCCTTCCTGGTACTTTTATTTTGGGGAAGCTACTGTATGAAAAATAGCTCAAGTTAGGAGAAAAGATAAAATAGATTACGTATAACATCTTAGACCAGTAGTTAAGATCCTTTCACCTTTATGTTACAATTCATAACAGTAGCAAAATCGCAGCTATGAAGTAGCAATGAGATAATTTTACAGTTGGAGGTCACCCCAACGTAAGGGGCTGTACCAAAGGCAGCAGCGTTAGGAAGGCTGAGACAGCCGGCAGCCAAGCTTTAGCTTTCATCTTTTGATCATGGCAGTTTCAGCAGCTCTGGAAGAACAACAGACTGATCCACAGCACGTGCAAAGAGGAAGTCACATGACTGACTAGTATGAGCCTGACTGCCAGCGTCTGCTTCTTACTGTGGCACGGATGCTCTTCACTGGTCTTCTAAAGAAGGCTGTTGTTAAAAAAAGTTTTTAAATTAAAAGGCCCTAAAAAAAAAAAAAAAAAAAAAGCCAAGTATTGGCTAGGGATGAAAGCAAAAAGTCTTTAGAAGAGACCAGTATTTGTGGACTTGGAAACTGTCCTGTGTCTTTTAAATGCCATAGTCTACTGCAGTGAAAGATTAGAAATATGGTTAAACATTTGACAACAGAGAAATGGTAAATGGAATGGGAACTTACGTAAGCCATAGCTGAGTCAGGGCAGTAGAATTATGGGTGATTATTTAAAATTTTTTTTAGCTCATATTAACATTCCATCCAGAAATGAAAAAGTCAAGATAAAAAACACACTAAGAGGTATAGCTCCTAATTCACTTCACGAGGTCTATTACTCTATTAGCAAGGCTATTTGAAGAAAACCACAGATCAAAATTTGTCACTATAACAGGGGCAAAATTTGTATCTGTGGATTTTTTGTTTGTTTTTTGAGACAGGGTTTCTGTGTGTTGCCCTGGCTGTCTTGGACTCAATTTTGTACACCAGGCTGGCCTTGAATTCACAGAGATCTGCCTGCCTCTGCTTCCCAAATGCCCAGCTGTATCCATGGATTCTATACTCACCAATTTCAACAAAAACCATTAAAAAGAAATCTTGAAACTGCACCTGCCCTGAACATATATATAAAATGAAAACTGTCTACATGGTCTTTATTTAGTCATTAAGATATGATTTTAGGTATAAAAGATGGTGTATCTGCAATTAACAGGTCATGTGTTGTGTATGTACAAGATACTGAAATGAATTCACCAGAACAGTAACATGTACTAGCAGTAGCCTATAAGTATCACTACTTGAAAAAGTACATGCAGATATCTGTAACTATTGGTGTATGTGTAAATGTGCACTGTATATGACAACTTCTGTTTATGCTAGCTTTTGTCTATCTTTAGGTCTGACATTTTAAAATTTGCATTGTACTCCACATTTTTTAACTATAGAAAAACTGAGCTGGAACACTCAATAACATATAATTTATGTTAGTGAAACCTTACGAATGAAAAGACAATAAGGGTGACATAAGGGATCACTTGAGAACTATAGTTTTTGAAAAGAATTGCAATAATAAGAAAACATGGGTACTTAGTTTCAACTTTCAGTATTCTAATTTGAGAAATCAAACGTAAGAAAGGTCTATGCTTAAGTTTGGACAGGAATAATTTGTAGTTAATAAAAACAAGAAACTAATAAAAAAAGTAAGCTGGAAAGAGGATAAAATGCTCTCCACCACTCCCCATCCCAAGGCTCAGGGAATCTATGAGTAAGAGGAGGTAGAAAGATTTTAAGATCCAGAAGGGATGGGTAACTCCAGGAAAGGAGCATTCCGAGACGTAACAAGACTGACACACATATGAGGTCACGGAGACGGATGGAGAGTATAAGACTGGTACAGGTTCACATCAGACAAAATCCCAGCATTGAGAAGGGGAGGTGGACATAGCCCTACCCCTAACCAAGAAGATAATTACAATTGATACCTATTGGGAAAGGGAAAACCAGTTTTCTGTAATGGAATGATACTGGGTATGCTAGGGCAGGCCCTACGCCTTAGAATAGCTGGCCAACACAAAACAAATGCCATTGTCTTTGTATGCATTTTATTTTTTATGTATGTGTATTTTATTTATTTTCTTTTTCCCTTTTCTTTTTGTTTTTCGAGACATGGCTTCCCTGTGTAGCCTTGGCTGTCCTGGACTCACTTTGTAGACCAGGCTGGCCTCCAACTATAGCAGTCCACCTGCCTCTGCCTCCCAAGTGCTGGGATTAGTGGCGTGCGCCACCACACTTGGCCATTTTACTTATTTTATTTTCAGTTTGTTTTTTCTTTCTTTCTTCCTTTTTTTTTTTTTTTGGAATTGTTTTTCTATCCTTCTTTGGAGAGAGAACATAAAGTTGAGTGGATAGTACGTAGGGAGGATCTAGGAAAGAATATGATCAAAATGTATGAGGAACATTTTTTTTTTCTTTTAAATAGAAAAAAAGAGAATAAAATGTTAGTTATGAGGTGAATTAAGTACCATTTTCTTACCTGAACATTTCTGGAAAATAAAACTTTTTTAAAGGTATGCTTTATTATTACATCTAAATGTATTCAGAAGAAACTTGTATTTTAATATCTAATTCTCACCTGGAACCCATTTGATTTCCATTTCCATATCATTTTCTTTTCCTTTCTTTTCTTTTTCTTGGATAACCTGCAAGAGCTGTCTATATTTAGCAATTTGTTCTTCATCGTCCTTCTGGTGTTTCTTTGTTTTTCCATCTTCTCCTACATTGGCTCCATCCTCACCTAATAAAACAAAGCAACCAAATTAATCAATCTCATTTCATACAGAGAAACAATTACCTTCCCACTTTATTGTTTAGCTCTCGTGCTCTCTTCAGGATACAGCTAAAATGGTGTTCAAGAAATACTGCAACCAGAGAACACAACTTCAGCTTGTGACCATAAAACCGAAGACTTTGGTCCTGTACTCAGTAAGACTCAGATGCAATGATGTCATTGTCAGAGTACTACACAATATTCCCTTCTATGCAAATTGCAAGAGCACTAAGGGTGGCAATTCAGTCCCTTCTTTGTCCTCTGCCATCAGCACAGTGCCTTTAAAAATATTCTGCTCAATAAAAGGAGGCTGAATGTTCTGGAGTGAATTTGGCATATGGGATTGGATTCTCAGGCCACAGAGAAGAGGCAAAGGAAGTTGTGTAGAATCTAAGTCTGAGATTATGAAGTCCTTTCCATTGAATTGTGAATAGGCACATTTACTCTTAGAGTATTGTTCATCAATTAAATTAATTTTGCTGTGTGGAAAGACAATTAATATTTCTGAATTCTAGTTTCATAAAAATTAAAATGTGAAGAAACAGTATAAAACCATGGGCAACAAATATAGAAAAAAATAATCCATAAAGTTTGTTGTTCTATAGTTTTAATGCGAATTCTTCAAGTCAGTAACATAAATTAGAAAACTGGGTTTGAATGTAAAGCATACAAACTTATCAAATTCATTAACCATCTCCAGTAGCATAAAGTTTGGAAATGGTGCAGTGAAGTTCCTGTCTTTGTAACCCATGCTCACTAAACTGTGATATGAGCATGGGGCTATAAAGTACAAAACGTCAGTGTTAATACCTTGCTTTTACATCTTTAAAAAGGTGATATGTGAGGGGAAAAGTTGGTTAAGTAAATATTTAAAACTTATTTTTCTCTCTAAATGAATAGGAAATGGTTGTGGGCATTCTTTCCATCATCCCATCACACTTTTACATTTCCACTCAGACAGCTGAAGCTCATTTTTTTGCTGTTTGTGCTTTGTGCCACAATAATAGTGTTGGATAGAATTCTGTCATGTATCCCGTAATTCAATGGATAAAACATGAGGAACACATTAACAAAATGGCAACGAATTCATTCTATTAAAAGCTTACTTCTGAAAACATAATTAGAAGCAAGCTCCTTCCAGGTTGAAATTTTAGTGGTAAGTCTCTGATGGCTTATTTTAAATAGATTTTTTTTTTCCAGTACTAAAATTGTACTTTCTGAAGCTCTAAAATGTGGGATAAGTCATGTAGGTCTGTTTTTTAATTCAAGGACAATATTTTATGAATACCTTAATATTACATAATATTTTTAAAAAATAATTTCAAACAGTAAGCTTTTCTTATAAACAACAATCAGGAACATTTAGTACTCAAATATACTAGTGTAGCTATCAGAGGAACTAAATTACAGACCAAGATAAGTTAGTAATCAATTAAAATACTGAAGAAAAAGCCATGCTTTAAAAAAACATAAGTAGTGTATTTCAAACTGAAAGACATTAGTCTTTAGTTTAAAGAGTTATGCCGGGTATGGTGGCACATGCCTTTAATGCCAGCATTTGGGAGGCAGAAGCAGGCAGATCTTTTTGAGTTCAAGGCCAGCCTGGTCTACAAAGTGAGTCCAGGACAGCCAGAGCTGTCGTGAAACAAAAAACAAAACAAAACAAAAGAATTAAAATACATGATACAAGATAATGTACTAAATACTTTATATACATCATTTCAATCTTTCTATGAGCCAGGGTACTGTTGGAATTCTTATTTTATAACTATACAAAGAAAGGAACAGGGCTCTAAGAAAACTTTCTTATTTCCCGATGTGATAAAGTCAGGATTTGAAACCAGTAGAATCTATGCTTTTTTCCCCCTTACTATTGTACAATACTGAAGGTTAAACGTAGAGCTTTATGAAACTTGACAAATGCTCCACCATTGAGCAGCCTAGACATTAAGTCCATTGAATCCAAGATATTAAATCTACTGAAAATTTATGCTTATTTTCTGATAATGTTAACACTTATTTACTGGTCAGGTGTTCTATTGTTAATTGTTTTAGTGGGGGTGGGGCGGGTGGAAAGATGGCTCAATGGGTAAGAGCACAGGCTGCTTTTCCAGAAGACGTAGGCTCAATTCCCTGTGTTCACATGGCAGCTCAGAAACCATCATAACTATAGTCCCAGGGGGATCTAACACCTTCTTCTGGCACTAGGGTTACTCAAACAGCACAGAGACACGCAGGCAAAATACCATATATGTAAAATAAAATAATTCCAGGAAGAGTGAAATGGCTCAGAGAGGAAAGATGCTGCTGTCAAGCCTGGTAACTGATGTTGACCCACATGGTAGGAAGGAACAACTGAGTCCTGCAAGTTGTTCTTAATTTACATATGCACATTCAACATATGCACACACACACACACACACACACACATACATACACACACATACATACACATACACACACATACACATACACACAGAGCATCATTTTAAAAAACAAAACAAAGCCATCTGAAAAACATGGACCCAGTCATCCCCAAAAGACACGAAATATTACTTCTTTTGGTATTTCAGAACCATAGTTTAAAAAAGCACAAACAAAACTACTGAAAATTATCAGAAAAGCACATAATGTCCACTAAGCATATAAATTTACCTTTTCCATACCTACAGTAGATGAAGACAAATTCTTCCTTTTTATTTATGAGGGAAAGGCTATAAAAGCTCTGTGAGAAGTCAATACTATGTATAGTAAGAAATAAAACATTCAAATTCATCAGAAGGATTAATAAGCACCAGCCACCAAGGACTTAAAATGTAAAGTCTTTCATATCCAATATAAGCACCACTGCAAATTACATACGTTCCTTATTAAAACTTCATTACATTTATTTACTCTGTGTATGCATGTGCCATAAGGACTTTCAGAAGTTGGTTCTCTCCTTCCACTGTGTGGGTGGGTCCTGGGATCAAAATCAGACAATCAGGCTTGACAGTAAGAGCTTTTACCCACTGCACCATCTCACCAGCTTGGAAACTATACATTTTCACAGAGTATGAATCATATAATTATGTGGTTTTATCAATATGTAATGCATACTAATAAAGAGCAGCTATTAAACATGATTTTCCTTTCTTTAAGCTGATAACTTCAGAACAGTATTTTGTGACAAAGTGTAGAGGATAGTGCGGGCTGGAGAGATGGCTCAGAGGTTAAGAGCACTGTCTGTTCTTCCAAAGGTCCTAAGTTCAATTCCCAGGAACCACAAGGTGGCTTATAACCATCTATAATGAGATCTGGTGCCCTCTTCTGGCAAGCAGAATACTGTATAAATAATAAGCAAATATATATTTTTTTTTAAAAAAGAGGATAATGTACTACTTTAGGTGCTATAAAAACAAAAAACAAACCATTCAGAAACTAAGAAAGTCAAGGTTTAATGTTAAAATGTGAGCTCTATGTTAAAAGTAGAAAAGTATTTATGTATTATTTCATATGCTACAAGGTCATAGAAATAATACATCATGTAAAGGGAAAACCCTAAGAAAAATGTTAAACTATAAATAAAGATGTTCTTTCTTGCTTATTTAAATTATCTATGTTTAACACTTTGGCTTTTTCATTTTCTGTCAGCACTGAACTCATAGTTGTTAATATTTGGTAATTCATTTAGATAATTCATTGCAAAAATGTAAAGGCAGATAATATACACAAAAGCTGAAGGGTTATACCTGTAGCTCAGTTCAATCCCTCGAGTTGCCCAAACAAACAAACGGAAAACTGATTGCACTGACAATACTTTATTGGGCTGAGGATGGCTCAGTTGGTAGAATGTCTGCCATGCAAACTTGAAGGCCTGAGTTGAATCCCTAACACTGAAGTAAAAGCTGGGCAAGTCTCCAATCCCAGCACTTTAGAAACAGACAAAAACAGATCTTAAGTTCAGTGGCCAGCTAGCTTAACCAATTAGTGAACTCCATGTTCAGTGAGAGAGGAAGAGACCTTGTCTCAAAAAACAATTGAAGATACTTAATAATGACCTCTGGTCTCCACAGCACATGTGCACATAACCACATGTACACATATATGCAATAGACACATACACACACACACATGAACAGAGAGACAGAGACAGAGACTAACAAGAAATTACAACCAAATAACTAAGTGGTGAAGAAAAAATGGTATTATGTTTTACAAAATTAGTTATTTCTAAGCAAATAGAATGATCAATTTAACAAGTACACAATCATTTCAATCCTCAAAATTTCTTAAATAGAGCTGACAACTACTGCTTCTGTTATATCAACCTCTTCATTGAGAACATTAAGTTGGATGCACTATTTTTAAAGTTCTTCTCAAAGTTTCAAAGGGATTACAAAATGAATTAAAGTTTGAAAGAACTGACAAGTTAGTGAAGAAATATCACATCAAAATCAAGAATAGAGAACGTAACATCACAAGGATGATCCCAAGTGTTTAAAGATCTGTATTGTTTCTGAGCACTTATTTCTTGATCCACAGCTGTGAACTCAACTGGAAGACTATTAAGGACCAAAAGGAAACACGTTAAAGTCCACAGGAAGAGGAAGTCAGCTAGTCCCCTGGAATTAATTAAGCAGAGATCCAGAGGGAGAGCCAAATTTTAAACTCAAGAGACTAAACTACAGGGCTGGAGAGATGGCTCAGTGGTTAAGAGTGCCGCCTGCTCTTCCAGAGGTCCTGAGTTCAATTCCCACAACCACATGGTGGTTCACAACCATCTATAATGTAATCTGATACCCTCTTATGCAGATAAAAGTACTCATATGCAATAAAATAAATAAATAAATCTAGAAATAAAAGAGACTAAACTATAAAGAAATGATATTGTTGATGTGAAAAATAGACATAGGGATTTCTAAAAGTGAATAACAACCAAGATAAAGAATTCAGTGGATAAGAAGATTTTAGCAGAATGAACACTGATGACAAGACACTTTGAAACTAGAAGATGTGGTAACAGAAGGAAATATCCAAAATGAAATACAGGGAAAAAGGTAAAATTGCAAGAGAAATGAAATGTTCTCTTGGGATGTACCTCAGAGTAGAGTGCTTGCCTTGTATGTACAAAGCCCTATATCAAAACACCTAAAGAGGGATGGCATGGTGACACGTACCTGTAATCTCAGCACTTGAGACAAAAGCCGGTGGATCTCTGTGAGTTTCAGGACAGTTTGGACTACACACAGAAACCCTGTCTCCAAACAAATAAAAAATAAAACAAACAAAAATCTAAAGAGAGAAGATGCAGATCTAATGCATACTTAAATAGTTCTGGAAGGACAGGAGAAAAATCAAATAACTGAAAACACCAATACTAAAAAAGAGACCACTTTGTCAATTAAAAGGACCCCAAAAATCTCAAGCTTAATACACACACACACACACACACACACACACACACACCCCTACCTTACTGTTAGAATGAAGAAAATCTCCAGTTAACCTTCACAGAAGGTTACTATCAGTGTGGATTCAGGGAACTTTGGGAATCCAATTGAGATTCACAAGCAAAAGCAAATTTTTCTGGCATTTGGTATTAGCTCATTCATACTACAGGTCTCTGTCTGTCTGCTTTTCTTTTTTCTTTTTTCTTTTTGGTTTTTTGAGATAGGCTTTTTCTGTGTAGCCTTGGCTGTTCTGGATTCCTTTGTAGACCTGGCTGGTCTTGAACTTACAGAGATCACCTGCCTCTGCCTCCCTGAGTGCTGGGATTACAGGTGTGCACCATCATGCCTACCTAGCTCAGGCATTTCTTCAGTATGTACTTAAAGCCGAAGAAAGAGATTTAGAAAGAGCGAGCTATGGGAGTCGGGGAAGTGTAAAACAAGGACAATATAAGACAGGGTTACACCCCAAGCAATACGCACTAAATCACAAAGTTACTTAGGATTCCTACAGTCTTAGTGGAATCCTTGCCTAGCGTTCACAATGATCTGGATCCAGTCCCCAGCACTGCAAAAAAATGGGTGTGGTAGTCTATGCGTATAATCAAATCACAGACCTTGGCAGCAGAGGCAGGTGGACCTCTGTGTTCTGTGCCTTCAAGGTAAGCCTATCTGCAGAGAAGGACTGTCTTTTTTTTTTTTTTGGAAGGACTGTCTTAAAACCACTTAATTACCAATAGAGTTGGGGTGCATAACAGCATTTTACAAGTCTAAAAGGCTAGGCTTTTTTTTTTTTTTGGTTTCAAGACAGGGCTTCTTTATGTTATCTTGGCTGTCCTGGACTCACTTTGTAGACCAGGCTGGCCTTGAACTCACATCGATACGCCTGCCTCTGCCTCCCGAGTACTGAGACTAAAGGCGTGCACTACCATGCCCAGCTACAAGGCGAGGCATGTTTACTTAGCCAGAGTTTAAGTAAATTTTGTGGCTATAGAAAATTAGACTAGCAAAGTATGTAGAATTTTTTTAAAGCTTATTTATTGCTGTTAGCACCACCATGACCACTATTATTATTGTGTATGTGCTAAAGCATGAACGAGTGTTAAGAAGACAACTGTTGGTGAGTCAGTCTCCTTCCGTCATGGGCTCTGGGGATCAACATCAGGTCACCAGGTTTGTACCTCAAGTGCGTTCACCCAATGAACATACTGCCAGTCCTTCAAATATACATCTATGCAATTTATGCATGTAATTCTATGCATATGAATATGCTGTGCAGTCAGTGTGGGGATCTTTTTAAGTTTGCCCAAGACATAGTTCTATTACCCACTCAATAAAAGGACTAGCAAGTACCTTGAGACGCTTCCTCCACCTCCTCTTCATCCTCACTTGAGGAAGCTAAGTAGGCCTGAAAGTCCATGTCTAAAAGCTCTTCCTTTTTAAACTTTCTGTTAAGTGTTGTGATTCTTTCATGATCAGTCTCATCCCAAGTGATCTCCACCTTGAATCCAAAAATGAAAGTAAACCAACACATAACAGCACAAAGGTAAACTCATACTTATTAAAGCACAATGTTAACTTTTATGTTTAGTGTTACGTTAAAAAGTGTGCTTGGCATTTCCCTAGCACTTGACAGCAAAGGCTGAGGTAGATCTCTGTGAGTTTCAGGGCAGCCTGGTCTATATTGAGAGTTCTAGTCCAGCCAAGGCTACATAGTGAGATCTTGCCTTAAAAAAAAAAAAAAGCCGGGCGTGGTGCACGCCTTTAATCCCAGCACTCGGGAGGCAGAGGCTGGCAGATCCCTGTGAGTTCGAGGCCAGCCTGGACTACAAAGTGAGTCCAGGACAGTCAAGGCTGCACAGAGAAACCCTGTCTCGAAAAACCAAAAAAAAAAAAAAGAAAAAAAAAGTTACAATGCACTTAAAAAGTTCACACATGGGCATGTTAAAAATATATACAAATGACATAATTAATAAGTGGTTCCTTATTTGTAGACATGTGTTCACCTTTACCTTCCCCCTCATTCTCAGCTATATGAATGATACTGCAATACTGATGTGAACAAACACATTAACTGTGGTGGGAGAAAAATAAGACTATCTGCTAGAAAAGGTTAATACTATTATGAACCAGTGAAAACATGATTTTCATGTGGTGAACTAAAGAGTCATAGACTAAATGATATCTGTTAATAAAGCAACATACTCTAAATAGGTATCATTTTCCTAAAAAGATTAAGAGTCACTGATGGCAAAGGTTTTTATGATTAGAAGTAAGCAAAAACTCTATATGAATAAGTTCATTGATAATATGACCGAGGGAGCCTGGCTTCCATCCTCCATTCCAGCGGTCCTCAACCTTCCTAAGGCTGCGACCCTCTAATACAGTTCCTCATGTTGTGGCAACCTCCAACCTTAAAATTGTTTTTGTTCAGCTTTGTAACTACAATTTCCTTACTGTTAGGAACTGTAATGTAAACATCTGTGTTTTCTGACTGTCTCAGGTGACCCCTGTAAAAGGGTCTTTTGATCTCTAAAGGGGTTGTAACCCATAGGTGGAGAACCGTTGCTCTATTCAGTGCCTCGTGAAAGGGTCCTAGGTGGCTTTATGTTTATAATACAAAGTCCAAGTCCTTGTTTTTTCTGTTTAGTTCAATTTCTCCATATTAGGACAACATGGGCACTAGTTAACCACGAGATTCTTAAAAAAATCCTTGCCACTCTCTTAGAAGTTTTAGCCAGTCACAGGATTCAGAGCTACCCCTACTGGGAGCAGACATTGGTGATAAGACAGGACGCAGCATCTCCTGGCTAAATATGCTGCCTATATTCAGTACTTAGCATAACGTGGGTGGATCTTTTAGAATTCACTTACTCTGGGGTCTTACTATACTCTGTAACTAATCCATACCAGAACACCCTCCCCCAGCACAGCATGTGACAGGTGACAGTGGCTCTCTGACATCACAGGAAGGGCAGGAGCCAGTGTGGTGTTGTAGAGCACTGCAGCAGGCAGACTTGGGGTGAGACAAGGAGCCCCCATTTAGCTAGGGAACAAGCAATCAGGCTGCGGCTGCGGATGTTGTTCTGGTTGTTGTTCTTCTTCTCCTCCTTTTTTTGGATTTTTCGAGACAGGGTTTCACTGTGTCGCCTTGCCTGTCTTGTAGACCAGGCTGGCCTCACACTAACAGAGACCCGCCTGCCTGTCTCCTGAGGGCTGGGATTAAAGGCGTGCACCACCACACCCAGCTTTTTAAGCTGCTTCTTATCAATATGAAAACTATTCGTCCTTATTTATTCTAGTTTTGTTGTTTACAAAACTTTTAAAAAATCAAACTCTTGCTTTTAGCAACTTTAGAATTAGGTAGTATTCTGAGTGTTTGTACATTGGATACTATACTGTTTGCACATGTGCTCCTATTTCAAATGGTCAATAGTTTTGTGTAGCTGTCATTTGAGGTAAAGCTACATCCTTCTTTTATTCTCTAGAATCTTAATAGCTAACACACTGACTATTAAAAGAATCTAAGACAGGGCCCGGTGTGGTGACTTACACCTTTAATCCCAGCACTTGGGGAGACAGAGGCAGATGGATCACTGTGAGTTCAAGGCCAGCCTGGTCTACAAAATCGAGTTTAGGACAGCCAGGACTGTTAGAGAGAAACTATGTCTCAAAAATAAAAAAGTATCTAAGCTAGAACCAGGGCCTCCACATGCGCCAGACAAGGGTTCTACACTGAAATACACCCCTAGGCCCACGGAACCTAGTCAACAGTGTGTGGGTAAAACAACAGAGGGAAAGAACTGAACAAACCACCACATTACCAGACTGACTACGGCTGAAAGATGAGAAGACATTCTGAAAAATATGTGTCAACAGTATAGTATCCAATGCACAAACACTCAGAATACTACCTAATTCTAAAGCTGCTAAAAGCAAGAGTCTAACTATACATTTACTTTTTCTTTTGTAAATACAGGGTCTCGTGTATCCCGAGCAGTTGACTCTTGAGCTCCTGGTACCCCTGCTCAACTTCCCAAGCACTGGGAGGATTAAAGGCATGTGCTGCTGTGTTGGGCCCATCTATACATTTTTTTAAAAACAGATTTATTTATTATATATACAGTGCTCTGCCTGCATGTATACCTGCAGGCCAGAAGAGGGCATTAGATCACTTTAGAGATGGTTGTGAGCCACCATGTGGGTGCTGGGAATTGAACTCAGGACCTCTGGAAGAGCAGGTGTTGCTCTTAACCTCTGAGCTATCTTTCCAGCCCCCTTAGCTACAGAGCTAAGAAATACAGTTGGGGAAAAAAAAAAAAAAGAAAAAAAGAAAAAAAAAAAAAAAAAAAAAAA
>OU015742.1:9339433-9356076 GCA_907169655.1 Acomys percivali | reverse complement strand
AAAAAAAAAAAAAAAAAAAAAAAAAAAAAAAAAAAAAAAAAAAGAAATACCGTTGAGGTTCCCATTGCAGCAGATGTAAAATACTTTGGTTTATATGCTGTTAGATCAACTTCTGAGGCCACATCCTTGGGCTCATCATCAAAAGTAATGTCATCTGGTATAAACCTAAAAAAACAAGAAAAATTCAAACATAAAAGTAGTGATTACCAGGGTTCACATTTTCTACTAATTAGCTATAGTTTATAAAAAAGTTTTAAGCTAGAAACTACCTTGGCACAGTATCTCTAAAATTTATAAAGTATAAATCTGAACTTTCACTAAATCAGAGAGAATTCTATATAGAGAGACTTTGCATTAGGAACTAGTTAATGTAAGCCAGCTTTCAAAAACCCAGATGCAGTAACATAGCCACTGGCTCACTGTAGAGACCTAAAATCAAACAGAATTAATAAGGGATAAGTCGTCTCAATACAGAGTACCACAAACATAAATCTCACTGAAAATAAAGAAAAGTTTAAAGCTGATTAAGAATAATCTTAGCTAGCCGGGTGTAGTGGCGCACACCTTTGATCCCAGCACTCGGGAGGCAGAGGCAGGCAGATCGCTGAGTCTGAGGCCAGCCTGGTCTACAAAGCAAGACTAGGACAGCCAAGGCTACACAGAGAAACCCTATCTTGAAAAACAACAAAAAAAGAAAAAAGCTATAATTTGCATAGGAGATTATTTCCACACATACATAAAATGCATCTACTACGTATTTATCAAGAATTATGGGGTGGTGGTGAAGAGAAGGCTTAGCAGTTAAGAGCACCCGCTGGCTCATGCAGAGGACTCAGGGTTGATTCCTAGCACCTAGCTGGCAGCTCACAATTATCTGCAACTACAATCCCACAGGATCTCACCTGATAAAATAAAAATAAATAAATCTTTTAAAAAATGATTTTAAGGACATAAATAATGAAAATGGCTCAAATTATTTTTAATCAATTATTATTAGCTTTTCTTATTAATTTTCTAGAATACAAGACAGTACTGCTTATCCAAATATTTTACTGTTTATGAGCTTGCTACATTGTAAAATTCAGTTGCTATGACATACACTGAATTACCTTAGGTCTATGAAAGAACAACTGCTTTCAAATTCCAGGCCATCACAATCTTCGTAAATCTTACTTGCTGTTTCAGGAGAATCGCAATCCACTACTGCATAATAGTATTTCAGTCGTTTGAACTGGTAGTCTCTTAGCTTCTCTCTAGAGGCCCTAATTGGGGAAAAAAAAAATCAAATCAAACATATATACACAAGAACACAGAAACCTCTCCATGAAAAAACAAACATACAGAAGACTGGCTTCAACCCCAGAATGGCAACAACAATGAAACAACTGATTCAATAAAAATTATAAGCTGGCTTCTGCTCCAAGTTATCTTTCCTTACTGGTTTTAACTCTATAAACACTGAATACTTAAGCTCAGTTTACCATTCTGAAAAGGTGTAGCTTTTTTGTTGAGACAGGGCTTCTCTATATAACTGCCCTGGCTGTCCTGGCTATCTTGACCAGGCTGGCCTTGACCTCACAGAGATATGCCTGCCTCTGCTTCTCAAATGTTGGGATTAAAGGCATGTGTCACCACACCAGGCTAAGGCATCGATTTTTACTATTTGGAATTTAGTGTCAAGTGAAGAGGATGTGCAGATTGCATGTACTTATCTATAATCCTAACTTTTTACATTTACTATTTTTTGTTTTTATGTATTTTGCTATCATGTATAAATATCTCAGGTAAAATTTCCAGATAAGACACTGTATTTAAAACATGCCTGTTGATTAAAAATAGCATATTGCTCTTGTAGAAGACCCACATTTGGTTCCCAGAGCCCAGACTGAATGACTCACAATCACCTGTAACTCCAGCTCCAGAGGATCAACCCCTCTGGCCTCAAAAGGCACCTGTACTTATGTGTTCAAATCCACATGCAGACACACACGGAACTAATTAAAATTAATAAATACAAATCTTTAAAATATGCCTGTGAGACGTTAGCTCTAATGTCTCATCTTGAAAAATGTTTGTTCCAGAAATGAACAATTTTTGTATCTATGTATATGTGGTGTGTGTGTGTATGTGCAGGCATACGTGTGCCATGGTGTATATGTCAGAAAACAATTTTTTCTAGAGTCAGTTTCCTCTTTCTACCATGTGGGTTCTGGGGACAGAATTCAGGTCCTTTGGTTGTCAAACTAGATGACAAGTACCTTCACCCATAAAGGCATCTTGCTGGCCCAGGATTTGAACTTTGTAAGCTAATTCACTTAACTGTAGTCTGTTCCTTAAAGGTCTTTCTCTGCTACTTTTGTTACCAACACATAATCACCATTTTTTATAAAGTGCACAGATAGCTCCACCTAGTGGTTTAAAACTACTTAGAACTTAAAATCACTAGAGCATAAAACCATTCATTCCTTTATTTTTCTATTTAACACTCAATTAAGAAAAAATATAATATGAAAATAAAAACAAAATAAATTTATAGCGATGAAGACAATTATGAACTGCTTTTATAAAATACCGCAATCATTATTTCTAAGTATACACACAAGACGATGGTACAACGTGCTGCCAACTATAATCAGTTCTCAAGCTGTTCAAATCCTAAGTGTTAGTATAGAGCAAACTTCAGCCCTATTAAAGTAACAGAATTCTGAATTAAGGACATGACTTTACTAGGCTTGGTTTTATATTCTGGAGTGACTCAGTACCAGTCCTTTTCAGGGGCGTCCTCAGGAATACTCAGTAACTCCACTGGTCCTTGCACTTGCTCTTCCTTCATCCTCTCCTTTCCAAACTCCGAAGGATATATCTGAACACAAAAAATAAAACTGATATAATTCATATTGTTTTTCATATAAAATGCAGACCGTTCAAAACCAAGACATCAAGAGTCATGACTCAGCTCAATAAAACAGCTCATTTCAAACTCACTTCAGGAAAGCAAAACTAATTTCTAACTACATGAAGATAAAGTATTCTGAAGAATGTCCTTGGAAATAAGTAAATTAGGCCAGAGTATAATAGATGGGGATGGGGACAAAAACAGGGCATCATCAACAGCAACCTGTACTCTGTGCCCAGAAAGCATGGCAGAAGAAAAGAATCTACTCTCAAAAGGCGTCCTCTAACTTCCATGCACACCTGTGCACACCCACAAAACTAAAATATAAAAAATCTGCTTCTCTCTTTTAAATACCTGTTACATTAGTTTCACATTCAATTGTATTGGACAATTTCTAGATTAAGGAAATATTTTTTTCCAAGAGGAAAATTAAGGTCAGTTTTTCCCCCTCTTGGTTTTTTGATTCAGGGTTTCCCTGTGTAGCCTTGGCTGTCCTGGACTCCCTTTGTAGACCAGGCTGGCCTCAAACTCACAGAGATCCGCCTGCCTCTGCCTCCCAAGCGCTGGGATTAAAGGCTTAAAGCCGTGCACTACCATGCCTAGCAAGGTCAGTTTAATTAGAAATAAAAACAGATTTAAGTAAAAAAATATTTACTTTAAATAAAATCAATTCTCACCTTTACAGAAAATACGACTCCTCCCTTGGGCTTAAACGAGTTGAACAGAGCCAGCAAATCTTTTGCCTTTAATCTGTCCCAGTCCATGTTGCAAACGGCTAGTCGGCGTGTAACCTGAGAAAGATCGAAGATTCTGCATCTCTGCACACACCCCACCCCCACCCCTTCTCTCTCTCTCCCCTCTGGTTTTTCGAAACAGGGTTTCTCTATGTTATCTTGGCCATCCTGGACGCTTTCTGGAGACCAGGCTGGCCTCGAACTCACAGCGATCCACTTGCCTCTGCCTCCCAAGTGCTAGGATGAAAGGCATGTACCACCACGCCCATCTCTCCCCTCCCTCCCTCCCTCCCTCCTCCCTCCCTGCCCCCCCCCAAGACAGGGTCTCACTATGTAGCTCTAGGGTGTCCTGGAATTCACTATGTACACCACCTGCTTCTGCCTCCTGAGTGCTGGGATCTGTATCGTTTTCCTTTTTTCTTTTTGCTTTCTATCTTTCTTTCTTTGGTTTTTCAAGACAGGGGAGCCCTGGCTGTCCTGGACTCACTTTGTAGAGTAGGCTGGCCTTCAACTCACAGAGATTTACTTGCCTCTGCCACTCAAGTGTTGAGATTAAAGGTGTGCACCACCATGCCAGCTGATCTGTATACTTTTCAATGCTTGAAAAACAAAGATAAACAATGCAGTATCTTCTCTATCCAGTTCTAAAATCCTCTACTTTATTCAATCAATTTAACATGCAAAGAAAGCTTCAAGTGAGACAAACAATAGTAAGACCACAACAGATAAGCACTAATTCCAAACTGGTTTTTGAAGATCGATCGGTCTATCTATCTATCTAACATGTATACAGTGTTCTGCTTACATGTACACTTGCACATTAGAAGAGGGCATCAGATCTCATTATAGATGGTTGTGGGCCACCATGTGGTTGTTGGGAATTTAACTCAGGACTTTTTATTTTTATGTTATGTTATGTTATGTTATGTTATGTTACTTATTTATTGATAACTGGGGACCTTTGAAGGAGCAGACAGTGCTCTTAACCTCTGAGCCATCTCTCCAGCCCCCGTGTTTGAAGTTCTTGAACTAGGGTGGGACCACAAGCTGATGTGTTAACAGTTTTAAAGGTAGTCTGCCAGTGTGGAATGGAAATAGGTTACCTCAGAGCATTTCCTTATTGTGCATTAAGACCATAGAGACAAGCTGGGCAAGGTGGCATAATGCCTGTAATCCCAGCACTCAGGGAGGTTGAGGCAGGCAGATCTCTGTGAGTTTGAGGCTAGCCTGGTCCACAGAGCAAGTTCCAGGATAGACAGGGCTACACAGAAAAACTCTCTCAAAAAACCAACACCAACACCAAAACCAACTAACCAACCAACACACACACACACAAACACACCCCATAAATACAAACTCCCAGCAAAAACAAGTATTAAAAACTTTCATGCATTTTAAATTACTTATGTAAAAGTAATTGCTGAACACAAGGGCATACATGTGAAATCCCAGCAGTACAGAGGAAGACGCAAGAGGATTACAGCAAGTTCAAGACCAGTTAATTCTTCATACAAAGGTTCTGTCTCAAAAGGCCTTGGCAAAGATCAACATAAATTCATGATAAAAATGTCTAAAGAAACTAGGAATAGAAGGGACAATTCTCAGCATAATAAAGTCCATATACAACAAATGTGCATCCAACATTAGACTAAATGGGGAAAAATTAAATGCATTTCCTCTAAAATGAGGAAGGAGATAATGGTGTCCAGTTTTTCTAGTCTGAGTGACAGTACTTAAGGCAGTGGTTCTCAACTTGTGGGTCATGAGCCCTTCAGGGTCAAATGATCTTTTCACAGGGTCATTCACAGATACCTGCATATCTGATATTGACATAATTTCTAACAGTAGCGAAATTATAGTTATGAAGTAGCAATGAAATGTCATGGCTGGGGGTCACCATAACATGAGGAACTGAAATAAAGGGCCACAGCATTAGGAAGCTGAGAACCACTGACTCCCGGGGTACATACAGGACCCGGGCGGTGGTGGTGCACGCCTTTAATCCCAGCACTCGGGAGGCAGAGGCAGGCAGGTCACTGTGAGTTCCAGGCCAGCCTGGTCTACAGAGTGAGTCCAGGACCGTCAAGGCTACACAGAGAAGTACATATAGGAAAGGAGGAAGCCAAACTATTCCATTTCCAACAACATGATCATATACTTAAACGTTCTTAAAGGCTTTACCTGGAAACTCTTAGACCTTCTACCCTGTCTCCTAAGTTGTTCTCCAAGCCCTGGAGAAGGAGGATATGTGCAAATGTGAGTGTGTGAGAGATGTTCTCCATATCTGAGCGAGCCAGTCACTTATTCTCAACATTTGACAGTTGAGTCTTTGTAATTGCTGCTGCACATTGTAAAAAGTTTCTCTGACAAAGCTGACAGCAGCAGTGATTTATGGGAACAAACTTAACTACCTGGAGGCAACTCAGCAAGCACATCCTGTATGTCCATTTACCGTATCAGCTTCCTTATTAGGGCCCATGGCCCAAGAGGAGGCAGACCAGTGGAGGGGAAGAGGAGAACAGCAGGGATGAAAGGGACCAAAATACATCACACACATGTAATGACCATGTCACAACAAACTCATCTTTATGTATAATTAATATATACTCACTAAAAACATCTAACAAACAAACAAACAAACAAAAGCAACCTACTCAGATGACTGGAATGTCATAAATACTTCATAATGTTTTCTGTATAAGCCTGAGTCCTGAGCTCAGATCTAGCACCCAAATAAAAACGTAAAAAGCTGAGCATGCCTGCAATCCCAGGGTGGGGAGACAGGGACAGAAGTGTCCCTCAAGCTTGCTGACCAGTTAGTTTAGCTGAATCAGTGAACTCTAGCTTCAATGAGACCCCCCATTTTTAAAATTTTTATTTATTTTATGTATATAAGTACTCTATCTGCATATACATCTGCAGGCCAGAAGAAAGCATTAGATCTCAGTATAGATGGTTGTGAACCACCATGTGGTTGCCGGGAATTGAACTCAGGACCTCTGGAAGAGTAGACAGTGCTCCTAACCGTTGAGCCATCTCTCCAGCCCAAGAGACCCTGTCTTAACAAATAAGGCAGAGAACAATTAAGGCGAAAACCTGATTATCTGCCTATGGCCTACACACACGCATGCACCCATGCACGCGCACACACACACACACACACACACACACACACACACACATACACGCACACATTCAAGCATGCACACATGCATATATATATATACATATGTGCACACACCTACACATACTACAAATATAATCAAAAAAGAGAAAAATAAGAATGAAAATATGACCTTTGCAGAAAAACAGAAATTGTGTTAAATGAGATACGGCCGTCTCAAAAGAAAAATATTTTATGCTTACTTTTTTGCTGGGTTTTAATACTAAAAATTTTTTGGTATCTATATGTACTTGTAAATTAACATAAAATTAATTCACAGAGGTTGACACTGATGTAATCACTCTACATATTATGATTATCTTTTTTAAACACAGAGTTTCTCACTATGTAGACCAGGCTGGCCTTGAACTCACACCTCGCTTTAGCCTATCCTACCAATGAGTTAGCCATCAGTTCCTTCCTACTTTATTTAGTGAAATCAACCCTATCACCCACAAAAGCTAATTGAACTGTTATTCATAAACATTCTTATCGTGAATGTTACCTCATCAGCCCGAGGAGCATCTTTATCTAATTCTCTCCAAGCATGCTCAAGACCAGGCTCTTCTGGAAATAAATATACTGAATCATCTTCATCTTCAGAACTAGTTTCTATATTTCCTTTACCCCTTGCAAGATCAGGACCACTGTCACTTTCATCATCATCCTCCTCACTATCTTCTTCTTCTTCTGCTTCTTCCTCATCTTCCTTTTCATCATCACCAGCTGAAGTTCTATCATCACTTGTGATTTCATCTTCAGATTCTTCTTCACTTCCTATTTCACTGGCACTGTCTGAATCTTCCTCCACGGCATCTTCATCAACCATTTCACCATCATTGTCTTTTGCCACTATGGCTGAAACCACTATAGAATATTGTGGAGGGAGAAAGGAGACATACACTCTGAATTAAATTAAATCCAAATTACTGACATTAAATCCAGTAAAAATATATGTTTTACAAAACAGAGAAGAGGAATATAAGCTCAGTAAAATTCATGCTATAACAAGTTACTGAAGAGAAAAAAGTTATCAATAATTTCAATTAATTTCCAGTTGAATGAATAGGTGGCAATAATGCAGCAATCAAATCAATATGCATATAATGACACTACTCTAAATGTGTTGTTTCCAAGAGTGTGGTCACTCATCAGCTGACTAAAGGATGAAGTAACAAAGTGAGATAACTCATGAAGGCGATTTGTTCCAAGCAGTAGGAAAGGCATCTGTAAAGATGTGTCAATAAAAAAGAGCAGCAAGCATGTGTGGGTGGTAGCCAATAAGGAGGCAAGTACCAAATAGATGCCAGAAGTTAACAACAGAGTATGATGGATGGTATGGCTTTGCTGCAGCTCTATTTCCAAAAGGAGGACACTATTAGATTCTCATATTGAGGATGTCATCTCAAGTCACCACAGAAAACCGAAGGGGCAGTATAGGTATGGATGGTACAGTATTCTCGACACAATAGTATAAGGTAGTATAAAGCTGATGGCAGTAGAGATGTAGCCAAATGAAAAGCTTTGGTAAAACCAGATTGCACAGTGACACGGGCATCTGATATGGGGACCAGCGATTTTAGAAGTATCAGTGAGACCCAGCTTCCTGACTTACAGACAAAGCTAGCTGGCTAGACAGGTAAACATGCAACACTGGCAAAGAACTAATTTGATGAAGAGACTTTATTGAGGAAGAGTTCTGGATATCTGAATAAAGTGCCTTCAAGGTTAATAGCACTGGGTTTGATCCTTAGAACCACGAAACAAAGTGTCTTTGAGTCATTTAACAGAAAATATCAATAAGCCTATTACTGTAAGAGATATGCTCAGTAAAGTGTGGGCTAGAGATAAAATTTATAACTCAACCATACAAAACTGACAAAGAAGTTGTGTTATAACATCACCAAATAGAAATAGTACCAAATTTTATGCTGTTGTATTTTATAACTGTTAGTTAACTACATACCAAGATTTTTGTTTGTTTGTTTTTGAGACAGGGTTTCCCTGTGTAGCCTTGGCTGTCCTAGACTCACTTTGTAGAACAGGTTGGCCTCAAACTCGCAGTGATCCACCCGCCTACCTCTGCCTTCTAGGGATTAGAGCGTGTACCACCATGCCCAGTCTAAGATGTGTGGTTTAAATAGGATTTCATTTTTCTTTCCCAACTCTGAAAGTGTTTGTATTCCACTTCTAAATGCAATCATCTCTGCGTGTGTGGATATCTTACACACTATACACTACGTTAACCTGGTGTTCCTGGTTCAGCTTACTCAAGAGACTGTAAGTTCGGAGAATAAAAAGTAAAATTTAAAACTTCAGATGTAGAACATAATTTGTTTTTATTTTAACCCTGTTTCTAATAATATTTATTCATTAATCCAATACTTATTGCCTACAACGTATAAAACATTGAACTAAGGGAAAGTAAGAGAGAATTTATAAGATTTCATGCCTTTGATGAGCTCATTAAAGAATCTATGATTTAATGCACCGTACTGAGGCTGGCAAGATGGCTTAGTGGCTATGACCATCTGTTGCTCTTGCAGAGGCTTTGATTCTCAACATTGACACAGTGGTTTATAATCACCGGTAACTCCTGTCCCAGGGGATCCAGGGCCTTCTTTTTTGACTATATAGTATTTATACAAATATACAAAAAGCTTTAAATTTTTTTTGTTTGCATGTCTGTCCATGATGTATCTGTGCACGGGAGGTAGGGAGGACGCACATGTGTGAAGGTCAGGATACTTTACAGGTTGGGTCTCTCCATCCTCATTTAATGGATACTGAGGACCAAACTCAGGCTGCAGGGCTTGAGCAGCGAGTACCTTTACCTGTTCCGCCACCTTGCCTGCTTCCCCATCCCCACCCCCCCAAAGCCCTACCCCCACAGGGCTTTTCTGTGTACGGGATTCACTCTGTAGACAACGCTGGCCTTGAACTCACAGAGATGCACATGCCTCTGCCTCCAGAGTGCTGGCATTAAGGTGTGTGCCACCACGCCTGGCTTTTAATGTCTCACTGTCCTCGAGATCACTATGTAGCCGAGGATGACCTGCAACTCCTGATTCTTGTGACTCAGCTTCCAAGTACTGTGGGCTTAGGGGTACTTGTCAGAACTCCAGGATGCAGGGAGGTGCTTACAGTAAGACGACCTTGCAGCGAGTATCCGGTTAACACTACAAACCTCTTCAAGACTTTACTGTCCAGCAGAGTGGTACTACTGATTTTTCTAAACACATCCAATCCTAAATTTACTCAAAAAGTTATTTGATTTTCAAACTTAATCTCCCCTCCCCTTCCAATCCCAATACAAATAATGTACCCCTTATGAGTTTTTCTCTGATTACATTTTTACTGACCACTTCTGAATATTTTCAATTTCATTTATGGCCCTTTCTGTTATAACATTTTGTATTACAAGTTTGACGTTTTCTACCTTATATCTACGCCATCCAATAATATGGTAGTTAACAGTTAAAGAAACAGTTCAAGAGCACTTGAAATATGACTCTTTCAACTTGAGATTAATATAAATAAAACAATGTAAAAGTATAAATTTGTTATCATTAATTACATAGAGATGAAATTTGGATACACTGGAGATAAATACTTCATCTGCTTAATTTTACCTTCTAATGCCACTCGTAGGAAATTCATTACTATGTATTGCTAGTGGACATGGCCACTAGACCAGGGTCATCACACAAAGCTTAGCAGGTTGTTATCTGACTAAAAGCATCTACAAATGGGCAAGAAGAGCTGAAACCAGATCTAAGCCCACTCATCCTGCCATGCCCTGTGCACGCATTGTGCTTGCTCAAGGGAAATCATTATGTTGCTTTACTTAAAAGTGCCATCCTCTCACCAAACCACGAACCCCAGAGTACTGTTTGTGTGTTCAGAGGACATGTGTTTTCTAAGCTGCATGAAGGCATCGTACAAGCTAGCAATAGCCCTGAGAGGACTACGCCTTACAGTAGCTGTCTTACAGATGAACTAACGAATGTGTACCCAACGCTACATAACAACATACAGCAGCTCTCAGCATCGCTCACCACAAACCAAAATTGTTCACCCAAGCATTCACATTTGTCTTCTGGTACCAAAACAGGAAGAAATCATTGCATATTTTTCCTTTCATAGCTTTATATTTTAAAATAAACACTTGACCCTTTCAACATACTATTTCAAAAGATCACATTAAGTGGTATAACATAAAGGCATCAGCACTGTCAGCTAACCTGATTGCTTGTCTCTCTTTGCCTTAGAACAACTGTTTGTTGGGGGTTCCACAATTTCAGAGGTCCTGGCATCTTTGGTCCTCAGCTTTCCTTTGGGTGAAGTGTCCGCACAAAGGTTGGTGATACTCCTTTTCTTCTTCGTATTTAGCAGAAATTCTTCACTATCTTTCTTGGGATTTACTTCTGAATCGATCTTCTGAGATTTACTCATCTTTTTCACTTTCTGAATTCTTTCAGAATTATCTAAGTTGTTTTTATTTATAGGATCCTTGTGGTCAGCTTTCTTGGTTTCTTTCTTTTTTTCTTCAGTCAGTGCTTTTGACTTCACTTCTTTTTTGGTCTGGCTTTTTTTCTGCTTTACTTTCTTTTGGTTCAGTTCTTTGTTTTCTTCATCAGAGAGATCAGAATCAGAGTCAGAGAGGTCATAGAAGCGCTTCAGGTCTTCCGTGGTGCTGTGATTGATAGGGCGCCCTCTTTTATCAACAGCATAGTTCAATTTAAACTTCTTGTCATGAAACATGGCGCGAAACCTCTTGTCAATTTTGACTTTTCGGTCCTTTTCTGGCATTTCCCAAAATCTGGGATCCTTTGAAACTCGCCTGAACCGCTGGTCATCCATTACTTCTTGTTTAGATGACATTCTTAATGTTTAATGAAGAAATATCCAGAGAAACCAAATACTAAAAAACAAAACAAAACAAAACAAACTACAATGATGAATGGTTAATAATACATCAAAATATATTTTAAAAACACATTTGTTGACTTGCACACATGTATACACACACACACGCCAGATGTACATAAAATTATGGCAACTTAAACTTAATTTCAGCTACCCAACCTACTCTGAGTTTAAAAAAAAAAAAAAAAAAAAAGCAAAATATAATCCTTCCACTACAGATCCCTTGAAATAAATGTAAGGCAAGCCAAACAGAATACTATGGTTTTGTGGAGAGCAATGTTTAGTAACTGACTGCACTCAGAATTGCTGTATTTCTAGCTTTTATTAGTTATCAATTAAAAGATTACTCTTGGTGCATGGAGCCATCCACATGTAAAACCAGGATTATGAAGGCGGGGTCACCATTAGCAAGAGTTTGAGGCCACATCTTATAGAGTTACTTAAGGAATTGTGGTCAGCCTGGGCTACAAGAAAACAAAGACCAGTGCTGGGGAGAAGGCCCACAAGTATGACATGTATCTGCATCTCTAGAACACACACAAAACCCGGCATGCCTGTAATCCCAGCGCTGGGCAGATGGGGCATGCAGACAGGAGGATCCTTGGTCATGCCACTTAGCTTACTTGAGTAGCTTCATGTTCCAGTGAGAGATTATGTCTCAAAAAATAAGGCAGAGAGACCAATTGAGGGCCCTGTATGTAAGGGGCCTTCTCTCAAACATATGTGCACACAAGTTCATGGGCATGTGAGCTGGTGTGAACAACTGCATATGCAACACACTCACACACACAGAGAAAAACAAAAGATTTGGAAATCTCAGTGGGTCTCATTTGCTTTTCAAAGTTTTGTTCCATTCTCTTTGTTAATCTTTACTTCATACTTGCAACAGCTTTTAGTTCTACAAAGCTGTCTTTTAACTAATGGGGGAGGGGGCGTTTAAGCCAGATTTACCTCAGCGTTCTTTCTGTAAATCCTACCATCTATCAAGAACCAAACTGGAGTCTCACTACAGTTAACAAATGTCATATATATATATATATACACACACACACACACACATTTTTTAAATGTGTAAGAGTGTTATGTCTACATACTACCTCTGTGTCTGTTACCCATGGAGATCCGAAGAGGGTTTCCAATCTCTTGGAACTGGTTTTACAGATTGGACCATAGTCAACCATCATGTGTGTGTTGGGAATTGAACCCAGGTCTTAACCACTGCGCCATCTATCCAGTCCCAAATATAATTTTCTTATAACATTTTATTCTCGAAGCGACTAAGGTCTACGAAAACGCACATTAAAAATTGTACGAATGCGTATCCTTCCTTTGTAAACAATCTCTGATGGTGTGGTTTCTCCAGACATCAACTTTGCAAGAAGTCAGAAGTCTCTGTAAGAATAAAAGCTGACTGTATTACGTCCCTCACTTCTGCGACAGCACGTCATTACAACAGGCTCGGCTAGCCTCGAACTGCCATACTTGAGTCTCGGCCTCAATCCTGGGATTCCCGATGAGCACCGCCACCACACAAGCCAGTGCTGCTTATTTCAAACCCCTTTATATTCCAGCAAGAGAAACGTAAAACTTTCCATGGATGCGCACATACATTTCAGATCTATTACACCGCACTTAACTATCACAGGAAGTGCTTGTCAAGGTTGGGAAATGAAGCCCTCGGCAAACACGGGGCGTTCACAGGAGCGAAAGCAACTCTTCATCCCTACAGTCCACCCGTCCTCTGTCTGGCCTGGGAGCTAGCTCCACGATCTTCCCACCTCACAAACTTCCGGGGGCAGGCACTCGGCTGAACTCTCTCAAAGAAGCAGCCCTAAAGGGAACAACGTGGCCAGAAAGGGGCTGAGTAATAGGCGCACTATTCACAAACCTCAAAAGCCGCCGACGGAGAACAACACACTTTCCCCTTCACTTTTTCGATCCCGGGCTGAGTTCACATGGAGCGTCCACCCACAATCCTTTGCGTGACGCTCGACCACAACGGCACGCGAACTAGGCCAAAATACTGCCACCTTCCGTCTTGGAACAATTTTGTATCACTGTGTTAGCCGTAGTCTCTCAGGCGCATGCGCACAGTGAAACTATGCCCCGCTGCGGCTCCGGGGCAAGAAGATGCTGCGACAGGTCGTGCTCTGGCGTCAATGCCCGCGGCTTGTGGGGCCGGCGGTCTCAGCAGGGAGCGGTGGTTGCAGAAAGGTCGCTTCCGGTGTTCCTCCGCCGGGCAGCACCTCGCCCAGAGCCCTAAACATCTTCGACAGGGAATTGAAGAGGAAGCAGAAGAATTGGGCAGCCCGGCAACCCGAGCCTATGAAATTTGACTACTTGAAAGAGGAGGTGAGACTGCGAGATCGCGACGGAGGGCGGACAGACCTACCCGGCCGTGTGACCTTGAGAAGACGCTTCACCTTTCTGGGCCTTTACGATTATCCTGGAAGGACTAGAGGCTTGGATAATGTGCATGGCAGTCATTCATTCGCTTAGCAAATACTGCTTCTTGAGTTCAGGGCAAAGCAAGATCCCTGCCTTGGCAGGATAGCATTTAGGAGACATAGCGAGACACACATAGACAAGGAATGTAGTTGCAGCTAAAGTATGATGAAGAAAAAGTGAAACGGCATTGGTGATTGGGTTTGTCAAGAATGCCTGCTATGGCAGAAAAAAAAAAAAAAGTGTGAGGAGTTAGTTAAGCTAAGGATGGGAGATGGGACCGAGTCTCCCACGAAAAGAAAAAGATATGTGCAAAGCTCCTGAGGCCGAAATGACCTGTAGCGGTCTTCACTCAGTTCCTCCTTTCTGTTCAAGAAAAACACCTGGATTACAACCCGACCGAAACCTTGTGGATGTGCAAAACCAGAATATATTCGTTGAAGTATATGAAAATTACTTTTAAATAAGCAAAAAGTATTGCCATTTGGCATGATGTACAGGGAAAAGACTTTGATGTTCATAATCCCTTGCCTATCACCCCCCTGCAAAACAAAAATAACTATATTCTGAATTTTCAAATAGAAATCACAGCTCCAGAATATTTATAAGAGACTTAGTAAAATGTGTAGAATAGTAGTTCATCCCAATGACTCCCTGTGACAGGCGGTACTTACCATACAGCTATTTTTAATATTGTGTTTGAGAGCTGGTCATCTATACTTCTCCAAACTTGGTTTTTACTAATTTGCAAAAGTTACTTAAAAAATAAAAATCTGTTAATGCAGTCTGGGTAAGAATGGTAGCACATGTCTGTGATCTTGGCCCAAGCTGGGGAATTAGAGAGAGGGTTGTTAGGAGTTCAAAGCCAGCCTCGGTTATCCTTTCTCAAACAAAACAGAAACGTAGTTAACTCATTGAGGAGTTACACAGGTTTGTTTTAAGTTCATTGAGCATTTGTATATCGGTTTTTAATAATCCTTAGCTTAGTAGATAATTCTTTAATATATTTCTGTGAAAACTAATATATCAGTTGTATTTGTCTCATTTGGGGTTTCTACTGCTGTGATAAAACAGTGTTCAAAAGCTACTCGAGGAAGAAAGGGTTTATTTTTTCTTACAACTCCCACTGAATACTTCATTACTGAGGGAGTCGGGGCAGGAATCGGAGGCAGGAACTGAAGCAAAAGCCGGAGAGGAGTGTGCTGCCTACGGGCTTGCTCCTCAGGGCATGCTCAGCTGCTTTCTTTTCTTTTCGTTTTGCTTGTTTTTGGTTTTTCGAGATAAGGTTTTCCTGTGTAGCCTTGGCTGTCTTAGACTCACTTTGTAGACCAGGCTGGCCTCGAACTCACAGAGATCCACCAACCTCTGCCTCCCAAGTGCTGGAATTCAAGGTGTGCGCCACCATTGCTGCCCGGCACTCAGCTTCTTTCTTTCTTTTTTTTGGTTTTTCGAGACAGGGTTTCTCTGTCTGGCCTTTACTGTCCTGGACTTGCTTTGTAGACCAGGCTGGCCTTGAACTCACAGTGATCCACCTGCCTCTGCCTCCCAAGTGCTGGGATTAAAGGTATGCGCCACCACCGCCCAGCTCAACTGCTTTCTTATACCGCCAGGGCCACCTGCCCCAGAGGTGGCACTTCCCTAGTGAGCTGGATATTCCCACATCAATCATTAATCAAGAAAATGCCCTACAGACTGATCTCCAGGCTAATTTTATGGAGACATTTTCTCAAGTGATGGTATGTCAGGGTCTGTGTCAAGCTGACAAAAACCAATCAACACAAGGTTTCATTTCTTTTCATTCTTACCTTGTGTCACATAGAATACAAAGGCCAAGTATGTGTACATATTTTAAAGATTGTTTAGGGCTGGTTTTTGTTTTGTTTGTTTTGAGGCAAGATCTCACTATAGCCCTGGCTATCTTGGAATTCATTATGTAATATCTACAAGTCTGGCCTCGAATTCACAGAGGTCCACCTGCCTCAGCAGGTGTTTTTGAGTTTTTGAGACTAGGGTCTCTATAGCGTATACTAGCTTGGAACTCACTATGTATTCCAGACTGGCCTCAGATTTGTGGCCATCCTTCTGCCTCAGCCTCCTAAACGCTAGGACTACAGACTTAAGCTGCCACACCCAGCAAATTGTTTAATCTTGAATTTGTTAAATTTGCCCCTAAAATAATTTCCTTCTCTTTGTTTCCAGCGATATTTTATTGCACATTCAGTATTTATAAAGAAAGTTGCTGTGGGAAAATAGAAAATGGGATAAAAAGAAATGCTTACTTTTTTGAAACATAAATTGAATCTTAGGAAAAAGGAATGTTTCTTCTCTGTTAGGCGTACTATGCATATTTAACCCACTGACTCTTGCAATCTTTCAGGTTGGAAGTAGAATTGCAGACCGTGTGTACGACATAGCCAGGTAGGAGATGATATTACAGTAAGATGTACGACATAGCCAGGTAGGAGATGGTATTACA
>OU015742.1:9287507-9334075 GCA_907169655.1 Acomys percivali | reverse complement strand
GTAAACTAGCTCTTGATTATTTTATGGACTATATTTCAATAGTTCCTATATCTGTTTTTTTCCAGAGATTTTCCCCTTGCACTGGATGTGGGATGTGGAAGAGGCTACATAGCACAACATTTGAATAAGGTATTTTTATACACTGGCTAAATCAATTTTGAAAAATAAAATTGACTAATTATGTGTGTGTATGTGCAAGCATGTGTGGATCATTTGGGGTGTGTGTGTGTGTGTGTGTGTGTGTGTGTGTGTGTGTGTGTGTGTACATGTATACTTATGTGCTTATGCACTTAAAAGAAATTGCACAGCCTTACTGTTGTTGCTTAGGTGCCCTCCAGCAGGTGCCATTCGTCTTTGTGGGGTTTTTGTGTGGGGAGTTTTTTGAGACGAGGTATTTTGTAGGCCTACTATTTGCCAACTAGGCTGCACTGCAGGGCCAGTGAGCCTTGGGAGCTGCCTGTCTGTCTATCCCTTTGCTACAGGCACCACCATAGCCTTTTTCTTTTTTCCAATGTGGGTTCAGGGATTTGAACTCAGATCCTAGTGCTTTCAAGGCAACATAACTGTCTCATCATCCTCCAATATAATTAATTTTTGGAATAGCCTTCCCTGGTCATTTTAGCTGAATGATATTTTGATTTTTGATTAATTAAAATTGCTAAGCATTTATTCAATGCTCCTGATAATTTCTTTAAATCTATATATTTTCCTCTTTGTTTCCACTTTGTTTAATCCCATTAAAGCTGAGGTATAGCTCAGTGGCAGAATGCTTGCCCAGCATATATGAAGCAATGAATTTGATTCTTAGTGAGACAAGAAAAAAAATCATAATTAAGGAAAACATTAATTTTATTAATTAAAAAATATATAAAGTATAGTAGCATTTAATAGTATTCATTATTTTATTTCACATTTTCTAATTCAAACTGTGTATTAGTTAGGGTTTCTATTGCTGTGAAGATACACCATGACCACAGCAACTCTTATAAAGGAAGACATTTACTTGGGACTGGCTTACAGTTGAGCACTTTAGTCCATTATCATCATGGCAGGAAACGTGGCAGTACACAGGTAGACATGATGCTAGAGAAGGAGAGCTCTATGTCTGGATCCAGAGGCAGTAGGAGGAGAGAAACTGGGCCTAGCTTGAGCATTTGAAACCTGCAGAGACCCATTTCCCCCAGCAAGGCGACACCTACTTCAACAAAGCCACCCCTCTAATCGCTGTCAAGCAGGGCCACTCCCTAATGACCAAGCATTCTAATCCATGAGTCTGCAGGGACAATTCTCACTCAAGTCACCACAAGCCATAAATACATTAATTTGTTCACTTATTCTTTTAGTCTTTGTGAAGACACAGAGATTAAATTGGGATTTATAAAAATGATTTATTTGTCTTATTTTAAATTGTGTGTAGGTGGCTATGTTGGCATGTGGATTTGTGCATCTGAGTGCAGGTGTCCACAGGGACCAGGCATGGGATCCCTTGGGTAGAAATGAACTCCGATCCTCTAAAAGAACAGCAGATGCTCTTAACTTCTGAGCCATCTCTCAGCTCCTGGGATTATGACAGAACATGTATTTAGGCTGTGGTGCAGGGGAATTATGAGACTCCTAAACCTTCCACTAACAATAACAAATGCCACAGAGAATAGAAAATGTGCATTGACATGCGGCAGGTGCTACAGGACAGGAGAAATAGAAGGACTTACTTGATGCACTCTTACAGGCAGGGAGTCTGGGTTGGTGGTTCCTAGCACTGGGAATCAGAGCATGGCAGAAGGAAGGGGCAGTGATGCTGAAGGGCCGTTAACTTAGGCATGTCGTGTAAGAAAGATGAAAAGAAGCCAGATGTGCTGCCACACCCCTCTAATCTCACCATGCAGGAAGGCAGAGGCAGGAGAATTTCTGTGAGTTAGAGGCTAGCCTGGTCTACAAAGCAAGTCCAGGACAGCCAAATGCTACATAGAGAAACCCTGCCTTGAAAAAACAAAAACCAAAAAAGAAAGAAAAGAAATCAAAATTGAAGAAGAGAGACTAGACAGACTGATCAGGAGGCAGTGCTAAAGGCGGCACAGTCAGCAGAGTTGACGCCAACTTAAAAGCGGTAATATGAGAGACCTAGCAGACCCAGCAGAGCTTGATCAGTGATTGGATCTGGAGTTCTCTTTGGATTATATGTATCTGAGCTCCACTTTCTTACCTGAGCCTTGGCCTTACCATTAGCCCTAGCTACCTTCACTGCTTGCCCAGGTCCCTGCAGCAGCTCTCACACTGGCCTCCTTACCTGTCTTTACCCCAACAGTCTGTTCTCCCTACAGGATAATGCTTTTAAAAGACAAGCAGGTCATTCATCATCTCCTCAGAACTGTTGGATTCTCTTCTAACTTAGTCATAGTCATGTGTCTTACATATATGTTTGTATGTGTGTGAGCACATGCTTGTCACAGCACACTTGGGAAGAACAGAGGATATCTTTAGAAAGTTGATTGTATTCGTCTACCATGTCAGTCTGGTGACTGAGCTCGGCTCATCGCGTTGGCTCCTGGTGTCTTTACTCACTGAGCCATCTCAACAGACCTTTGTGATTGCTTTATGAAATAGTGCTCCCGTTTTTCTGACAAGTAGCTTTTTTTGGTGCTATAGCACACATTAGTCCATGGTATATGTTTATGTCTGTCTTTTTGTACTGGACTGGCTTGTTTTTGTTCATTATTAAGTCCTAGTTCCTGTAACCCTCAATGAATAATCATTACATTATTAATACATATGTAATGCACATAATGAATATTAGCTGAGTTGAGATATAACTCAGTGATGGAACACTTGCCCAGTTCTACTACTGAGCTGTGTCTCTAGCCCATCACTTGATTTTTTTTTTTTAATATTTATCATGTATGCTGTGTTCTGCCTGTATACCAGAAGAGGGCACCAAATCTCAGTATAGATGGTTGTGAGCGACCATGTGGTTGCTGGGAATTGATCCTAGGACCTCTGAAAGAGCAGCCAGTGCTCTTAACCTCTGAGCCACCTCTCCAGCCCTCATCTTTGTTGTTGTTGTTGTTTTGTTTTGTTTTTTTTTTTTTTGGACAGGATTTCTCTGTGGAGCCTTGGCTGTCCTAGACCCACTTTGTAGACCAGCCTGGCTTTGAACTCATAGTGATCCACTTGCCTTTGCCTCCCCAGTGCTGGGATTAAAGGCGTGCGCCACCACCACACCTGGCCCATCTTTTGATTTTAGGAAATGGAAATCCACTGAAGTCAATTTAAATATAGAGGTGTTTGTGGAGGTTCTTATGCTACTCAGATTTGGAAGTAGATTTCTCTCACAAGGTACTGGAGCATTGAAACTGAAATATGAAGTACAGCCCTGTGTACCTGGCATCTGGGATTACATGGAGGCTGCATGCTATCTTCATTCTTTTTCTCTTCTTACAGATTATCCCTAGTATCCTTGATGTGGCCTCAATTGTAGAGGAATTTTAATTTAGAACATGGCTGCTCTGGCAAGAGACCACATCCAAAGTCATTCTAGGTCTGTGTGGTCCTGCTGGAATAAAGACATGCCTTTGACCCCAGGAGACAGAGGCAAGCAGATCTGAGTTCAAGGCCAGCCTGGTATAGAGCAAGTGTTCGGTAAAGAAAAGCTTAGGCCCAGTTGTGGTGGTACACACCTTTAACCTCAGCACTCAGGAGACAGAGACATGCAGGTTTCTGGGTTCTAGTCACTTCTGTTGAGTCAGTGAGTTAAGAGGCAGTGCAGTGGAGTTAAGTTTATTGCAGTTCAGTTTGTGGAATTCAGAGACAGTTTTTACAGGGAGAGTTTTACTGAGAGAGGTTGAAGAGAGAACAAGCTAGACACAGGTGAAGACAAGACAAGCCAGAGAATGAGAATGAGCCAGAAGATTAGAATAGATTGATAGAGTTACTTTTTTAAAAGATTTATTTATTTATTACATATACATTACATATATAGTGTTTTGCCTGCACACCAGAAGAGGGCATCAGATCTCATTATAGATGGTTGTGAGACACCATGTGGTTGCTGGGGATTGAACTCAGGACCTTTGGAAGAACAGATAGTGCTCTTAACCTCTGAGCCATCTCTCTAGCCCATGCCAGAGTTAATTTGAGACCAAGCAGAGCAATTCAGTTTGAAACCAAGAGAAGCCAGATTGATTCAGTCAGCTTGGAGAGGAGTTTGAGCCAGAACAGCTGAATTGAACCAGCCAGTCAGAGTTCAGAAAGAACTAGAAAGGGTGAGCTTACTCAGCACTAAGTCTGAGAGGCTGAGAACATTCTAGGCCTAGATTAGATTATATGGAGGCTAGAAGCTTCCAGGGCTAGGCCTAGGTTATCAGATGGAGGCAGTAAGTCTCCAAGACGACAATTAAATCAGGCAAATAAAAAATTACTTTTACATATAATTAACTAGCTTTTTTCAGCTCATGATAGATCATTGTTATCTCTTATCCAACTCTGTCAAATGACATTGTTGATAACTTGAAATCAACTACGGCAGAAATAGTCACACTATAGAAATTGTTAAGTGCTCCAAAATAGTGCCCTACCAAGAGGTGGTTTTTAGCATACACTCTCTAGCCTTAAGTGTATGTGCTGTAACTCAGAGACCTTTGCCCCCATCTTTACATCTCTTAGTTTAGATTTTCAGGTGAGAGACAGATAGATAATCATTTTGATTAGCTTAATTCTTTGGTCCACAGTGGTGCCCTGGAGTTGGCATCTGAGAGCAAGTTCTGCCCCTCACTTGCCAAGCCTGCATCAAGCAGCATTGTGTTTGTTGGTAGCATGAAATCCACCTCGTCAGAGAAGCTACACCAAGGAAATTAACAGACAGGTGTATTTATAGTGTGCTCGCTTTCTTCTGTCCTCCCTACCTAGCAAAGTATTGGTATTTCTTAGCTCTTGCTAAGCTGTGAGCAGAGAAAAGTGTGAGTGAGTTTCTCTAACAGAAGAGGGGGAGCCACAGTAGGAATCACTGAAGAAGTTTCCTGGAGGCCTCAGTAATGCTGTGGGTGAAGAGATAGACTCAACAGGACTGACCCAAAGAGGATGCCTGCTGTTAGCTGAGAGAAAGACCCCAGAAGACATGTATTAAGTATTGGAGAAGGTGCTGATGGCGGGAGCAGGACCCTAGAGAAGAGAGCAACATGGGAAATTTTAATGTGAGACAGACATTGTAGGCGTATTTTTAATCTATTTTATTTGGGCTCTTATATCTACACCCTTCTCACCCCAATCTCTTCCAACCTCCCAACACTAGGTAGGTGAGAAAGAAGGTTAGAGGGGGAAAAGGTGTGTAGACCTCTTTAATCTACTTCCTGCTGATCAGGGTCATCAGGTTCCTAGGGGCAAGTCCAATTTTCTTCATCAGAATATGCAGCAATTCAGTAATCCAACCCACCAAGAGCAGCAATAGGGGTGGGGACGAGGACGGAACTGCTGAGTCCCTCTACAGCTCTCCCAGTTATACCCTTTCCAGAGTTCCCAACGACCTGCAGCTGGCACAGGTTACGCCCCTGCTATGTGGACAGTCTGAAGCAGCTCCTTATCCCACACCTGGGATTAAAACAGATACATTCACATAAAAACTGGGTGTTTAAAGAAACCAAAGTTCTCACTACATTTCCCCCCTTTAGGCCAAAAAATGGTGTTGCATTAATGAACTATATACAATAAGGACAATTATGAGAACTGTCAGATAAGAGCTACATTCACAGTGTTCAGTCCATTTGCGTTTGGAGACCTTGGAGAAAGTGTTCCACTATCCTATCTTGGTGAGCCCAAAATTTTGTACCTAAATCACTTTTTTATCATAACTTTCATTTATCAACCTAAAAACATCTCTTGAGACCCTAAAACTTTCCTTAGATTCTAAACAACTCAAGCTTTTGTGTTTTGAATCTTAATAAGGAAAACTGTAAGACTATAACTATATATCTTCAACCCCATCAGAGGCCTGAGAAAGATAAATGTTACCTGAGTGAACAGGAAGTACAGACTATGCAGCTTCTAAAACTACAGAGATAACAGAGCCTGCTGGCTTCCTGGACAGTCACCCGAGATCCCTCTGTGGCCTTGGGGCATCCAGTCTTTGGCCTTCAGGCCCAGAATATCTGCCGGACGTACCTGTGAAGCAGGAAGTAGTTTACAGAGGTCTGCATCCCCTTTGCACTTTAACCTTCTGTGTTACCTACCTAATGTTGGGGTGCTGGGAGGGGTTGGGGTAGAGAAGGGCGGTATATGTAAGAACCCAAATAACATCGATAAAAATATGCCTGCAAGATGTTGTCAGAACCCTCATACTTTTGGAAAGCAGAGAGGATCATTGAAACAGGTAAAATGAAACCCCTTAGTTTCTGTGCATGTTTTCAGGTCTTTCGGCCACAGAAGTGTGGCGACTAGCTTTCAGCATATTAAACCAAAGAAAGTTCAAGTCGTGGAGTATTGTAGGATGTTGGTGTGCACACCTGTATTCTCTATTTTGTTAAATAAGTTAAATGTATTAAGTACAATTAGTTGCAAGTATTTAAATGTCCTATTCATTGTGTTCTAAAGAAACTTGCATATCATACTGTAATTGGTCAGAAAATAATATTACAAAACTGAAAATTACTCTATACTTTTCTTTGGAAATTTCAGTAATTGTTTCGCTTTGTTACTGCAGCTATAAATGTTTTTTCATCATCTGATATGCTTTAATTATCCCATTGCAGGAGATTGTGGGAAAGATCTTCCAAACAGACATTGCAGAACATGCTTTGGTAGGTAGCTTTTAAATGCTGTTTGTTTCTGGCCTGCAGGTCTAATTGTTAGTTCTTTATTTCTTTCACAATGTAATAGAAGTGCAATTATAAATATATACACATGAAGAAGACTCAAACAGTACAGGGAATAGAGTAAGAAAAGAGATTCCCAATGTGACTGCCCAGAGACAGCTAGCAGTTGGTGACATTTAGCCTCCGGCCTTTATACATGTGTAAGCACCTCCATCCCCAGGCTCATGTGAACAGCACGGCATTAGTAGTCCATGTTCATTATGGAATATCATTCTGTCCTGTTTGCGTGCTTTCACGCAATGACCACATAGCTTTCCAGGATGTGAGCATCACATGGTTGATTGGTCTGAGTGGCTTCTAGAAGCCTGCTGCAGTTCTAGTGTCTCAGTAGTCACACATGCTCTTACCATCATACAAAGAGCAGCTGTCTGCTTGATTTACTTGATTTTTGCCTGAGAATAAATTCTTGCTAGAATTCATTTATGTTTCATGTTCAGTGTATGCCTCCAGCTTGTCCCTAGGAAAATGAATGAGAATTTTACATGAAAGTGCTTTTTTCTTTTTTCCTTTGGCAACCTTAGCCCAGCCTCTTTTGTTTTTGACAATCTGATAAGAGCATTCAAAACTGCCCTTTCTATTTTTTTCTGTCTTTGATTACTAGTTCAGTGAAATAGCTGTGGATAGATGGTGTGATTATTGGATCTTGGCAGTTTGTTAGCCAGTCTCCCTCTCTCAGCATGCCTGTGTGTGTTCCTTTCTTACAATTTATTTTTTGTGTGTATGAGTGTTTTGCTTATCGTATGTGTGTGCACCATGTGTATGCCTAGTGCTTGTGGAAATCAGAAGACAGGCATTAGAGCCCTTGAAGCTGGAGTTATAGGTGGTTGTGAGCCTCTCTGGCCACAGGAGATCAAACCTGGGTCCTCCAGAAAGAGCACTAAGTGACCTTAACTACTGAAACATTTCTCCAGACCCTCACTGGTATTTCTTAACTTTGAATTATTATTTTAAAAATAATTTTGTGACATGCCTAACCAGTAATGTTCATCGATTTGAGCTTTTACATGTATTTTTTTTTCTAGGTCATGTTTAAGAGTTTATATTTTAGAGATATTAACCCTTCATAATTTATAATAAATATTTTCCCACTTTGTATTCACACTGTTTATTGCTTTTTAGAAGTTTTTTTTTTTTTGTTTTGGTTTTGTTTTTTTGAGACGGGGTTTCTCTCTGTAGCCTTGCCTGGTCTGGACTTGCTTTGTAGACCAGGGTGGCCTCAACTCATAGTGATCCACCTTCCTCTGCCTCCCAAGTGCTAGGATTAAAGCCATGTGCTCAGCTTGCTTTTTAGAAGTTTTAAAATAGTTTTTCATTTACAGTTTTTTTTTAACATTTTAGTCATGTTTATATAAGTTTAAAAAGATTAAGAATATAAAATTTATTTTATATTTATATCCAGTACTTTGTAGCTTCATCTGTTGCATTGAAATGTTCAATTGCCTGAGATTTGGATATAATTTTATATTTTTTGAAGTAACTAAGTATAATTTAACAAAGGTTCTTGAGTGCCTTTTGTGTGTGTGTGGGGGGATGGTGCTTATAGAAACTGCTAAGTGAATATAATATTAGCAGTGTTTAATAATGATTGTGTTAGTAATTGAAACTTTATTTAAATATGTTGAACTTTTATTTTTTTAACCATTAGAGAAATTCCTTAGAATCAGATATTCCTACTGTGAATATTTTAGCTGATGAAGAATTCCTTCCCTTCCAAGAGAACACGTTTGACCTGGTGGTTAGCAGCTTAAGGTTAGTAATCCATATGTACTTTTAACAATATGTTCCTGAGGTTACAGAGTGTTTGGTTGGTAAGTGCTTGCTGCAGAAACATGAAGACGCACGTTTTATTGATAAAACCCACATGAGGGCCTAGCTCCCTGCCGCTGCCCTTTGTTGTGGGGTCGTGGTTGGCACCAGGCTGCAGTCATGATGAGCTTGTCCGTGACCACTGGGTTCATGTACTTGTCCCTGTGGGCTTTGCCTGTGGATGTCCCCTAGACTGGAGGGAAGATGAAAAGCTAACTGCCTCCCAGAATAAGAGCATGTACTTCAAAGGGAACTGAGACCCAGTGAAGAAGTTACTTGGAAGTAAAGACTGGTTGAATCATAGAATGTTCACATTTTAAAGTTATCAAAGAAATGAAAGTGGTGATTATTAAAAACAACACAAAACAAAAAACCACACATGAACGGCAGGCATGGTGGCACATGCTTGTAATCCCAGCTCTGGAGACACTCCCTGGTCAGCAACAAGCTCACGTTTACTTGATGAATTTCAAACCAGTGAGAGACAGTAATAAAAAACAATATGGTCAGAAGCTGAGAAACAATACATGAGGTTAACCTCAGGTCTCCATGTGCATACATGTGCAAGCATGTACACATGTATGTATGTGTGTGTACAGATGTTATAAACATATCTACTTTATGTTGTAACATTGTACTCGTAGGATAGCAATGGATACCTTCCCACCCTGGCCTGGAAGTAAGCGTAAGGTTTTGGGTGTTAAAGACAAGCACTCTGATATTGAGCTGTATTCTTCACTGTGATAGTGTAAGTTCTTTTTATTTACAAACTGATTATCTTAGTTTATACATTGTAAGATTCTTCTGTTTAACAATTCAGAACACCCTAGTGGAGATCATGTAGTGTCGTAAGTGTCTTATTTTTCCCACATTTCTACAGTGCGTTAGAGCTCTTCTGCTGTCACACATGAGAGACTAAACAGGGTCAACAGAAACCAGGAGATTTAAGAGGTTTCTGATGTGTAAGTTTAGAAAGCTTTGTTGTTTTGTTTTCCATCACTTTACAAGATGTTGATGTACTATCTATCTACTAGAATAGGCAAATCTAAACCCTGACAGCGCCAACTGCTGGCAAGGATGTAGAACAGCAGGAGCTCTCACTCATTGCTGCTGGGAATGCAACAGGTATCGGCACTTTTAAAAGCTATTTGATGGTTTCCTGAAACTTGAATGTACTTTGTTAGGATCCAGCATTCATACTCCTTGGCATTTATTTCCCCAAAGAAAATGAAAATTTATATCCATGCAGAAACATGAACGTGAATAATCTATGACTCTTTCAAAAAATATTTTAGACTTGTTTATTTTATGTAAGTGAGTATTTTGCCCGAGTGTACGTGTGTACATGCCTGATGCCTGCAGCATCCAGAAGTGGATGTAGGATCCCCAGAACTGCAGTGACAGGTGGTTTTGAGCCACCATTTGGGTGCTGAACACCGAACTTGGTTTTCTGCTAGAGCAACTAGTGGTCTTGACTGCTGCAGCTGTGCTAATAATTGCTAAAACTTGGAAGCGACTAAGATATTGCCTTACGGTTACTGTTGCTGCAATGAAAAACCATGACCAAAGCAACTTGGGGAGAAAAGGGTTTATTTCGCTTACAGTTCAGCATCAAAAGCTGAAATCAATAATCTGGAAGCAGGAGCTGGTGCAGAAAAGTCATGGAGAAGTACTGCTTACTGGCTTGCTCTCTCTGGCTAGCTCTGCCTGCCTTTTTATATAACTGGGCCACCAGGCAAGGGATGGCACCACTCACTATGGGTTGGGCCCTCCCACATTGATCACTAATTAAGAAAATGCCCTACAAGCTTGCCTACATCCTGATCTTATGGCGCCATTTCCTTAATTGGTTTCCTCCTCTCAGATGATTTTAGCTTGTGTCAAGTTGACATAAAACTAGCCAGCACACATGTCTTTCAGTACTAAGTGGGTGAATTGTGGTACATCTTGACAATGGAATTATTTAGCACTAAAAAGAAATAAGCTGTCAAAACATGAAAAGAATACAGGAAACTTAAAGACACATTATGAAATAAAAAAATTATTCAAAAGAGATGTGTTTGCTGGTTCCAGCTATATGTCATTCTGAAAAAGGCAAAAATATGGAGACAATAAAAAGAGCAGAGCTGTGGAAGTATAGAAAACTATTAACTTCAGATTTCTAACTTTCATACTTTTTTGTGGTTTTTTCCTACTGATAATTATACTAATTACGATTAAGCAAATATATGTGTTTCTATTTTAGTTTGCACTGGGTGAATGACCTTCCTAGAGCACTTGAACAGGTGAGAAAATGTATGTTGGTTCTGTTCTGTGATAGTTTATTATCATAGATTGTCAAGTGTTTCTGTTTTCATTGTTCATTAGTCTGATAGAGAATGGAGAGAAACCAAATATTTATGGCGGTCCATGGGTGGGTATGCTTTATGCTCACTGACTCACATACATGAGTGGCCGTCTTTGAGAACTCTAAGAATAGTCAGTCATAGAGATACTCCTAGTATGTTTTAGAAAGATTTAATTACTGGGTAAATAAATTGATATCATAAAGCATACTCTGTCCTAGTTCCTTCTCTTCTTTACTGCTTGTGACCCTTTCCTGGGTAGGAACTTGTTTATGTTTGCATCTGGCCTTGGCATTGCTCTTAGTAAGCATTAGATACATGTTTGTCAATTGGTGTTTATCAGTGAACAGAGAATGGTGCGGCCGGGGGGCCTGAGCTAGGCCAAAACTCATGAGCTTCCACTTGTACTGCATTTCTTTAGCCAAAAGAAGTCACAAGTCCAGCTAGATTCAGGGAGTAGGAAATAAACTCCATGTGTTGGGATGTCAGATAGCAATGCCACTAGGATTTCTTGTCTGATATTACTTACTTTCTAATTAGTTTGGCAAAATAAGATTGGTATCATAAAATGTTGACTTGGATACATTTATTATTTTGATGTTTCTGTTTATAAAATTTGAATAGTTTTGTTATATTTATTGCAGATTCATTATGTCTTAAAACCAGATGGGGTGTTCGTTGGTGCAATGTTTGGAGGTGACACGCTCTATGAACTTCGGTGTTCGTTACAGTTAGCAGAAACAGAAAGGGAAGGAGGATTTTCCCCACACATCTCTCCTTTCACTGCTGTCAATGACCTGGGACATCTCCTTGGAAGAGCTGGTTTCAATACTCTGACTGTGGTAAGTATCAGGAGAATCAATAACCCACAAGTAACCTATTAATTGCATTGTTTTAAAAAAAAACTTAAACAGTTTAAAGATATGAAGCAGCATGTATTGATAGTGTAGGACAAATTTCCTTGCGTTTTGTTTTGCTTCTTTGTTGGAGTGTGTGTGTGGGTATGCACAGACAACCTGACTGACATGTCAGGAATAGAAAAATTTTTAGATTCCAGGGTAAGTCACCCCAAAAAATGTACCAAAGTTTATGAAGAGACTTCTCTTTAAAGTACGTTTATTTATGTTGTGAGGGAGGAAGGTGTGCTGTGGTTTGTGTGAGGCAGTCAGAGGTCAGCCGTTAGGAGTCAGGTCTCTCCTTCTGCTGTATGGGCTTCAGGAACTGAGTTCAGTGCCTTTACCTGCTGAGTCATCTTGCCAACCCCTTTGAGGAAGATTTTTTAAGAAATACTACACTATTAGAGTCATCAAATCCAAGTTAGGTGTAATTTGGGATAAGACCGCTACAAATGTGAAAAGGAGTGTATCAGTTATTAGGGCACTTGTAGTACTTTCCCTACCACCAACTCTCAGTTAAAGTAGGAACAAATGATGACGTTCTCTGAGTCTAGATGTACGAGAGGCCGCAGATGTTCACCTCTGGTGGCCCTTGATATTAAAGGCCAAAGTAAGAGGCACCTTGGCTGCTGGTGTGAAGTACCCGCTTCTCTGTCCCTGTCCTGCTCCTAGCACTTTTCCAAGGATGAGTTTCCAGAAGAGTCATCTCCCTTCATCCTCTCCAAGTCCCAGTTACTCTGCAGGACTCATTCCCCTCCTCAGAGGAGTTAAATGCACTTACTATGACAGAGAAGCACACCTACAACTGACTAGAAGTGACTAGAATTCCTTGATAAAGAAAGCCTCTAGTTATAGCTAGGGATGCTAGGCTTAGAGTTAAAATAGCTACTTAGCTTATTGTGAATACGCTTTATAAAATCAACCAACCAAAAATGACATCATATCCTGTGTATTCAAAAGCAAGGAGAGTAAACTGGCAGAACTCCTAATGAATTCCCTGTCCTATTACAAAACATGATCCTTCCTCGTTCTCTTTCTTTCTGTCTCTCTGTCACTCAGAGACACCTGAACCATGCATATTTACAGTAGAAAGGGACACTGAAGTGCACAGAGAGGGAGAAGTGGCAGAACAAGGCGTGAAGTAGAGAGACGGCTCCTCCTGACATCTGCTACCTCATCTCTCTACTCAAGACAGGAACTGGAGGCAATAGAGAGAAAATAAATGCATGTGTGCTTATTACTCAGCTCACTTTCTCCACTTCTTAAATGTTTTAAAAACTTTCCCCACTCTTCTACAATCTAAGATCCAACTTCCAGGAATAGTACTGTGCACCACAGCCCAGGTCTTCCCACAGGGACACCTGATATGGACAATCCCTCCTTGAGGACTCCTCCTCTGTGTCAAGGTGACAATTAGAAACGTAGGATCTTTTCTTTCCATATCTGATGTGTCCGACATCTTAGTGCAGTGTGTTAAGTGGATGTTCAGAGTTCGGAGACGGAATAGTAGCTTGCTCTGTCCACTCCATTCCTGACTTGGTCTTGTAAGAACAAGAATAGCACACCCCTTTGAGGGAATATTTTACAAACAAACAAACAAACCAAGAAGAAGCAGCTACAAATTCTGGCTGAGGCCTTTAATCTCAGCAGAAGTAGGCAGACCATTGTGTTTGAGGCTAGCTGGGTCTACATAATGAATTCCAGAACAGTCTAGGCTACATTGTAAGATCGACCATACATGGATGGATGGATGGATGGATGGATGGATGGATAAAAGTAGCTATCTCTGCATAAAACAGAAAGATAAGATAAGAGTAGCATAAAACAGAGTTACTACATTTTGGCACCAGTTGTTAGAGTTCTAGAAGATAATATCTGTGAAGAGTATTAAAAACAAGACATTTCCTGGGGGTGGAGAGCGAGCTCAATGGTGAGCACTTGCCTGTAGCACTGGTAAGGCTCTGATAAAGGAAATGTCCTGCTTACCATAAGAGAGTAGTCTGGGAAATAGTTATAGGGCTCTTCCAAACTTCATTTTTATTTGTGGTTGTCACACGAAGATTACCTTTTTCTTTTAAAAATAGGATACTGATGAAATTCAAGTTAACTATCCTGGAATGTTTGAGTTGATGGAAGACTTAAAAGGTAAGACATTTTAAAGAATTTGTAGACTCCATTTGAGAGGCGTTTTGACATTGTACTCTATTGCAGGTAAGGGGCTAGCACTAGGGGTCCATTCCTGGCCAGAAAGCGTGCTGGCTCCTTAGAGCTTATGGTGTAAAATGGAGGGGGCAGACAGCAGGCGGATGCCACAAAGAGGAGTTAAGTCACAGTTGTGCTTAGGGCTGTGGAATTGAGGCTTACAGCACCATGGCTGCTTCTGGAATAATAGAAGGGCACATTTGTGGTAAAATACTTATGTGACTTCCAGGAGCAATAGTTCTTATCTTGCACCTATGCATGAACACACACATGTCTGTACACATACACACAGAGAGATAAACACATTAAACAAACAAACCTTAGATAGTATGATGAGGTTAGGATTGAAGGCTTAGTTGAGAATAGATCTTGGTCTGGGGGATTAAAGACATCTTGTGTGAGAATAAGGAAATAAAGATGAAGTAACCAGATTGAAAGGTGAGGGAAATGTGTCTCAGGCACAGAGAATAGCATGCAGACGCCTTTGTAAGAGAACAAGGCCAGGGCTGGAAGAAGGGCGTTTGGGAGAGGACAGTGAGACAGATTGAATTGTGAGATTGGTGATTGGTGGCAAATAAGAGTCAGATTCTGAACAAAACCTTGAAGTCTTTGAGTTTATGACCAAATACTCAACAGAAGCAACTCAAGGGTGTTTAGTCTGTCATGCCGTGGAAGGCATTGTGACAGGAGGAAGAGGCAGTTAGAGATACTACAGCAGGAAGCCAGAGGACATAGAGCCAGCCTGTAATGTAATCTCAAGGCTTGGCACCTAGTTACTCACTTCATCTAGCCCTCACCTCTTCCACAATCTTCCAAAATGGTGCCACCGGGTGGGGACTGAGATTTCAAGCATGGAGGACTTGTGGTGGTGGTGCTGGTGGTGCTGGTGGTGGTGCTGGTGCTGGTGGTGGTGTTGTTGCTGGTGCTGCTGCTAGTGGTGGTGCTGGTGGTAGGTTTCCATGTTTAAACAATAACAGACCCTCTTAATATTGCTTCACCTTCCCTAGGTTTGATCTCCAGTGCTAAAAATATAATGATAATTTGACTTCCCAAATTGGGGATGTGTTTGGTTTTGTGAGACTGTGTCCCATGGTGTGGCCTAGGCTGGCCTTGAACTCAGGGCTATATTGCCTTAGCTTGAGTTACTGGCTTGAGCTACCTAAATCAATGTGTTATGCATTTTTTTCCTATATATGTTTGCTGTCTTCTGCTCGAAGTTAGGGAAGGCCATCATCATTAGTTCAGATCCAGAGGTTTAACTTGGCTTTGAAAGTTCATCATGTGGCTGTACAAGGCTTGTCATGTAGACCTTCAAGTCTCTTAATTGCTCTTGTTTTCAAGGTTCATTCTTAGCACCCCTGGTGAATCCCACACCTGCAAAGTCGTCCTGGTGTCAGGAGAGAGCTCTTGATTTGTCTCTGCTCATGGCCATGCCCACTTGAGACCAAATTCCTTAGTCTACTTCATTAGACAAAGGTCCCCAAGAGTCCGGTCTTTCTTTTTCACGTTTGTAACCCAACCCTATACAGTGGCCTTTGTGAAATAAGCATTTGGTGAGTGTTGTCTTACAAAATTTGATCACCTGTATGCCTTTGCTGGGAGCCTCTTACCCTCTGTAGGAATTTGAGTCTCCCACATCACTGCAGCAGAGTTGACTAAGGGAGGAGGAGGCAGATATATTTATGGAAGGGAGGAAAATAGTCCCTGTAGACTTAGGTGTTTTTGTTTGATAGCAGGAAGTTCCCAGATCATGAATCTGTTTTCCTTGTTTCTGAGGAATTAATACTATGTAGAAGTACAAAGTTTGAGAATTGTGTAGAAACACTGAGATACTCACTGGAGAGAAAGGTGAATGGCTAGGGAAAACTTATAGTTTGAAGGGTTCATTAAAGCCAGTCAGAGGTGGTTGGCAGCAAACAGAGGAAGTTGGGTCAGTTTGGGTTAGAGTTTTGCTATTTACATGATAGAAATACAAAAGTGTGAGTAGTCCACAGATATAATTGAAATAAGTGACCTAGAAGAAAAAGGAAGTAGAAGGCAAACGTGATGTGGGAATTTGAGTGAAAGCTGCTATAGCAAAGCATCCTCAAAACAGTCAGAAAATAGTTATGACTGAAGTACTTAGTCATGCTAAAAGGACAGGATGATGTAGTCGGAAAATGAGATACTTGGTGAATTATTGCAAATAAAGCAGTTACAGGTGATAAGTCTGGGACATATCTCACATACAGAGGCAGAGGTGAAGCTCTTTGGATATGAGGCAGAGAGAGTGGAACCTGATGGACTCTAACACTGAAAAGCCTTCCTCTCTGAATGGTGGCAGGACCAGAGGCGCACAGGAAAACTGAGTCAGGTGCCACCCCTTGCCAAGGAGGGGACTGACTAGGCTGACATCTGCCAGCAAGCAGGAGCAGGCGAAGGTTCTGGCAAAGTGAAGCAAGCCTCTGCAGGGGGAGAGTGTCTACCAGGTGGAGGAACAATGCCAGGAGCTCTGGGGAGCAGCGGGCATAGATCCTACCTCTCAACTTTGAAAAGTGTGACTTATATAAGAATAAATACCTGCTACCGAGAGGTTTCCAACACACACACACGCGCGCGCGCGCCTAGTAGTATAGACAGTTTTGATGGCTGGAGGAGTTGAAGTTGGTGTCTGTGACACAGAATTATGCTTACCTATGCCTTCATGTGGTTCTGAAAACTTCTAATATCTTTTGAAATAATAAAATTTATAAAATTGTTTTGCCTATTCTTTTATTTACAGATGTATGGGTTTCTTTGATTTTGTTTTCAAGACAGGGTTTCTCTGTTTAGCCCTAGCTATTCTTGACTCACTTTGTACCAGTTTGGCCTCAAACTCACAGAGATTCACCTGCCTCTGTTTCCCCAAGTGCTGGGATTACAGGCGTGTGCCACCATGCCCAGCTCAAATTTATGGTTTTTATAAACATTTTTGCACCTGCTTTTTTGTGTGTTTGTTTTTTAAGACAAGGTCTCTCTGTGTAGCCTTGCTATCCTGGACTCACTTTGTAGACCAGGCTGGCCTTGAACTCACAGCGATCTGCCTGCCTCTGCCTCCCGAGTGCTGGCATTAAAAGTCTGCGCCGCCATACCCGGCTTGCACCTGCCTTTTTTAAGTAGTCCTCTTGATAACTGCTTTTTTGTTAAGTGAGGGAGATTAGGGCTGAAGAGAACCCTTGAATCTGAGTGGCAGGGTTAGGTGGTAAACTTGGCCACCCTGGCTCTTAACTGGCCTCACTGCTTCTTGTTGCTGCCTGTCGGTTATGTGGTTCCAGCCTCTTCGCGTCTCTTAGCTGCCTACTTACCACAAGGCGCATTCCACATGTTTAGCACTCTTCTGAGTTGATGTTACACTGTCATGTTAACACGGAGGAATACACAGAGCCAAAGACCCATCATCATGGTCCCTTTTCACCGTGAAAACTAGGATTGCTAGGCTGTAGGTACATGCTCAAGATGATAAAGGTAATAAACCACAGCAGCCATATTTTGAACACTTCTCCAAGACTAAACGCACTGATAGAATCATAGGACCCCCTTGTTTTTAATAGCTGTGTAGTATTCCATAGTGCATATGTACCACAGTTTCTTTATCCATTCTTCTACTGAGGGACACTTAGGCTGTTTCCATGTTCTGGCTATTATGAATAAGGCTGCTATGAACATGGTTGAGCATATGTCCCTGTTGTGTGCTGGTGCATCTTCTGGGTGTATTCCAAGGAGTGGAATAGCTGGGTCTTGAGGAAGCTCTATTCCCAGTTTTCTGAGTAGCGCCAGAAAGCTTTCAAAGTGGCTGCACTAGACTGCATTCCTACCAGGAATGAAGGAGTGTTCCTCTTTCTCCACATCCTAGCCAGCATGTGGTGTCACTTGAATTTGGGAAGGGGAATAGGGTGAAAGCAGGAGGGAGGGAGGAATCGGAGGAGGCACGGGATGGGATAGCAATTGAGATGTAATATGAATGATTTTATTTTTCAATAAAAAAAAGAATTTCATTATTATAAAAAAATTAAAAAATTTCAGGGTATATACCATTAGAAATTTTCTTTTAGAAAAACTACTTTAAATGCATAATTTAATAATGTGTGCTTATAATACCCAGCCCACAAGGAAAACGGTAGATTTTGTGCGTTTGTTTGTTTGTTTCTTGTTTGTGTGTAAATAAACAGATGGGGGGGGGGAATCATGGGACCCTTTTATCCAAAAGCTGAGACTTGGTAATGAGCTCATTATTTCTCATTTAGGCTCCAATGATAAATCTTCAGGCACAGCGTTTATTTTGTACTCATCTGTAATAAATGCTGTGCTCATGATTCATTTCAAGAAAGAAAATAGAGACAAGAAATTAGACCCATCAGTTGGAAAAGGTTACTGCCCACAGATTTAAAAATACAGTAATTACTCTGTACAGAGTTCTCTGGGGCTTTTATTTTTTCTTTCTATGTGTGGGTGCTTCCCCCACCCCTTGAGTGCTTGCCTTGTGTGTGTGTGTGTGTGTGTGTGTGTGTGTGTGTATGTGTGTGTGTGTGTGTGTGCGCCCGCGCGCGTGTGTCTAGGGATCAAAAGAACCCCTAGCTTTGCACGTAGAAGGCAAGTGTCCTACCACTGGTCTACATTTCCAGCCCCTGAGTTTTTGAGACAGGGTATAATAATGCATCTCAGGTTAGCCTTGATCTTGCTTTGGCTTGTAGGCTGACCTCACTGAGTCTGCCTTCCTCCACCTCCTGAGTGCTGGGCTTATAGGTATATACCATTGTATCTGGCTTTGGTTTTCTAATACCTTGATTTACAGGTAAGCACATCAAAGGTATAAGTACCTTGTTTGCAGTTATTTTAATCCACAATCTGATACTATATACTAAATATAGATGCATCTTTCAAACAGTGAAATTAGCCTTTTGTTCAGTTAAGTATCATAAACTTAATGCTATAGCTGCTTGTATTTTTTAAAAAATAATTTATTATTTCTTTGAGAATTTCATACACTATCCTTGTTAATATTCACTCTTCTCAAACTCTTTTAAGATCCACTTACCTTATTGCCTTACCCAGCTTTGTGTCCCTGTCTCCCCTCCCCCACCATGGCGAATTTGTGCTGCTTAGATCTGTGGCCCTCTGCTGGACTTAACAATGGCTACACTCTTGGGGGAAAACTGACCCTTTCTCTCCCAGCAGCTAGCAGTGGCTCCTAGCTCCTTAGGTAGGGGTGGAGCATTATGTCCAGCTCCACTGTCCATGGTGGGACTTGACCTGGCTTAGGCTCACCAGGTGTTGTACGTGCTGCCACACTGGTTCATATGGGCTATATCCAGAAGACATTGTTTCCTCCTTATCATCCACTGCCGGGCTCTTATGCTCTTTCTGATAATCCCTGAGCCTTTGGTGAAGGGGGCTTGGTGTATGTGTCCCATTTAAAACTGATCACTCTGCAGCCTCTAATTCTCTGCACCATGGCAGCTTGGGCCTCTGTGTTGATCATCATCTACTGCAAGCAGAAGCTTCAGTATTGAGGGTCGAGAGGTGCCTTACTCTGAAGGGGAGGGCTGAGAGAGAAAGGCGGGTGTGGGACACATGATGTCCTCGTTACAACTTTATTGCTGTGAAGAGGCACATGACCAAGGCAGCTGTTATAAAAGAAACATTTAATTGGAGATTTCAGAGGTTTAGTCCATTACCATCATGGTGGGGAGCTTGGATGCAGGCAGGCTGGCAGCCTGCAGGAGGCTGGGAGCTTACGTCTTGATCTATTAGCAGGCAGACAGGGAAAGAGACACTAGACTTGGCATGGGCTTTTGAAACCTCAAAGTCCACCCCAAGTGACACACCTACTCCAACAAGGCCATTCCTCCCAACCCTTCCCTCACAGTTCTACTAACTGGTAAGAAAGCATTCAGACGTGACTCTGGGGGCCATTCTCTTCAAACCTTCACACATGGCCTTCAGGCAGGTCACCGCCTGTATTTTAACTACCTTCTAGGATAAGTTTTAGAACCTTTCTGGTTCCCCAGGTACCTCAGGCCCCTTCTCAGTTGGTAATGCTGGCCCCCTGGGATTTTAAATTGGTCTTACAGTTTGAGGAACTTTTCCTAATGCTTACCCTTTAGAGGGATTTCTTATCTCTACTGTGAGGCTTTTTACAGAAGTCATGTATCTCTGATGTGTCTTATCTATAGGTAGATTAAGAAGAATTACATAAAGATAATTTGTAAAAATGCTATTTGACAAACTAGAAAAAACATTAACTGCTGGATTTTTATATTTATTCACTTACTATTTATCGACTACGTTCCAACTTCTTAGCTAGTGGTATAGATACTTAGTTTCTGATTTCAAGTTGCTAATATTCTAGATAAAGAACTCCCAAGATAGATAAACTTCAGCTGTAAAATGAGAGAAATGCAAGGGATCTGGCCCTAGGATGTCAGGAGTCTTTTTCAGAAAAGGCTGGACCTAAGCTAAAGGGAGCTGTCCAGGACGATGAGGGGCAGGGAGCGTCTGGAGGCTGGCAGAGATCAGGTGTCTGAGATCTCGGGGCAGGGATATAAAAGTTAGATATATCCTGCTCCATGTCAGGGCAACCATGATAATGTTGCGTAAGTGTTCAGAATAGGCAGATGATGGGGAATGAGTCTACATTTTCTCAGATGAGCTTTTTATCATTTGTCTTGTAAGTATTTTCTACAGATGTAAGTCAGACTTGAGTGTGGTAGAAAGCACATTGTTTGCCTGCTTGTAAGGCATGATTTACAGGAAGGTAAGATGGGACCAGCATGGTCAGTCTGTCCTGGTATAAGAGGAAGCTGAGGCACAGAGAGGAACTTGTCTAGGTTGTAGTTAGTGGAGGCAAGCAACTTAAGTCATACCCTGAAGTCTCCACTGTTTACCCATTGGGAAAAATCCGAGGGCAAAGGGAGGTGGAGGACCTTGGGTGCTTGCAGGGGTGCTGCTGTGCCAACGGAAAGGGGGCACTCCCTCGTTGGCTTTTGTACTCGGTATCTCTGTTGTGTTTGTTTTCAGAATGGCTGAGGTGTGTCTCATTTTAGCCATTATTATTAATTCACAGAAAAAAGCCCAGAATACTGACCTAATTTTTCAAACAAGTTTCATATCAGCTGATGAATACATGAGAAATTTTCACGGCTCTCACAGTGGTTTTAAGGTAAGTTCAGTTTTTTGTTTTCTGTTCTTTTTGCTTTTTGAAGACAATACTCAGCATTCTTTCAGTAATCCATAGTAAAGTTGAACTTAACCTTAAAAACACTGTGAGAAAGCCAGGCAGTGGTGGCACACACCTTTAACCCCAGCACTCAGGAGGCCGACGCAGTTGGATCTCTGTGAGATTGAAGTCAGCCTGGTCTATAGAGCTAGTTCCAGAACAGCTAAGGCTACACAGAGAAACCCTTTCTTTTGAAAACAGAAACTTACTGAGTAACTTACTGAAGCAGTGCCCTTATGAGCCAGAAGAGGGCGTCAGAGCTGTGAGGCTGGAGTTACAGGCTGTTGGGTGGGTACTGCCTGCTGTGTTTTAGGAACCAAATTCAGGTTTTTAAGAAAAGCAGTGTGTGCACTTAGCTGAGGCCTCTCTCCAGCCTCCTTTTTGACTGTTTTAATAAAACCAGGGAGATAACATTTAAAATTTTATTTAAATAAAAATGTAAAAATAGATTACTATTTTTAAACTATTGAATAAAATGATCATTTTTAGTAGTAGACACTTGCTCATGTTGTAAATTTTAATATTAAGAATAATTACATTTTAAAAATCCCTTCTTTTGTAGAATGATCTTAAACATGGCCTTTTCAAATAATTTAAAATGTATATATAAAGATATATAACATTAATTTTATATTACATTAATTTTTTTTGCGCTACTAGGAATTGAACCCAGGCCTTTGTGTGTGTGTGTGTGTGTGTGTGTGTGTGTGTGTGTGTGTGTGAGAGACAGAGAGACAGAGACAGAGAGAGACAGCGAGAGACAGCGAGATGCTGTGTGCAGTCTTCCTATGTGTACAGAGGACATTGTCAATCTTGCCTTTGGTTCTTCTTTCTTTTTTCTCTCTCCTTGAACCTGGAGCCACTAGTTTGCTAAACTAGCTGCCCTCAGGATTCTCTTGTCTCCCTTTCCAGCACTGGGACTGCGGGCAGATGCCACCGCCCCTGGCTTTCATGAGTGTGCTGGAGCTCAGGGTGTACAGCAGGCACTTTACCTGCTAATACCTATCCCCAGCCTCTTGAATACATACCACTGTACCACCTAGCTCCCTAGCTCTACAGTAGTAATTATCAGTAAGCAGCCTCTTCTTACCTACTTAAAGAAAAAGGTCTGAAGGTTAACTCTAGAATACTAAGAAAAATGCCTCTGCGGGAAAATGCACATAAGTTTTAAATCTAGTGTTAGTAAAATATTGCAAAAATTGAAGGCATGGCTTTAGTTATATCTAATGAGTCCTACAACCTCATCCAAGTTTTGCGCTTATAATTATATATGCTGTTTAGAAGGAAGGAGGTACTGTCACAGTGTCCTGTCTCACAGAGCACATGAAGGGGTGTAATATGTGGTTTTCTTCGAAAGGCACTTGCCAGTGCCTGCAACCCATCTGAGCTGGCTTACTATAGCCCGTGGCTGTTGTGGGAAGCATCCTGGGACTTCCAGCCTGAGAATTAACTTTCTTACCTGACTTAATAATGAAGAGGATTCAAACAGTCTTGCTCCAGTCAGCAAGCAGCCTAGCTACGCTCTGCAAGTGTGTGAAACCGAGGATAGATGCGCTGTCGGGCAGGATGTATCATGTCTTGATACTGAGCTGCCCGGGTGTTTGCAGTGTTTTCCTAAACTGCCTGTAGTCTATATTTAGGTATGGGAGAGAGCAACTGCTCTTGGAACAGAAAAGCCCTGCTGCACCGAGACACGATGCTGGCAGCTGCAGCGGTTTATAAAGGTGAGTTGCCCACTCTTTCTACCTGCAATCATGGAGGGGTTTGTGCTGTGTGGGGTTTATTCTTCTTTTAAGGTACTGTCCATGGTTTGTTTGTTTGTTTGTTTTTCCCTCAAAACACAGATCCTATAGCTCTGTATCTGTTTCTGAGCAGCTCTTGTTTCCATAGTGTCAGCTTCTCTGTGTTACAGACTTCTGGGTGAGACATCCTCAGCCCGTAGCCATCCTAGTGCCCATTTCTCTTTGAAGTAGGTGTTTATTGGTGAGCAGATGGATACTTTGTCTCACCTGACTGTTCCCAGATGTTACCCATGCGTGTCTTTGTAGGGATGTACAGCAATGAGGATGGGTCCGTACCTGCCACGTTCTACATCTACCACATGATAGGGTGGAAGTACCACGACTCGCAGGTAATGCTTTAAGGTGACGCTTTTCTCAGAGGGTTTGGGTTTCTGTTTGCTTTCCTTTGTTGATTGACTTAGGGTATATTTTATTCTGGATAACATGACTGGGGTTACTCTGAGCTTGCCTTTCCTATGTCTAATATCTTCCATTTTTATTGTTTTCAGGCAAGGCCAGCTGAAAGAGGTTCTGCAACTGTGTCATTTGGAGAGCTAGCAAAACTAAACAATGTCATGTCGCAGGAAAAAAAATAATAAATATTTTATCCAATTATAATGTATTCCTGAATTTTCATCAGAAATGAGTAACGTTCACATCTAAATGATTACAGTTTGAAGCAAGAAGCAAGCCATTAAGCTATTTACTAGCAACCTAATACTAATCCAGGCTTAAGTGTTCCACGTTCTCATTGTCTCTATTTATGTAGGGATGCCATTGCATAGGGATTTGGGTATCTTTGCAGATTCAGGTGAAAGCAAATGAAATGTGTTTGTTTGGGGTGGGGGAATCTAGAAATAAGTGTTCGTGTGTGAATACATGATTTGATGGGAAGACGCTGCTCCCATGATGAATGCCAGCTTTCTTCCTTCTGGTCTTTTGTCGTCTCTGTGGGAGCATCAGAGCCCTGAAGACGAGAGGAGGGGCAAATTGCTAGGTCCTTGAGAGTTCTTGTGCAATACAGTGGAAACACTTTCCATAGTAACCGCTGTAGACAGAATTTGGTGTACATTTTTGCTTGTTTTTGGAGACAGGTCTCACTAGGTAGCCTTGATTGGCCTGGAGCTCACTGTGAGGACTATGTGACTCAAAGTCACATAGAGCCGTAGTGCTGGGATTACAGACATACCTGTTCCCTGGCACACCTAGCTACTGGTCACACACTTGACTTATCTAGATGACCAGGAGATTATGACATTCTCCAAAGCTGCTGTGTAGTTTCACTTGAGCATCTGTCGTTTCCAGATCTAGCTTCCTTTTCCTCAGTTTCTTATTTTTGTTGTTTTGATGTTTTTAAGATTTTATTTTATGTGCATGAGCATTTTGCCTGCATGTTTGCACCATGTACATGTTTGGTACCTGTGGAGACCGGAAGTGGGCATTGGATCTCCTGGAAAAACATCCTGCTTTCTCACACCTAAGTGGTAAACATCCTGCCCTCTCCTCCATCCCCATCCCACACTTGGGATCAAAACAGAAACAGGTTTATGTCTCCTTCACCTGCCTTTGGAGTAAAAATCATCAACTTTAATCGTTCGTCATTGAGCTTCAAGTGCCAAGCACCAACCGACTCCTTATTTTTTTTAACTCATTTGTGTATTACATCCTGACTGCAGTTTCCCCTCCCCTCAACCTCAGTTTCTCACCCCCTCACCCCCACCACACACGCTCCTCTTTACCCCAGATCCACCCCTCTCCCTCTCCCCTCAGAAAAAAGCAGGCCTCCCAGGGCCACAGCAAGACCAGGCGCATACCATCACATCAAGGCTGGACAAGGCCTTCCTCCTAGTAGGAGGAAAAGGGTACCAAAGGCAGAAGAGTCAGGGATGCTCCACTCCCACTGTTAGGCATCTCACAAGAACACCTAGCTACACAACCATACCATGTATGCAAAGGACCTAGGTCAGCTCCACACAGGGTCCCTGCTCTCTGTGAGCCCACTTGAGTTCCAGTCAGTTGGTTCTGTGGGCCATGTCCTTGACCCCTCTGGCTCCTCCAATTCTTCCTCCCCCTCCACAGGACTCCCTGGAGCACTACCTAATGCTTGCCTGTGGGACCCTGCATCTGCTCCTGTCATTGCTGCATGAAGTCTCTGGTCTGTGATGATGATTATGCTGGGCTCAGGTCCCAGCACATCCTGCAGGCGTGACAAACTGTGGGTCGGAGGTTTTGCGGGATTGGTGTCCCAGTCACTCCACTTGAGGCCTTGCTTGGTTTCAGAGGATGGCCAGTTCAAGCTCAGTGTCTCCCTTTACTAGGAGTCTTCGTTAGTGTCACCCTTGTAAGTTCCATGGAGTTTCCATTGCACTAGGTTTCTACCTAGCCCCCGAAATACCCTCCAATTCCACGTGTCTCTCCTAGCATTCTCTCTACCTGCAGATGTCACCCAGCCCTCCTGTTCCCATCTCTACCCACCCCAGTCCATCTATGAAATCTATTCCATTTTCCCTTCTCAGGGGGACCGTTGCATCCCCCTTCAGCCCTCCTTGTTACTTAGCCTCTCTGGGTCCGCGGACTGTAGCACCATTACCCTTTGCTGTACAGCTGATAGCCACTTGGAAGTGAGTACATGCCGTGTCTGTCTTTCTGGGTTTGGGTTACCTCAGGAAGAGTTTTCATTCTAGTTCTGTTCATTTGTCAGCAAATGTCATATGTCATTTTTTATTTTTAACAGCTGAGACTCCCTGTTATAGTGCTTCAGTGTGTGGAAACCGTAACATCTGTTGGCTGCTGGACTGTGGATTACTGGGCTATCTCCTGGGTCTTCCTCATATTCTAGGATGTTAGTTTGGAGAATTCCAGAGGTAGATACAATAGCTATGTATGTATGAGTGTGCAAATTGAATAAAACAAAAAGACAATTGATTTATAGGAAGAATCGCTTTAGGATTTATTGAAACTATCTGGATACATGAAGCTTATAGTATGCAGCAAGAAGCAACAATGAGGTAAACATTTTCAAAGGTTTGGTTTTGTGTGTGTACGGGTGTTTTGCCTGCATGTGGGCACGTATGCTACATTCTGGCAGTGCCTCCGGAGGCCAGGACACAGCATGGGATTCCCTGGAGCTGGCATTACAGGTGGGTGCAACACTCCCTACACAAGAGCTGGAACAGAGCCTCAGTTCTCCGCGAGTCACTTCCCCAGGCCCTGAAGGCCTTTAATAAACATTTTTATTTTTTCTTTCCCTTTCATAACATTTTTTTATCCACTAGGTGGAAACAACGATAATAAGGGCACGTGTTACTGTTTTTACTCTGACTATGAAGTTCTTAGGGAGGGATAGAATTCTAAGTATTGTTTTACCTTGGATTGACTTGTGTCTAGGAAAGAAAGAAATGGGAGTATACATCTGGTGGGAGTGCAGGGTATTTGGTGTGGGAAAGAGAAAAAAGAAAGGAAGGAGAAGAAAATAGTGCAGTGAGCCTGGTGCATTGTGACAAGGGAACAGCAAATGCTCTTGCTAGCTGGCGACTGTAAATCTCTGCACATGGTCTCTGATCCATTCCTCTTGAGGACATGGAGCTTCAGTTTCCTTTGTGACAACCTGAAATCTAAGAGACCAAAAAATAGAATATAGACATCAGAAGGTATTAAAAGGCGTTGCTTCACTCTGTCCCTCTCTTCGATCACTCACTTTACGGAGCCAGCTGTTGAATTTTGAAGCTACTCAGGCAGTTCCATGGAGAGGATTTAGGCCTCACAAGCATGGGGTGCCTGCCAACCACTGTGTGAGGGAACCATCCTGCAAGCACGTCGTCCAGTACTAGGGACGTCTTAGATGACTGCACTCCTCGCTGACGTTGACTACAGCCTCATGAGACTCTGAGTTAGAAATACCCAGCAGAGCCACAGAGTCTGGGATCATAAATGCTTGTCGTTTAAGCACTGTGCTTTATGATAATTCTTATAAAGCAGTAACTAATAAACCCTTTTGGGAAAAGTTGGGTTCTTAGGGTAACTTTGCATTTAGAAACATGCAGTCTATTTAAAATTAGATAAAGGTCATATGAAGTACACTATTGCATTTATTCTCAGGGATCATACAGCCTGGGATAATTTTGCCTGGAGCTTTAATTCCATGGTATCTCAAAAAACAAGCCTTGATTCAAATTTCATTTCCTAGGAGTATTCAGGCTAATTTTCTGGAAGTGTGATTGGGGCTGTTTCCAAAGTGAAACCAGAGGTTTTGTGAAAACTGACCTTGAAAATCCAGTGAGCTACACATACTTTCATGGATTCCTTGTTGGTTCCCTTTTGATTGGTTGGCGAGTTGCTGACAGCTCATTATCAGATGACTAGTGGTACACCACACTTACGCTCTTAAATGAACAGACTGTATGGAAATAGTAGGGGCTTTTTAAAAAATTTAACAAAATTAAACATAATACAAAACAAAAACCATATGGGTTTTTTTTTTTAAATTAGAAACAATGTTTATTGTTTCCTGTTAAAACTGGGCCTCTGTGGGGAAAGAATGTGCAAAAAGAGCCTCTCTGCACTGTGGCTTTCACACTTATCCCAGAGGCTGGGCCGTCTTCATTGTGTAGGAGGGAACATTCTCCCCCTTCTCCTGGGAATTCAGATAACTAGTTTACTTTTTATGACTTTCGAGTGTAAAAATATCAAGAAACAATAGTTAATAGGTGGCCTGTCCTTAGGTATATCTACCTAGTCCATTTGGTAGACAGATGTGTGCTTCTCACGTCCATATCTCTGTGTAGCCCAGGAGTAGATGGCACCATAGACATCTGTTGGGTTTTCCTGGCTAGCAATGAAAGCTCTCAGCTCCTGGTTTAGCTGGCTGAAAATAGGCAAGGGGCCTCCAGAGAGTCTGCCATCAACTCTCTAGTGAGGAGTATTTTCAGTGTAGTAGGGTCATCACTCAGTCAGTAGGTGGCAATTTGGCCACAGGTAGTGAGTGAGTCTATAAACTATTTATTCCATCTCCAATTCTCTGGAAATCTTGTAAATTAAAGTTTCAAAATGGCACCAAGTTATACAAGGTAGAGGATGTCATTAAGGCAACAATTTCACCATCACAGCCATGCCTGGAGCTCTGATCCCACCATTCCCCTCCCCTCATCCTCAGGACACCTAGTCCTGCCCACTTCTCAGCAACGGTTGTCCAGCATCCACAAGTCTTGAACAATCTTCAGCCTCACAAGTTCGGGGCAATCCAGTTAAGGATCTTCATGGCGACTTCAAAGCCAAGGAAACAGGCTGCATTGGCTGGGAAGGCGCGGATCATTACTGCATTGAACCCTTTGTACAAGGAGGTGACTCCTTCTTCCCGGATCAGCTCTCTCAGCACATCTCTGAAACCATTAGGATATTTTCCAGGAGGTGCAGTCTGGAATCGAGACTTTGAGCACATTTGGGGGAATCGCCACAGCCCAGTTGAAGATCCCTGCAAAGCCTCCAGCCACCAGGATCTGAGGTACACTGAGGTCACTGACACTCTTTCCCTCTGGAGTGAAGAGATTTTTGAGCCATTCGTATGTCATGAAATACATTCCACTGGCTGGAACATCTCGCATGAGAGTGAGCGCAGTCCCCTTGTAGAAGCCACGGATCCCAAACTCCTGATACAGCTTCTTTGCACAGTCCAAGGTACCACTGTATTTGTTTTCCCCTGAAGAAGCCTGAATCTGCAGTAAGGATTTGATCCGCTCTCGAGGAGTCATGATTCCAGTAGTGAACACACCAGATAACATCCCAGCTGCAAACAGCTGTGGGTAGTTGAGCACATCCTCTGGAGTTTTCTGCTGTAGTTTCTTCCCCAAGCCAAAACCAAAGAAGCACACAGCGAACATAGGGGTGACTCCAATGATAGGCGCAGCCATGCCCCGATATAGCCCCGTGATGCCCTCTCTAATAAGAGTCTTCCGGAAACAGTCGATAGTCCCAGAGTACATAGCTGGCTGTCCAGGCAAACTTGGTGGTTGTGTCTGCAGTCGGACCTTGACCGTATCCAGGGGGTGCCCCACAAACACCAGGCACACACCACCAAAGCCGCCGGCCAGGAAGTTCTTAAGCAGACTGATGGGTTTCGGCTCGTCTGCCATGGTCTATCTTCCGTCAGTCTACCTGGCAGCTCCGGAGAGTCTACGCCTTGCACCGCTGCCCTAGCAGCGCCACTGACCTTTCGCCCACATGGGTTTTAAAAAACCCAGATTTGATGATGCTTTGCATGCCTGCCCCACCCTTATTTTATTTTTTAGTTATGTGTGTAAGTACGTAAGTATATGCACAAGTGCAGATGCCTGCAGAGCCCAGAAGACAGCATGGGATTCCCTGGAGCTGGGATTACAGGTGGGTGCTAGAACGGAGCCTTGGTTCTCTGCAAGTCCTTTCACCAGGCCCGTAAGCGCCTTTTCAATGTAGCACATTTAAGCCAGCCTGTTTGTAGCCGGTTGTATGGGAATCGTTTTTCCAGGATGTCCATCATTAGTCTTTCAGAACCAGCCTGGAGCAGAATTAAGAGCACTTATGAAGTCTACCTGTGAGTGGGAGAATGGATAGAGGGAAATTCGATACGAGACGTGGCAGCCTTTGTTAACTAAAGCCTAGAAAAACAAGAGAGGAGCCTGGGATTAGCCCTTTCACTGGGATTAGCCCTTTCACTGGGATTAGCCCTGGCCCTGCTTCTTTCTAACACTCAGTTTTATCTCTGGCCTCAAGATTTTCATGTATTTTCACAGTTTTGATTCTCAGTTTCAGAGGAGGCTCCCAGCCCACCTTCCAAGTTTCTGCGTGTCAAGTGAATTAAAATTCCACTCTAGAAAAGCACCAATAACGGAAGCGATCATTAGCTATTGGACAGGTTGAAACGAGAGGAACATTCAGTCTCACCACAGGACCCAAGACAGTCAGCCAGAGATGCCTTTCTGGCCTTACGGTTTCTTGAAACTTGGTTTGTTTGACTTTGTTGTTGTTGGTATTTTCATAGATGTGGATAACTGACTTGGCTCACGCTCTCTGCCCTCTCCATCATTCTGATCTTCCCCTCTAACTTGGGCAGTCCTTTCCCTTTAACTTTGATTTTTATCTGATAAAGTGGGAAAGAGATAAGAAGCACCCTGCTTTAACTTAGGCCCTCTGCTTTCCCTTCTCTTCTTTTTCATGCCTGTGTTAGGGGGAGGTTGGTGTTCCATGAATCCCAGTCTGGCCTCAAACTTGGAACATGCTATGTAGTTGAGAATGACCTTGAATCTCTGATCCTTCTCCTCAGCTTCCCAAATGCTGGGATTACAGATCGGAACTACCATGCCTGGTTTTCTGTGGTACTGTGGATTGATCCCAGGTCTTTGTGCATGCTGGACAAGCACTATCAACTCACTACATCTCCAGCCACAGAACACTCCATCCCTACACCCCAACACCCCCACCCACCTTCCTCCATAAAGGAGCGTTTTAGTCTCCAGCGTTCAGTGTGGATGTTTTCTGTATTTTCCACAGACGATAACGTTTTCTCTAGTCCTAAAAAAAAATTAACATTTGGAAAGTGCCCTGAATTTTATAGAAGTTCTCAGTTACCCAGATGACTAGATCATAGCTACAAATCTTGCAAGGACCTCAGGTGGCAGAGGCAGTACTGCAGAGGACCAGCTAGAGCAGTCTGTCTAATCAAGCCAGCTTATATGCTGGCTTCTTGAGAAGCCAGCTAAACCCATGGTTCTCAGAGCAACATTATTGCCCAATATGAGTAGGGATTCATAAACAATTGATACAGCCATTTAAAGCTCTGAATATTATGCTCTTGCCAGAAAGTAGTTAATCCATTGATAAATATCTGTATAATTCCCTATGAAGTCCTACTACCTTTGCCCCACTTTTCAGATGAGGACACAGGTGTAGAGAGTGTCAGTATTGTAAAGGTTACATAAATGAAAGGGCCAATCGTATTTAACCTCTTTGCTCTGTGTGATGGAGGCAGAACAAGGCAGTTTTAGTGCTAACGGTGTAGCTCAGTGGTAGAGCATTTCCCTACCAGGTGTGAGCCAGGTTTCCTGAGTTGGAGTCTAGTGGGCGAGGGGTGTTAACACCTTGTATTGGTTACTGTTCTCATTGCAGTAACAAAATACTTGACAAAAATAACCTCAGGAAAGGTTTACTTTGTCCATTGCAGGCACAAGGGTGACTGGTCATGCTGCATGTACAGTGAAGAAGCAGGGGTGAATGCTGTTGCACATCATGCTTTCTCGCCCCCCCCCTTTTTTAAAATATGCAGTCTGGGCACCCAGCCTATATTAAGGGTGAGTCTTGTCTTCTCTGGAAACCCCCATATATACATACCTTGCAGTGTGTCTCCTAGGTGATTCTAAATCCAGGCAAGTTGGCAAAATAAGTCACACCTGCTGCCTTTTGGAGGACCAAAGCATGAACCTCCAGTCTTTTCCGATCTTCCTCCCCATCTGCTATAGATTGGGTCCTTTTTTTTTTTTATATATAGATTGGGTCTTGATGAGCCCCACAGGCAAATATATTGATTGGGTTGACCCTACTCATTGTTTTTTAAGTTTTTTATTAAATATTTTTTATTTCTTACATATACATTTATATTATTACACATATACAATAAACTACCTATAGCAAGAAGAACCATGACATAATCAAGAGTTATATAAATGTTACATTCTTAGAGTTTTGGCTGCTTGTATTTCTCAGCCTTGAAGAAAACATCTTTTCTATCTTTGTGTATCTAAAGTTCTAAATATAAATCAATATCTATCATATCTTGTCATTATCAACTTAAAATATCTATGTAGACCTGAAAAAATCTTAACCCCTAAACAGTTAAACTTGATTATAAAACTAAGTTATCTGGTCTTCAACCCCATCAGAGACTTGAGAAGGAATAAAATTGATTACCTGAGTATACCGGGAGTACAGGTTAGCAGCTTCCCAAATGAGAAGATGACATACACAGTTTGTTCTAATGGCATGTGATGAGACCTTTAAAATGTGGGGCCTTGTGGAAGGAACAAGTTATTAGGAGTGTGCTCTTGAAAGGCATATTGGGGCCTTTTTTTTTTTTTTTTTGGTTTCTGACAGCATAAGGTGAGCAACTTCCTCTTCTGCTTGTCCTTTCTATGCAAGGCTGCCTAAAGCACTGGGGCCATGCATCCATGGAACGAGAGCTTTGGAAACTATGGGCCAAAATAAGCCTGTCTTTATAAGTTCATTTTTCCTGGCTTTTGTTTGGTTTTGGTCTTAGTGGCAAAGGCTAGCATACTAGCATATTCTGTGCACCCTAGGCAGTCATGAGCTAAGAACTAAGGAAAGGATTATGTCCTTAGCTTATGCCTAGTCACCCTGTTTCAGAACCTTAGTCCCTGCATATTTGACTGCTTGCCACGTTCTGGGTCCCCTGGGTCTCAGTTCAACTTTAAATCCAGATGAAATTCTTTTCACTTGTTCAAGCCTGCCTTGAACTTGTGTTACTTTGCTCTTTCTACATTGTTTCCTGTATGTAAAGTAAGTTCAGCCTCTCAGCTAAAGGTAAACAAGTTTACCTCCTATCCTAACTGCTATAACCATAGCAGAGAAAGCACAAATACAGACACTGTGGTGCTAGCCTTTAATCCCAGTACTCGGGAGGCAGAGGCAGGTAGATCACTGTGAGTTTGAGGCCAGCCTGGTCTACAAAGCAAGTCTAGGACAGCCAAGGTTACACAGGGAAACCCTGTCTCAGAAAACAAAACCAACCAACCAACCAAACAAACAACCAACCAACCAACCAAAAATCAAATGAGCAAGTGTCTGGGACTAGGAGGAGACATGCTAGAAGTGGGGAAATTCAACCTAGAGAGCAAGTAGAATTATAAGGTCAAAACAGAATTTGTCACCAAATTGACACCACACTATGAGATAGTGTATATCTCAAGTCCAGGAAGCTGGCTCTCATCATATACCAATATGGCCTTGCAGATTGGTGCTTAAGATTACCATGCATTCTGAAAGCAAGCCTTCCTACTGAATTCCCTTCTGTCCTTATCTAGTTGACTTTGGTAAGTCACACAACTGTGAAACAAGCTTTAGAAATGTCAGTGTACAACGTAGCAGAGAGTAGCACCATTGTTTCTAGCTTAGAAGGCAAAAGCCCAAGCTTATTAAATGCCCCGCTGGCCTTAACATAGACTATTAATAGGCATTATAAGAGAAGGTACAGGTTGGCACAAGGGTAAGAATTCTCAAAGATATATATGGCTAGGACACCTGAGTCAAGCAAAATTCAGTGGCTCTCTTTCCTGTGAATGTCTCACAGAACCCCTAAGTCTCAAGGAAGCCTTTTCTCCTTGCCATCTTCCCATGACCATGAACTTGCTTTGGGAAATGCTAGCTCAGCACAGTGGTGTCAGGTTTAGAGGCATGTTAAATGGTTTGAGTCATTCCGGAGACTCAACATCCAGTTGTTGGAATCTCCAGCTACAGACTTGATCCCTCTCTCAAGACAGCACAGTAGCTAAGACCTGGGCCTTGAACAAGTGACTTGACCTCAGTTTTGTCTTCTGTAAAATCAAGATGGTGACAAGGTGTTCTCCCAGGAGGATTTGTGAGGATCAAATGAGTGAGCTTGTGTAGTTAGAACAGTGCCTGACATGTAGCAAGCATATATGTTAGATTTTTATCTAGAAAGTTTTAAAGATACTTTCAAAAACAAATTGATTGCTATTATGATGCCATTTGTCCTCCCTAAAATTGCCTTCTGCTCATACTAGATGCCTGGGTAATGAGCAGGTATGACTTAGTCACTGTCTTATTTTTGACACATTGTGTCATATAGCCCAGGCTAGCCACCATCTCTCTATAGTTAAGGAAAGCCTGATCCTTTTGCCTCCATTGCTGGGATTATACCACTATACCTGGTTTGGGTTTTATATAAAAGTGTGTGCAGAGATAAACTTGATTACCTGAGTAGGCCAGGAGTGCAGGTTAGTAGCTTTCCAAATGAGAAGATGACAGAGACAGTTTGCTATAATAGAATTGAAGACCAAGTAGCCTAGTTTTACAATGAAGCTTAGTTGTTTAGGAGTTAAGATGTTTTTAGGTTTAGATAGGTGTTCTAAGTTGATAATGACAATATGTGATGGAGATTGATTTACATTCAGAAATTTAGACGCACCAAGATAGGAAAGATGTTTTTTTTAAGGCTGTCAAATACAAATAGCCAAAACACTAAGAATGTAACATTTATATAATTCCTGATTGTGTTGTGTTCTTGCTATAAGTAGTCTTTTGTATATATGTGTAATATATAATGTGTATGTTAAAAAATTAAAAAAATATTCAAAAAAGTGTGAGCCACCATGCACAGCTTCATAGATTACCTTTTCTAAAAACAGTTATTATATAAAATAAACACTGCTTCATAGGTTTTTAACAGTAATCTAGATTTTAAACCATTGACAGAGTATGCAGCCTTCCTATGGACAAAAGAAAGTCAGTTAATTCCCTAAGCATATTAACACATTTCATGACTTTAAGTTTCGAGCTTATTTCTCTAGTAATTTAATTTTCAAAGTATAGCTGTACTATTTAGTTAACTTTGTTATCTAATTTGCTACCTGCCTGTGATTGGATATCATACTGTATTTGGGTTGCAAAAGGTTATAAACTATGATGCAATGGCTCAATGGCCTGCTTTTGTAAATCCAACATCCCTGGAACAAGCTGTTTTCATTCTTTCATGTGCCATATTGTGCTTTGATATGTCATTCACATACATTTGAATAATTGTTTAATTCCTGGCATTTAAAAAATATATTTTCCAGAATGGAGAGATGGCTCAGAGGTTAAGAGCACTGGCTGCTCTTCCAGAGGTCCTGAGTTCAATTCCCAGCAACCATATGGTGGCTCACAACCATCTATAATGTGATCTGATGCTATCTTCTGGTGGTAGGTGCACATGCAGGCAGAATACTGTATACATAATAAATAAATCCTTTTTTAAAAAGAACATATTTTCCAACAATTATAGAAAATTTTATGATTTGTTATGAAAAAAGTGTGTACAGGTATACAGTGTGTGTGTATAAAGTGTGTACTCAGATGTAGTAGTCAGAAGATAACTTTTGGGAGTTGGTTTTCTCCAGCCACCTTATGGGATCCAGGAACCAGACACAGGCTGTTGGGCATGGCCACAAGGTCACATACCTGCTAAGCCATCTCGTCCTTTTATAAGAAGGCTAAGTCACGTGACCTCAAACAGTTACTTTGCTTCTTTGTCAACATAAAAACAAAGCTTGAGTATAAGATGAAGTAATAAGATGAAGGTGGAACATTTTTATCTTTAGCAAATATTTTCTGATAAAATGAAATAAAATTAGAATAGTTTATTTCACACAAGCACGCACCTAACACCCAAAATAGAAAGCACATGTTTTTGTATCAAAACAACAGGCATAACATGCTAGATGAAATTCACTGAGTGCCAAAACCAAAAAATATATAATTCAAATAGTATTCTTGCCACATACAGGTGGGTATTAACGCATTTTTCTCACCCGAGAAGCTAGATGCAAGCATTTGAAATTTAAGCTATAAGACTTTAGAGTAGTTGTGCTTTGTAGTTGAGAAAGCCAAGTCCCACCAAAAGAGGCTGGATGCTGGCAGAACTGTGCTGGTAGTAGCAACAGAACTAGGAAGGCAGATGCTTTAGCTCCCTGGGTGCAACCCCAGCAGAGTTCCAGCCCCCACTCTTGGGAATCTACCCTGCTCAGAGGTCAAGTGGGGAAGGGGTGGTAAATGAACATTGTTGGGGTCCACGGTGAGCTCTCATTTAGAGGGCTCTCTGGTCGGAGTTCACAAACCCAGAGCCAGCCCGCACCCTGCATTTGCTCATAGTAATGTTCATGTTGCAGGTTATGATAGACTGCAGCGCAACTGCAAGTTGAGAATTGGTGTGTTCTGCGAAGGACACAACCAAAAACCAAAACTGTCACTTATACCCAAAAATATAGGTTACCTTTGCTTTCAGGGATTTTAAGAGACACAGACCTTACAGTAAAACAAGTTGTTTGTTTTTCCTTTTGAGGAGGGAAAACTGAATCATATATGCCCAATTTTGACTCCTTTATGTTACAATTACAAACTTAATCAATTGCTTGATAAAGCAGTGCTGGGGTTGGAACCCCAGGTTTCCTGATAGGCAAGCACTGTATCACTGGCTGTACCTACTACTAAATCTGGGGATCCCACCCAACTTTATGCTGTTTGTCTTAGTAATAAAATACATATATTGGGCTGGTGAGATGGCCCTAACTGCTATGAGAGCCTGATGCTCTGAGTGGAGCCTCAGAAGCATGTGAAGGTGGGAGGGGGGAATTATTACTGGACACACAGTAATAAGTGAAATTAAAACATGTTGATGTGTGTTATGTGATGGGGCTTGTGTGAAAGAGGGTTTCTGACTGGGTTGAGAGAAGTGGGTATGGACACATTTATCATGTAATAATCGATACAGCTCCAACTGCGACATGAAGGAGGGGAAAGGTTGACCTGAAACGCCTCCCAGAAGCTCTTGTGTTGAAAGCTTTGTCTCCAGATGATGGCACTTTTGGGAGGAATGTCACTCCTAGGAGGTGGAGCTTAATGTAAGATGTTTAGGTCACTGAGGACATGTTTTTGAGTGCATCCTGGGACCTCTGCACCTTCCTGTCACTCTTTGCTTCCTGGTTGCCATGAGGTGAGCAGCTGTCTCCACTGCACTGCCTCACCAGAGACCAGAAAACAATAGAGAGCCAACCAACCATGGTCTGAAACTTCCAAAGGGTGAGCCAACAATTCTACCTCGTAAGTTGCTTATCTCAGCTACTTTAGCATATGTGGCGTAAAGCTAGTACGTGTAAACTGCTGAGTGTTCAAAACTGAGCAGGGCCTGAAGAGATGGCTTGTCTACCACGAAACATGAAGACCTGAGCTTATTGGCGAAGACGTGAGCTTATTGGCCAGACAGCCTATGGGAATCAATGAGCTCCCCTGGCACACAGAGGAGCAGGGAAAAGAGACTTACCGAGGTGTGGGGGGTCCACGCTGCGATATGTTTGTGTGACATGGGTTTTTCGAACTCAAAAGGTAGCTAAGAATGACTTTGAATTACTGATCCGTGGCCTTGCTGAGTGCTGGTATTAGAGGCATTCATGCCACACCTGGTTGAGGATAAGGATGCAGGGCTCCCAGCAAGCTAGACAAGCACTAACTGCGCCACATCCCTAGTCCACAGGGCTTCCCAAGTCCTATCCCTCCACATTTCATATGCAGCAATTTTGTTCTGTTCACTTAGTACTGTTCGCTGAAGTGAGAACAGTGCCATGTCCCTTCCCCTCCGCCCCCATTTGCACCTCCAGGTTTCAGAATCGTTTCCTAATGTTAGGATGTTTGGGGAGTGAAGGCGGGTGTGCTCTGAACACCTTCCCGAAGCCCTAAATTTCTGCTCAGGCTTGCTCGTGACAGGTCTTAAGGTTAATTGGAATTAAAGTTTTATGTTATGGTTTGAATCTGAAATGTGCTGTGTCAAGAAGGCTTGGCTGTCAATAATGGGGCTTTGGGGATGTGATGGGATCCTCTCTAGTGGATTCACAGTGGCCTCTTAGGAGGAGACTGTGGGAGATGGGGCCTCACGTGGGGAGGAGGCAGGGATAGAAGTGCCTTGGAAAGGTGTGTCTTGTCTGACCTCTTCCTCTGTTTCCTTTGGCATAGGCTATTGCACTTCAGAGGGGGTGATAAAAGTCTGAAACTGTGAGAGAAAATCAATCTTTTCTCCATTGAATTGATTTTCTCAAGTATTTGGGGTGTGTGTCACAGGAACAAAAAGTGATAAATATATATAGACATTAGATTGGCTAATCCTATGGAGTTCCCTAAGAGCTGTGTCTGTGTGTGTGTGCGCACGCGTGTATTAGCATGTTTGTTTTTATTTGTGTTGGCTAACGCATGTGCAGGCGTGTGATGCATGTGGGGAGGGTGCTGACTCTGGATCTCCTCAATCACTCTCCAACTCATATGTTAAGGCAGGGTCTCTTCCTGGTGTTCAGAGCTGGCTGATTTGGCTAGTCTAGCCATCCAGCTTCCAGGAGACCTGTTACCACCTTCCCTACCTCCCAGTGTACTGAGGACCACAGGAGGGCTGCCACACTCACTCACTCAGCTATCACAGGGTTCTAGGGATCCAAACTCAGATCCTCACCCAATTTGTGTGGTGAGAACCTTGCTCTCTGAGTCACCTCCACTCTCCACCCCGACCATGTTTTATGTTTTGAGAGGAAGAAAATAGGCTACAGAAGCCGGGAGCAGTGGCACATGCCTTTAATCCCAGCTTTCAGGGAGACAGAGGCAGGCAGATTTCTGTGAGTTTGAGGCCAGTCTGGTCTACAAAGCCAGTCCAGAACAGCCAAGGCTTCACAGAGAAACCCTGTCTCAAAAAACAAACAAACAAACAAACAAACAAACAAACAAAAAATAGGCTATACATACCCTAAATAGAGAAATCAGCCTTTTAGTGGAGCCATTTGTAAGAGAACAGTTTGCCTTGGTTGCTCTTGGGCGTCGTTAGTTTAGTTTTCTGCACAGCTGGGAGGGTGAGTTTACAGCAATCGTTACCAAATTAAAAGGCATTTGTGGCATATTGATTTTTACCAGAAAGAAGGTGCCCATCCAGTGTGAAGAGGTTAGTCAGACACCTCCCAGCAGTCTCTGCTCCTCTTGCAGTGTGATTCAGCTCCCTATCAACTCCCAGCCTCTCTACAGCATCTTGAATTGCAGTGTTTCCTTCAAAGTGACACTTAAGTATACTTTGCTTGGATCTGTGGTGAAGGTGACACAGGATTCCCAATTTGCAAGAAAACTGGCTCAAAATGGTTGTGCTTTTACCATTCCATTACTACTTAGTGTCAGGTCTGTGGTAGCCTGAGTGTTTTTGCAATGGAAAACGTTCTCTTTTTTTTGCTTTGCTTTATTATTTTTTTCAGTTTTAGGAAGCAAACTCAAAGCCTTGCGCATGTTAGGCAAGCGCTTTATCACTGAGCCCGGGTCCCCTTCTCACTTTTGTTTTGAGTTAAGATCTCAAGACAGGGTGACCTTCCATTCTCAGCATAGAGGACTTTAAAAAATGACCACGACATTGGATGTGACTTATTATTCAATAAAATATTTCTTTTATTTTATTAATTTATTCAGATTACATCTCAATTGTTATCCCATCACTTGTATCCTCCCATTCCTCCCTCCCTCCCACTTTCACCCTATTCCCCTCCCCTAGGACTATGACCGAGGGCGATCCCCTCCCCATTATATGGTCATAGGCTATCAGGTCTCATCTTGGTAGCCTGCTTATTCTTTCTCTGAGTGCCCCCAGGCCTCCCCACCAAGGGGGAGGGGTTATGTTTTTGAGTTTTGTGGTTTTTTTTTTTTTGGTTGGATTTTGAAAATTCTTACTGTGCTTTGGTTTGTTTTGGTTTGGTTTTTGAGTCAAGGTTTCACAGTGTAGCACTGGCTGTCCTAGACTCACTCTGCAGAAATAGTCTTACTTTTTGGTGTTTGGTTATTTGGTGTGGAAAAATATTCCCTACTTATGCTCTTCCGAGGTCTAATTTTATGTGCTTCACCAAATTTTATAGTTGTGAGATTATAATTTATAATTTAAAAGACATATAAATTGTTTAAAACAAAACAAGAATAAGGGATAGAGAGATGGCTCACCGATTAAGAGCATTTGCTGGTCTTTTGGAGGACCCGAGTTTAGTCATCAGCATCCGCAGGGTAGCTAAGAACTTTCTGTAACCGCAGTTTTAGGGCATCTGACATCGTCTTTTACCTCCGTGGGCACCAGGCATGCATATACAAACATGGAGGCAAACACTAACAGGCATGATAAACCTTTGAAACAAAACAAAGTAAAAAGGCAGGGAGAGAAAAGCAGAGCAAAAGCCAAGTTCAGATGATCTTCTTACTGGTGCTTTCAGTCTTCCATAATATTTACCCAAACTTCAACTATCTCTTTAAAATATCTTTATTTGTTGAGAACTTCATACGTGCTTGTGCTGCTTAGTTTTATGTCAATTTGACACAAGCTAAAATTATCTAAGAGGAGGAAACCTCAATTTAAAAAAATATGCCTTCACAAGATAGGGCTGTAGGCAAACCTGTAGGGCATTTTCTTAATTAATGATGGATGGGGAGGGCCCAGCTGGTGGTCCTGGATTCTATAAGCAAGCAGGCTGAGCAAGCCAGTAAGCACGACCCCTTCCTGGTCTCTGCATCAGCTCCTGCCTCCAGATTCCTGTCCTGGCTTCCATTAACGATGGACTACAATGTGGAAGTGTAAGCCAAGTAAACCTTTTCCTCCCCAGCTTGCTAGCAATAGAAACCCTAAGACATGCATGTAATATACTTTGATCACATTCATCCCGATTCTCTCTCCAGCTCTTCTCATCCCTCATCGCATTTCCTTTCCATTTTGGTGCCCTTGGTTTTGTTTTGATATATAATCCACTAAGTCCTATTAGTGCATAAGTGTGAGACCATCCACTGGAGCATGGTCACCCTTCCAGGGACCAGATCCTAGAGAAGACTGATTCTTGGTCTCTCCTCTGTCAGTAGTTTCCCACGACAGGGCATAGGGTGGACGGGGACACACATGCTAGAATTCAGACTCTCTCCATTTGTATAGCCAAAGTTGCTGTGGGTTTATGATTGAGCAGTTGTCCATGTTCACCCCAATCCTCCTTCATCTGCCTCCTTTTACTAAGACACATGATGTCTCTTGCATAATCGCCATGAGAATGAGTGATGTGGGTACAGTTTATCCTAGTTTATAAATAGCAGCACAAGTTACTGTTAGCTAGGTTTTCAATTGACCCAGTTTTGGTATTGTTGTTGTGGTTTGAAGTACCATAGACTTTAAGTGTTGGACACATCTATTACAGATATTTCCCTTCTCATTTCTGGTTGGTAGATTATAGCTTTCTTCGCTCTTTTTCTATTCACATTTTCTTAGTGATGACTTCTACTGACTTGTATTTACAAATTACTCCCCCATTCTAAAATGGAAAACATTATTTTAAAATTCTTTCTCCCCCTTTTTTAGACACCTCTACCCCATGCTCAGATTTGAAACCAGGACCTAGGCACATGCTGGACAAGGAAATCCATAGCCTTGAGGTTTTCTTTAGACAGGCACATTCAAGTTAGCTCAGGCTATCCTTGAACTTTTTCTTTTTTTTTTTTTTTCTTTTTTTTCGAGACAGGGTTTGTCTGTGTAGCAGCTCTGGCTGTCCTGGAACTCCCTCTGTAGTCCAGGGTGGCCTCAAACTCACACAGATCCACCTGCCTCTGCCTCCCAAGAGCTGAGATTAAAGGCGTGTGCTACCACTGCCCTGCTTATCCTTGAACTCTTGAGTAGCCCAAGCTGATCTTAAATTTACTGATATTTTTCTCCACAGTCATTGTGTTGCCATCATAGGTATGTGCCAACAAGCAAGCCCACTGGGCTATTCCTAATAGCTCTGTGCAAAAACCTTTTATCTAATCAGGGTAATTATTTTTTTTTCCCTTTGGTGCCACACTCCCTCTGTCTGGTACTATAGCCATCATTTCCTTTGGTTTCCAAGCTATTCTTGGCAGGGAAAGAGAGATTAACAGCTTTGCATTGCTTTGGCTTCCTAGGCGTGTCAAATATCACTTTCACAGTTCATTGGCCTGAACTAGTCACTTGGGACCAATACACTCATCAAGGAGGCTGGGACATTTAAGGTAGCACAGAGGACATTTTAGTGAGCACCACTCATCTGTACTACAGGGCATAAGGCAGTGACCTGTTCTTTCATGTTGTCTCAACATCCCTTGACTTTGACTATAACATAGATTTCAGATTTAAAGAATGAAACAACACTCTTTGTCCCCAAACCCTAGGAAACGTCAGGGCTGTCACACTGGCTCCATCTGTTTATTTTTTATAACAGCTTGAATGGAGCTATAATTTATGTAACATAAATTTTCCCTTTTGAAGAAAAGATTGAATGGATTTTAGTATACTCACAGAGTTGTGGAACTGTTACTAATATGTAATAGTAGATCATTTTTATGGTCTCAAAATGCCCATATATATAAAATATGATTAAGTGTTTTGAGGAGCTGCCAGAGCATTTTCCAGAGCTCTATAGTTGGGAGGGATGTGCTAATAGATACCTGCTGTGTCTAGTTGGTTTGTGGTGTTAAAGTCTTCCATTCCCCTATGCTTTGCTACTGGAAGTGGACACTGAACAGTTACTATCATTGGATCTTCTATTCCTTTAGTCCAGCCCGCTGTTCTTTCATGTATTTGCTGTTACATGTTTGTGATTACTGTAGCTTCCTAAAAGATTGCTCCTTAAACACCAAGTTCTCCTATTTCTATGTTACTTTTTGTTCAGTGCAGCAGATCAAACCAGGACTTTGTACACGCTAGACAACTGCTCCACTGCTGGGCTGCACCCTCCTCCTTTTTATTTATTTATTTTTGTTTGGTTTTTTGAGACAGGGTCTCTCTGTGTAGCCTTGGCTGTCCTGGACTCATTTTGTAGACCAGGCTGGCCTCGAACTCACAGCGATCCACCTGTCTCTGCCTCCCTGAGTGCTGGGATTACAGGCCTGCACCACCACACCTGGAAGCCCCTCCTTCTTTTTCTTAATGTAAAATATTTTGTCTGATATCTATGGTGCTATTTTTGCTCCTTTGGTCGCTATTGGAATAATCATATTTTCTTCTAACATTTTATCTTTGAACCTGTTTGTGGCTTTAAACTTAATGTATGTGTTTTTTATTAAAGTTTATAATGTTTAAATCTTTGCCTCTCTAGAAACTAATAAAATTTAAAGGTAAAACTTTGATTTTTTTTTCTAGCAGGCTACCCCATACAGACTGAAAAAAAAAAAAAAAAAAAAAAAGCAAAAACAAAACCCAAACTAATTCTGCATTGACTTGAAACACCAGTTCTACAGTATATATGTGGGTCATTTTTAGATAGCTTATTCTATTATAGCTTATACAAATGGTTTAGTTATCAATAACCTTATCTTTTTTTTATCAATTTATTTCCTCAGTGTTGTCTTCCTCTCCCAGAACAATCTCTTCTTTATTGAAAATAGTTTTTTTCCATACAATATATCTGACTGCAGTTCTCCTCCCTCTCCTCCCCCCAGTTCCTCCCCCCCATCTGCCTTCATCCCTTCCTGTCTTTCATTAGAAAGCAAACAAGAATGTAAGGGATAATAGAAAATATAAGATAAAATAAAACAAGCACATTGAATTAGGACAGAAAAATGAACCAAAGGAACCCCTCCCTGACACCACCACCAAGGCCCAAGAAACATTCAGGAATGCCGTAAAAAACAAACAAACAAACAAATAATAAAGCCTTGACATGACATGACATGACATGACATTATGAGACAAGCAACCTCCAAAGATGCTGTTGACTTTGTTTTTCTGCTGTATATCTACTGCTAGGCATGCGGCCTGCCCTAAAGAGTAGTTTGTTTTTTTTTTTTTCCTCAGTGAGACTCACTTGGAGTCCATTTCTCCTTTCAGCTTTTAGGATCCCATCTAATGCAGAACTATACAGGCCCTGCACATGTTTCTCATTCTGTAAGTTCCCATGTGTACCTGTCCTTCTGTGTTTTGAAAGCCTTATTTTCTTGGTGTTCTTCCCCATCTGGCTCTTCCTCAGGATTCCCTGAGCCCTGAGGGGAGGGATTTGAAGACATCCCATTTAGAGCTGAGTGTTCCAAAGTATCTCATTCTCTACATCGTGTCTGGCTGTGGGTTTCTGTATTTGTTCCATCTGCTTGCAGGAGGAAGCTTCTCTGATGATGGCTGAGCAAGACACTGCTCTATAACAGAATATCATTAGGAATCCTTTTACGTCTCTGATTCTTCTGTAGAACAGCAGATTTGGTTTTCTCTTAAGTCCCTGAGCTATCTGGTCTCAGGTTCTTGGTCACCTAAGCAGCATTGGGTGTGCGTTCCATCTCATGGAGTAGGCCTTAAGCAAAATCAGATAATGGTTGGTTACTTCTACAAGCTTTGCGCTGCCATTGCACTAATGTATTTTGTAGATGGAAGGGTTTACAGCTGGGTTGGTGTTTGCACTTCTCCTTTGGTAGCATGCAGGACATCTTCCAGCCAGAAGGGGTAAAAGTTCTGTGTAGGCACCAGCTCAACTTCTTTGTGTCCAGTGAGTTGTATTGGTGTTATTGTCAGCAACAGAGTCTTGCCGTTGGATTATGGAGAGGCTGTGGCTTTTACAATAGCCTAGGATGTGTGGAGGTTCCCATGGGAACCCTGTGGCCAATAACCAAGTGTAATCCTTTCTTGGTACTGAGGCTTCATTTGGTGATTAGAGATGTCTAGTTGGGGCTCTGCCTCCCCTGTTATTTGGCTATTTAATTTACATTTCCTTTGTATATGTAGATATTTTAGGAAGCCTGTACTGTTTTAGATTTCCATACAACCCTTCAAATAGTCCTTAATTTTAGCTTTCCTCCCCCATATCACTTTCTTCATCCCCTCTCTTCCCTGTTTGATCCTCTTGCTTCAGTGCCACCCCCCATCCATAAATAACTAAGTCTATTTGCCTTGCCTAGGGATATCTGTCCCTTCCTCTATACCTAATCTCTGTGGTTCTACAGACTGTAGTGTGCTTATCTTTGACTTAACAGCTTACATACTCATATAAGCAAATATATAGCATATTTGTATTTCTGAGCCTGGGTTACCTCTTTCAGGATGATTTTTTCCTAGTTCCATCAGTTTACCAGTGAATTTCGCTATTTCACTTTTGTTAATGGTTGAGTAATATTCCATTGTGTAAATATACCACATTTTCTTTACCCATTCATTTGTTGACAGACATCTAGGTTGTTCCAATTTCTGGCTGTGATGAATAGAGCACCAGTGAACATGGTTGAGCAAGTGTCTCTGTGGTAAGATGAAGCATCCTTTGGCATATGCTCGAGTGATATAGCTGGACCTTGAGGTGGATAGATGCCCTTCTTTTTGAGGAGCTGATTTCCATAGCGGATGTTTAAGTTTGCATTCCCACCAGCAGTGTTTGAGTGTTTTACTCTATATCCTCACCAGCATGAGCTGTCACTTACTGATTTTGGCCATTCTGAAAGGTGTAAGATGAAATCTTAAAGTAGTTTTGATTTGCATTTCCCTTATGGCTGAGAATATTGAACATTTTGTTGACAGCTTCTCAGCTATTTGAGTTTTCTCTTTTGAAAATTCTGTTTAGCAGCTGAGCACAGTGGCACACACTTGTAATCCCAGTGGCACAATGGGATTGAAATCCCAGTACTTGGGGAGTTCAAGGCCAGCCTGGTCTACAAAATGAGTTCAGGACAGCCAAGGCTACACAGAAAAACCCTCTCTCAGAAAAAAAAAAGAGGAAAGAAAAAATTCTGTTTAGATCCATTTTTAAAACTAGATTATTTAATTTTCTGATATCTAGTTTTTGAATTCTTAATATATCTTATAGATTAGCCCTCTATCAGGTGTGTGGTTGATAAAAATATTTTCCCATTCTATATCCTGCCACTTTAAATGATGGAGTTTCCCTTCACTGGAAGTCCTGCCTGGCTGCAGGAGGTGGCCTCTCCGGGACTTAGTGCTATGACCTTGTCTTTTAGAACCTCTTTTATTTTGTCCCATAAATTTGGGTATGTTGTGTATTTAATTCAATTTTAAATAGTTTTAAAGTTTTGAAATCTGTCTTGACCATTTTTCATTCAGTAGTGAGTGAGTTGTTCAGTTTCCATGAGTTTGCAGCTTTCTGTTGTTTCTGTTATTGAAATCCAGGTTTAATCTGTGCTGGTTGTATAGGATGCAGGGTGTTATTTCAGTTTTTGGTTTATTTTTCTGAGACAGGGTTTCTCTGTGTAGCCTTGGATGTCCTGGATTCTCTTTGTAGACCAGGCTGGCCTCAAACTCACAGCAATCCGCCTGCCTCTGCTTGCCTAGTGCTGTTATTACAGGCGTGTGCCACCATGCCTGGCAATTTTATAGTATCTGTTGAGACTTGCTTTGTGTCAGTTTGCTATGGTTAGTTTGGGGGAAGTTTCTTCAATTCCTAAAAAGGTATATTCCTTTGTGTTTGGGTGAAATGTTCTCTAACTCAACCATTTGGTTTATGTCATCATGTAGCTCCAGCATGTTTAGTTTTTTGTCTGCCTGACCTGTCTATTGGGGAAAATGGGGAACTGAATTTACCCATTATAACTGTGTGAGAGTCAATATATGATTTAAGCTATAGTAGAATTTCTTTTAAGAACTTGGGTGCCCTTGCCCTTGGGTTGGTGTGTGTGTGTGTGTGTGTGTGTGTGTGTGTGTGTGTGTGTGTGTG
>OU015742.1:9251422-9287497 GCA_907169655.1 Acomys percivali | reverse complement strand
GTGTGTGTGTGTGTGTGTGTGTGTGTGTGTGTGTGTGTGTGTGTGTGTAGAATTACAATGTCTGCTTGGTGGATTTTTCCTTTGATGAGTATGTAGTGTCCTTCCCTGTCTCTTCTATTTTTGGTTTTAAGTCTATTTTAAGAGATATTAAAATGGCTACATGAGCTTACATCTTAGGTCTGCTTTCTTGGAATATCTTTTCTATCCTTTTACCCAGAGGTAGTGTCTATCCTTGATGTTAAGATATATTTCTTAGATTTTGCAGGATGGGAGTCTGTTTTCACATCCATTCTGTCTGTGTATTTTAATGGGATATTGAGACTATTGGTGTTGAGAGTTATCAATGAGCTGTTTGTTAATTCCTGTAATTTGATTTTGTTGTGTGTCTTTTCCCCCATCCCCCCTTTTTTTTTTGGCCTGGGATTATTTATTTCTTGTTTTCTTGGGTATGGCTCATATCTTCAGGTTGAACTTTTCCTGCTAGCACCTTCTATAGGGCTGGATCTGTAGATAGATACTGCCTAATTATGTTTTATTGTGGAATGTCTTTCTTTTTCCATCTATAGTGATTGAAAGTTTTGCCAGGTATTGTATTCTGGGCTGGCATCTCGTAAAGTTTGTAGAACATCTGTGCAGGCCCTTCTGAGAGTCTCCATTGAAAAGTTAGGTCTTCTTCTAATAGGTCTGCTTTTATATGTGTCTTGGTATTTTTCTCTTGAAGCTCTTAATATTCTTTGTTCTCTGTGTTTAGTGTTTGATTATTTTGCGCTTTAGGGGCTTTACTTTTCTGGTTCAATATATTTGATGTTCTGAATGCTGCTTATACTTTGATAGGCATCTTCTTCTTTAGGTTAGGTAAGTTTTCTTCTATGATTTTATTAAACTATTTTCTGTGCTTTTGGCCTGGTTTTCTTCTCCGTCTTTTTATGGTCTTTTCATAGTGTCCTAGATTTCCTGGATATTTGTCTAGAATTTTTTAGATTTTTCATCTTCTTTGACCAAAGGATCCATTTCTTCTGTCTTGTCTTTACTGCATTTGATTCTTTCTTCCATCTCTTATATTCTGTTAGTAAGACTTTGCTCTGAGGGTCTTGTTTAAGTTTCTAAATTTTTTACAGTTAAAAAAAAACTATTTATTTTATGTATATGACTGTTCTATCTGTATGTATGCCTACATGCCAGAAGAGGGCATCAGATCCCAGTATAGATGTTTGTGAGCCATGATGTGGTTGCTGGGAATTGAACTCAGGACCTCTGGAAGAACAGCCAGAGCTCTTAACCTCTGATCCATTTCTTCAGCCTACGTTTCTAAATGTTTCATTTCCATATTTCCCTCAGTTTGGGTTTTCTTTATTGGTTTTATTTCCATGTTCAGGTCTTGAACTGTTTTATTTTTTCCTCTTTAAGGCCCTCTATCGTAATCATAATGGCTATTTTAGGGTCCTTGTCTTGTGCTTCAGTTGTTTCTCAGGGCCTATTGCAGTAGACTTGCTGGGATCTCCTGGGGACATATTGTGTTGGCAGTGACTGTGCATTTACACTGATGTCTAGGCATACGGTTTGGGATGATTATAGTTCCAGGTGCTGATATCTGGAAGATTCTTCAATGATATACTTTAATGAACTGGCTTTTGTAAGCCACTTAACAGTACCCGTGAGAAGTCCTGATTTGCAGTCAGGTTGGATAAAAGTACAGGTAACCTGACTGGTGTCAGATGTGGCAGGCAGGGCAGTCTTGTGGGACCGAGTCTTTCAGTTTATAGAGTGTCAACATATCTCTAGGTAGATGCTGTCAGAATTGAATGGAATTATAGCACATTTAGAGTTAAGAATTTGTTGCTGTGGGAAAAACTTCACACATAACTAGTGTCAGGAGTGTTCTATAGGTAAAGAAAAAAGAGCTTATTTCCTTATTTTATTTCATAGCCCTCTTTTTTAACACTCATTAATTTGTTTTTTTTTTTTTTTTGGTATAGTTTGAGATAATTTATTTAAATGTTTGAAAGTCCTTCAAAGCTAGCTAGGAATTCCTATTTAAGTTTTATATGCAGGCGCACTCCTGGATGCTACAAATACAATGGTGAGCCAGTCAAAACTGCTCTCTTCTCCCACAACAGTGTGTGTTGTAGTGCTATATAAGCAGATTTTGCTCTTATTCCCAACTCAGCAATTATCTCTGTGACTTCTGAGATGTTTCACATGTTCTTCCTTAAGATCTGTCTTGGTGTATGCTGCCCACAAACCACAGCCTGAGACAAGGATTTGAATGCCAGCCAGTTTATTTGGAGAGGGAGTAGGAAGGCGAGGAAGAAGAAAAGTGGAAGGGAAGGAAGCCAGTATGTTAATGATAAGATGTCAGCATGTGGACAAATGGAACTCCTTCATGGTTAGCACCTTAGAAAACGTTCTACAGAAATCCTCTGTGAAATAGGCCAGAGTGACAAGGAAACTGAGGAGTTCTCATCCCTTCTTTGTTGAGGGTTGCTTCTAAGAATGGCAACTCCCCAATATGTCTGGTCTACTCCTCTTGTGACTACCCGTACTCCCACAAGCAGAGAGCCGACTCAGGTAGGGGAATTGGAGCATGGAAGAGAGGAAGCCCAGGATGGGGAAGGATGCCCGGTGATGATCCTGGGCTGTGCTAAGGCAGCTGGCACTGAGGCTAAGGCACCGATGCTTCAGACACCATACATCTGGAAGAGGAAGCTTTGTATTTAATTAATTAATTTTGGTTTTTGGAGACAGGGTTTCTCTGTGTAGCCGTGGCTGTCCTGAACTTACTTTGTATACCAGGCTGGCCTGGACCTCCCAGTGATCCGCCTGCCTCTGCCTCCCAAGTGCTGGGATTAGAGGGGTGTACCACCACACCCAGCTGAGGAAGCTTGTTTATACAGAGTAGCAACAAAGGAGAAAATAGGAGAGGAAATTGGTATGGAAAGTCTATGTAGCTCATAGATAACAACAGTCAATAATATTTGATCACAATCAAGACTGCACATTTCATTCTAAATCATGAATGAACCAAGTGGCAAATTTAATGATGCCTTTTTTCTTCCTTCCTTCTTTCCTTTATCCCCCCCACCTCCTTTTTCTGGTCATTTAAACTATGATGACTCAAATGTGATTTTTTTTTTAAAAGAAAAAGGTTTTACAAAGAAAGTTGTGAAGTATAACTTTTTGCTCATTTTAATACTTTTGAAAGTGCAAAAGTGAAATGAAAATTGTTACAATAACAGTGAAAGCTACTTTTGATGATAACAAGAGAGGAGGACAGAATGAGAGAAGAGCAAGAAATAGTGACACAATCCAGTAAACCGACCCCTTTAGAGGCTGAGGCATAGACCACTACTAGGTCATCTGGGGATACACACATATATCCTATCTTAAAATGACAGTGAAAGGAAGAAAGGGAGGGAGGAAAGAAGGAAGGAATGAAGGAGAGAGAGAGAGAGAGAGAGAGAGAGAGAGAGAGAGAGGGAGAGGACGGGCAGTGGCAAGGCTCCTTATTCCCCCTCTGAGCCAGGGAGTCCTTATCTGGAGGGAGCTCAGGTCATTTAATTCTGGTTTCCCCAGAGAAGCTGGTGAGGCTCTGGAAAGCTGCAGGCTGCAGGTGTGTGCCTCTGGAAAGGTCAATCAGTACCTGATGTGTCTCTTGTCACCTCCGCTAGGATCCCTATTTTTATTTCCATGCTTTTTCTTGTTAGTAACAAACTATTGTTAGAATGGCACATTTATTTTTAATGTGGGCTGACGCCTTTTCTTATATATAATAAAAAGGTGTGTCGAGAGGAGGTGAGTACTTTTTCTGTGTCAATCATGTATAAGCAAAATACCCCATGGGAAAAATTTTATTCTGGCCAAGCAAGGCACGAAGGGAAGACAGAATTGGTGGGGAAGCTTGTGACGTCTCAGGAAGCACAGTTAGCATGACAGCTAAGTGTCCCTTCTCCATTCCCACCACCATTTTATTTCAGGCCTCTCCCCCTTGCCAATAGGTTACTTCTAAATTACACACACACACACACACACACACACACACACACGCACGTGAATGAAGGGGAGTTGTTAAGTTCTGTGATTGTGGGCCATTATAAACTTACAGTTAGGTTTTTAGTTGCTACATGAACACCAGTTCTTTGGGCTTCAACAGTTTTGTCTCCAACGTACTATGAGTGGGGGGCCCTTCTTCATTCGGAGGTGAAGTTGTACACGTGCAGTGTTCGTGGCTTCCTATACTCACCCAACACTCATTTTCCTAAGCAAACTGGGCAATGAAGAGGTAAAATGACCAAAACCCTAGCGTTGGTCTTGGTGTTTCTAAGGTCAGAGCCATTCAGTGCTATTTAGCCTACAGCTCATACCTCAGTCCAGGATTGTCAAGGACCTCCAGGCGATGCAATGGGGCAATTTGAGTCTTGGTTTGGTTGAGGTCTAAGTCAGAGTTAAGGTGGCAAACTGACCCAATCTGTAACGTGGGCGATTTGGACATCCTGGGCTAGAGCTGCTAATGAGTGGCAGGGTGTTTAAGTACTGAAGTGGTCCCAAAGGTCTTCAGAAGTTTCTGAATGTTGTTGCATCTTCCACTGTTCAAAAGAAGACAGAACTCTCCTCTAAACATCTGCCAAAAGAGAAAGGCTCTAAGGCACTTAGTCTGCCACCTTTGTGTTAGGGAGATGACAAAGTTATCCTTTGGAATAAGCTTCCTTGATGTGGTGGGGACCTGGGTCTGTGCTATAACAACTTGAAACATAGAGTCATAATGAATTTGGATGTGACACAACCTAAAATAAGGAGAGGTGAGGCTGGGTGCCAGATGACAGAACAAAAGAAAGTGAAAGCAAGAGAGAGAAAGAGAGCAGACTGCTCTTGGAGCTAGATCCATTTCCACCAGCAGCAGGAGTAAGCTTGCAAACTTCACCTTTCAGCAAAGAAACAAGATATGCGTAACAACATGGAAAGATCAGTAGCTTTTCTAGGCATTAGTGCCAAACATGCTAAGAAAGGATTTGGGACAACACTCCCATCACAATATCCTTAAACAATTAAAGAAGGAGTAACCGAGGCGTTGAAGGACCTCTGTTACACCCAATCCTTGTCTCAGTCTCTACTTTGGGGAAATCCTAAAACAAAGACAGCAGCTTCCCAGGACAGAATCATGAAAGCCAATATGGCAAACTTCCATGCTCAGAAGGCTCCTTCCCAGGATGACGGGAAAACAGTTCCTGTCCTTAAACCATCTTGTCACCACCCCTGCTCCTTTCAGCCATGAAAGGGATGGGAAAGGAAGTTAATAGGGTGGAACTGACCATTCACCACACTCCTGCCCCCTGCTCTGTCAAAGTTCCAGGCTGCGGAAGACTAGCTGCAGTTAGTTCTAGACACATTGCTCATGTTGGTCAGGCGTTCTGCTGGGCCCTGCATTTCTTCCAGAGGCAGGGCTTGTTCACTGGGCAGCATCAGAGCACAGCAATTCTGCTGTGAACATCCTTTACTGACTGCTATGATAGAAAGTAGGGAAATCAAGGAGTCATGGGAAGGAAAAGGAGAGCTCTTGCCAGCAGAAAATCAAGAATTTCAACACAATTAGCAACATTTTCTCTGAAGGTTTCCTATGTGTGGCCACTGTTATTCATATATAGAGATATTTTTAAGTTAATAATGTTAAAATAACAATAAACCATGCTAAGATCTGAGTGTGTGCCGTTTATTCCTTTTTCTGATATTTTTGAAGAATCTCACAAGACTTTTGTTTACAAGGAAGACACCCTTTCCCATGAGCCCAATGACCTAGGATATCTTTTTCAGCTATAATCCTATCCAATATACCTCAGGAAGGACCCTAAGATCCCATTTAAATATTTAGTAACTCTTTGAAGATAGGAATTGAGAATCAACCAAAATCATATGTGTCTATATAAAAACAATGAAAGGCAACTCTCTCTTGAGATGCTCACATCCACACTTTTAACTCCTGCACTTAAATTTACATTTAAAATCTTTTTATTTTTTGTATAAAATTTTATTTTTTTATTTATTAGAATTTATTCACATTATATCCTGATTGTTATCCTCTCACTCATATCTTCCCATTCTCACACTCTCTCCATCTTCTGCCCTCTTCCCCTTCCTTAGGCCTCTGACAGGGGGCCTTCCTCCCCAACCATCTGACCACAGCCTATCAGGTCTTATCAGGATAGCCTGCATCCCCTTCCTCTGTGTGCCCAAGGGCCTCCCCTCCAATGGGAAGTGATCAAATCACAGGCACCAGAGTTCAAGCTTGTACAACCACTTTGAAAATCAATCTGGCACTTTCTCAGAAAATTGGGACTAGTGCTACCTCAAGACCCAGCTATACTACTCCTGGGCATATACCTTAAAGATGCTCCATCATACAACAAGGGCATTTACTCAACTATGTTCATAGCAGCTTTATTCATAGTAACCAGAATCTGAAAACAACCTAGATGCCCCTCAACTGAAGAATAGATAAAGAAACTGTGGTACATTTACACAATGGAATATTATTCAGCTATTAAAAACAAGGAAATCTTGAAATTTGCAGGCAAATGTGTAGAACTAGAAAAGATCATCCTAAGCGAGGTTACCCAGACCCAGAAAGACTCACATGGTATATATTCACTTATAAGTGGATATTGGCCCAACATAGGTGCCCTCTGAGAGACTCCACCCAGTGGGAGATCGAGACAAAGGCTGGCACTCAGCTGAATGCTGAGAGTTGTATGGAAGAGCATGGGTGGGGGAATGGCAGTGGATAGAAGAGCCCCATAGGGAGACCATCAAAGCTGGCAGATCTGGACCCAAGGGGGCCAGCATGAACTGATGCACCAACCAAGGACAATACATGCAGAGTTAGACCCCCTGTTCCGATCTAGCCAATGGACAGTGCATTCTCCATGGTTGGGAGGTGGGAGTAGCAGGACCGCCTCTAAAAAAATCTCTTTTTAACAGATCTTAACGCTGCTTCATACTGGCTCACCCTGAAATTCTTTTCTATGAAGTTAGGGATCCTGGGATCATCTGACTGGAAGTCTCTTAAAATAACTCCTCAGGTTGCAGGGGGCAGTGGCACAGACTCTGACTCCAGCCTACAGCTATGGATCTGTGCTATCTGAAAGCGAAAGCAGCTCATTGTTCTATGTGTCCGTAAAACAGGAAAGAAAAAAAAAAAATCCACTTCACAGATTATCTGGGAGGATGAAGGCGACTAACCAAGAAAACACTTGTCGCATGGTGGATGTGCTGAGCTACACCATACAGGAACATGGTGGAGCACTCTTGTGCTCGGCGTAGCAAACTTCCTGAGGACGAAGACTGTGTAAAACACAAATAGATTTCTCAAGTTCTTGGCAGAGTACTGGGACTCATTAAGTGCCCAGTGGAGCACTGAATGGAGGAGTGAAAAGTGTAGAACACAGCTGTCCTGCCACCATCCCCGTCAGGCCTTTGGGCACTTTGAAAGTGAAACTGATAACTTTGACTACCTGCACCCTGTTTGTCCTAGGCAGTGGTTCTCAACCTATAGGTCTCAATACCTTGGCTGTGTTGAATGATTCTTTCACGGGGGTGGGGGTGGGGGTTGGGGATGCGGGTGGGTGGTGGAGGGGGCCACATATCAGATATCTTGCATATCAGATGCTTACATTGTAGTGAAGTTAGAGTTATAACGTAGCAATGAAAAGAATTTTATGGTTGGGGCTTCATCACAACATGAAGAAGTGTATTAAAGGGTCGCAGCATTAGGAAAGGTGAGAACCACTCGCCCAAGGGCTTTGTCTAGGGCACCATGCATCTGTGTGGAAGCTTATGCAATTAATCCCACCCAATAACCCATCAGTCTGGGATTTGTAGAAATAACCTGCTTTCCTTGCTCCGTAGACAGAATATCTAGAAAGTACATGTTCTACCGAAAGTACTAGAAATCTGCCTTGCTCTCCAGTGACCAGAGGTGCTAACTTTGATACTCACCCTAACGTTCCCCTCTTGCTTGTTTTTCTTGATAAACTACTTATACTGAAATCCCTGATTAGCTTGTAGGGGAACCTAAATTAAGAAAAATGCATTAGATTTGAATTGTTTGCGACACATGAGGCTCTCAGAAGTAAGGCCCTCCCTTCTCTCTGCATCATCCCTCCTCCCACTTGGTTTGAGGTCTTTGTGTAAGCTAATTGGCCCCCGGGCCAGCGCACTAGCCAAGCCTCGGCCAGCTACCTTCATGCTGGCTGTGGTGGCATCTACTGTAGCTGGCTGATGTTTCAGAACCGAGGCCCCAGCAGTGCCATGACTGATGCAGTGAAGTGAATCTTGTGTTTCCTGGGCACTAGGATGACCTTAGCTTGCTCAGGAATCATCCCCCTCATATGACTTGCCTGCTGTTGTGAAGAAAGTGACTGAATGTTCCATTTCCCTTGGAGTCTATTAAGAGTCTCTCTGAACACTTGCTTGCATGTGTGTGTGCTGTCTGCTACATAACGTAGAGGACAGTACAAAATGCTATCTCGCCATAACGGGAAAGTGTCAGTGGTTTTCCAAGAGGGAGGTTCTTTCTCCTTTGGTCGGTCATTGTGATGTTGCCCTCAGTGATGGCACCAGAGAAGAGGTCCAGAAATGGGCATTCTGATGACTTGTGAACTATTAGTTTTTAAAGCTTTCTTTCCGAGTTCTTCTAGGTTCTCTCACCAGTACTGTTGTTGCATAATTGAAAACAACAACATGGAACTCCTGTTGGGACCCTTTTGTATCGACACTCAGCATTTTGGCTGGACGGTCACAGGGCACGGAAGCCATGCTGATTATCAACTCAGCTGTCCTTCACGCCACTCCAACTCATTTGAGGTTTTGTTCGTGTTTGCTCTTGTGTTTCCAAACAGGCTCTCCTTATGTTGTCCAGGATGGCCTTGAACCTGTTATTCATACCAGACTGGCCAGCTTTCGCGCCTCAGAGTCCCACATGCTGTGATCACAGGATATACCACTATGCCTGGCTTCTTCACCCTGAGTTTAAAAAGGTTATTCAAAACTACCACTTATTTATTTAATATTTGAAATTACCTTTATTTTCATATGTGTGGGTGTTCTTCCTCCTTGTATGTCTGTGCACCACCTGAATGCAGTGCCCATGAAGCCCAAAAGATGGCTTCAGACCCCCTGGGACTGGAGTGACAGATAATTGTGAGCTGCCATTTGGGTGCTGGGACCCACTAGGGTCCTCTGGAAGAGCAGCCAAGTGCTCTTAACTGTTGGGCCATTTCTCCAGCCTCCAAACACTACCATTTATGATGTACCCCCTAGGTCCATGGCCTTTGCTACTCTGTTCGCATACATTATTTTATTTAATTCTCATGCCAACTGTCTAAGATAGGTTTTTTGTTTTGTTTTGTTTTGCATTGTTGTATTTCTCTTGTCTTTTGGGTCAGGAAACTAAAACTAAAGAAGTCAAACTAGCCTGAGAGTGATAGAGCGAGGGCTCAAGCCAATCCTTCAACATTAGGTCATGGACTTATTGGTTCTCCTCACACAATAATTCCCTCTGCTTTCTCTTAGGCCCCTGACTTGCCTGTTGGGAGCCAGAAAAGCGAGGACCTTTTAATGTATGCCCGGGGAGCTGATGTCATCTTCCCCTCCTCCTTTTCCAAACATGACCTGCCGTGAAGTACTTGTTGCTCATCAGGACTTCCGGTTGCCCCCAGGATCATCCCTGTGGACTCTGTGCAGTATCTATTTATCATTTTCTCAGATATCTATGGTCCTACCTTCCCTAGACTCAGCCTTCTCTTCACTTCAGAATGTTTTGTAGAGCCAAGATAACCAACTTAGTCTCCTCAAAAGGGAAGAGTACCTTTGTTATAACATGAAGATGGTGACCTTTATCGAGGTCAGGACTGTATAACCAAGATGACAAATTTGTGACAAAGCGTTAGATGACCTGTCCTGGGCATCAGCCTCCCCACCCCCATCATCCCATCAACTAAGCGGGAAGTCTGCAGCTGTGTCTCTAGGGCAGTTCTTGGGCTTTGCCCACTCCCTCTCTCAGCCTGTGTGGGAAATCGGCAGCAGCTTTTGACTTGGATGAGGAAATTCTTTATTTGGTGAGGATAGCTTGCCATGAACCTGCAAGCAGGTTACCTGGTGGTCCACAGCCTACCTATGGTGATTTCTAAGCAAGAAGATCAGCGCAGCAACAATTAGGCTGATCACAAACAAATCCCAGTGTGGTCCAACGGTGCTGTCCAGTTTCAGCCGTCTCCATCTCATGGTAAACTGCTGGCAAGAGGCAGTCAGTCAAAAGAGAAAACAGTCCGAGAACCTCACTATGGTCAGAACCATTTCTCCACAGAAGCCCACCACTGCCACCCTCTCCACAGGCCATCCCTCCTGCTCCCTTCCCTCTTACATGTAGCCAGCTTCAGGATAGAGCTCACACATGGGCTTAATTGCCACTTCAAGGATAAGTAGCCTCAAGTATAGAATTTAGCTGAGCATGGTGGCACTTGCCTGTAGTCCCTCCACTGGGAAGGGTCTCAAATTTGAGGTCAGCCTGGGTTACACAGTGACTTCGAGGTCATCCTTGATTATATCATAAGGCTTTGTCTCAAAAATTATTTAATTTCTACTTTTAAGAAATATAGCTCTTTACGGTGTCAACTTGCTGCCCGCCATCTGCTTACCAGTCTCAGATTTCAATGGCAGGAGTTGTATTTTGAATAAGTATATATAGCATATCTCTTCTTAAGGCTCTGAGCAGAGAGTATGCTGGAAAAAGTATCTGATGAATTAATTCACTGCTTGTACTACATGGTGTCAACACACACTCAACAAGTAGAATTGCAGTGCTTAGCACAAGGCTTTGCATTCTATTTATCAAAGAAAAGTTTACTTTAAAAAATACTCCCTTGGTAAGCCTCATCATCACTTTGTCCTGAGCTTCTTGGAGTTTTCAGAGTGTCTGAGAATCTATTTGGGACAAACTTACATTAAAAAACAGGATGTCTTGGAGCAAATGCATCGTTTCCAGTTTCATAAGAGCAAAGAACACAGGTACGTGGGCATCTGGGTTTGTCTGAGCAGCCATGTCGTACAATCTTCTGGCCAGGTGAATGTCCTAGAAAGAAAACAGCCCATTCTCATCAGGTATAGATTCTTGAGAAACAGAAACTGTTGTTAGAAATATCACAATTTAGTGGGTGGAGGTGCATTCCTTTAATCTCAGCACTTGGGAGGCAGAGGCAGGTTAACTTCTGAGTTTGAGGCTAGCCTGGTCTAAGACAGCCAGAGCTACATAGAGAAACCCTGTCTTGAAAAACCAAACCAAAAAAAAAAAAAAAAAGCCAAGCCAAACCAAACCAAAAGAAAAATCACAATTTGTATTTGGTAGACAAAATGGGCCCAGAAAATTGCCCATACCCTCCCTGGGACCTGAGGCTATGTCACAGCAAAGGGGATTTCGAAAATAGAAAGTTATAGACCTTAAAATAGAGTCTCCTTGACTATGCAAGTGGACCCTAATAATCCTAGAGGCCTTAAACCCAAAAGTCTCGTGGCTGAAGGCAGAAGAAAGTCAGAGGGAGTGGGAGAGGGAGATTGAGGTATGAGAGGAATTCAGATTGTCACACAGGGTGGTGGGGGACGGGATGGGATTACAGGGAGAGAATCAGAAACGGCTCATAGAGGCGGCAAGGAAGGAAGCAAGGGGCTTGGTCTTGACAAGTTCCGAGAACTTAGTTCACCAACAACATGAACAAGTTTGAAAATGCATTCCTCCCCACTCTCTCCAGTGAAGAATCAGCCTGGATTTTAGTCATGGGAGACCTTGATTAGTGGCAAAAGCTGCCTAGCTCCGAGCCGTTTGAGTCAGGATGCCTTCCAGGTGTGGCCGACACAGCCGTCAGAGGGTTGGTGCTGCTTACCAACATACAAGCCAAACAGGTTGGAATTAACACACAGATCAGGGTTTGCAGCATTTAGTTTCTTTGTTTCTAGGAAGGCTTGTCCCAAACAATCTCCTGAATTGGAACCCACCTAAACATGTAAAGAGATCCAACCCCACAAAGTTGTCCTCTGATGCCACATATGCGCTAAATTCTAGAAATGACTCCTCACTCTTTCACCTTATTTAGCAAAATGTTCACACCACTGAAACAAAAAATGTTCTTCTTTTGATATATATTGCTCTGTGCGTGGCCAGGACTCTGTGAAGGAAAAGTCCATTGCTGACTTCGTCCACTTAGATGCAACTTGTATGCAGTACATGGGAGTTTATTTTAAGTTCAGTGATTCAGGTTAAGTGAACCAGTCTCTGGCTCTTCTTAAATAACATGTTCCAACTAAAATATCAGGTGTGCCACAGTACTGCTTAATGTGTTCGTATGTTCAAAATAGCTTTTTACAGGTCAAAGAGACAGACTTCTCTAAGAAAAGCCATGACACTTGAGTTCTCTAGGCCCACGTATTTTAATATCATCAATGTTTTCTTATACTAAAATAGACCATGTAAACAGAAACATGGTTGTTTGAGTAATTTATTTTTATTTTCTTATTATGAATACATCACTTAGAAATTGGGGGGGGGGAAATATGATATTATAGAACTGAAAAGGAAAAAATTCACCCATAACCCTATTGTGCAAAGATAACTATGGATAGTATTGTATACATGTGCTTTCACCATAGATGGTTTACTGGATTGTTTTTCTTGACCCAGGAACCAAGCCTACTACTTCATAATGTGAGCAATTACCTGGTAAATATACAAACAAGTACTTGAACATTATACTATAATAACAGGGCATTCTAGAACCAGATTATGAGGGGAAGGAATGTATAGTTTAGAATGTAGTTTGAAGAAAGGTCCTATATGAAGCTATTGTTATCAATGAGAGTTAAGGCAAAGGAGGCACTGAATTTAAAGTAGGAAGGCTAGAATATAATGATAGCAACGTATTTTCAGTTTTTGTGTTTGTCTATCTGCATTGCCTTTGAGGGGGGAAGTGAAGTTGGTAACTGTTTAAAGGAGTTATACTTTATCAATAATAACATAGTAGTTTTTGATGAATTAAGTATACCTTAAGGTAATGGCAACACTTGTAACAAACCTCCCAAATTCAGGGATATAACACTGAAAAGTTCGTTTTTAACTTTAATCAACATTTTAACTTGGATCTTCTTGGGTGATAGAGATTTTCTTCGATGGTAATTAAAGGATTCAGCTCTTTCCATTAAGTGGTTCTACACACACATACACACACACAGACAGACAGACAGACACAGGCACATACACAGACAGACACACACAGACACATAGACACACAGACACACACACAGACAGACACACACAGACACACACACAGACAGACACACACAGACACACACATACATACACACACACACACACACACCCAGCTTCTGCTTTCTGCTATGTTCCATCAACAAAGTGCAAAGTTACTAGGGAGAAGCCTCATATAACTACTTTAGCACAAATGGCACCTTTCCCTTAAGCTGTTAAGTAAGGGACACATAGATACAAAGGATGTTGGGAAATGTAGTCTAACTAGCCAGGCAGTCTTCTGTAAAGGACTAGTGATTATAAGTCCCTAATGGGCAGAAGTATTTCTAATAGAAGTGTAATGGGAAAGCATCAGAATTGAAGGCACCAAGTAGCTTTTGCAATAGACCATGGTTATTAACATTTCAGAACTGATCCAGAGTAGAGACAGTTGCAATGGCCAGGAGGAATGGACAGCAGGCTTTGTTCATGGATATGCTTCTGAAATGATTTAAAAAATTTTTTTAAAAGAAACATAAACTGACAAAGACATGGTAATTTTCAAGCAGAATGCTTATGTTTTTATGTTCGTATCCTCGGTTAATTTTACTCGAGGTGTGCTGCAGAGCACTACCCTCCCCACAAAGCAAGCGCTGTCTTCATCAGGTCAGCTGAGTCGACTTGCAGACGCCCTTACAGCTGCCTTTGCAGACTGTTGATACTTCCTCACAGCAGGAGGAGTTGGGGAGGGTCCTTGGGCCCTCAGTTCAGTATCCAGCTTCTTCGCACAGGCATTTGTAATTATGTCCTATTTTCACGTGGTCTCAGTGAGGCGCTAAACTACACGGGCTTGGGAGCATCTGGTCTTTGAAACTATGGAGAAGTCAACATCCATGCTGAATGAAAACTTGCCAACGTGGCTGCTTTGGGGATCACCCACCATCCCGCCAGTAACTCCTGACCCCTGCTGCGTAAGTAAAGCCCTCCAAAATCCATTAGATCCCCAGGGTGAACTTTGGAGGAACCCTTCTTTGGTTTGTCCTTGGGAGTTTAGGAGGCAGAGGAGGAGGAGATGAGGCATCCATCAACTAAGGGATTTGGGCAACAAGGGGTTATTTTAGGTTCCCACAAGATGCTGTCAGATCTGACCCTGAGTTAAGGTGAAGCGCCCTGAACTGAGGTGCTTGTCAGTGAAGCAATTGGGATAAACTGTCTGCGTTACCTCAGGTTCAAAGACAGACGAGACATCAGTAGCTCATGTTTTTACACGGACTCCACAAGAATTAGTTTATACCTCACCTTCCTTCCTTTAATGCAAGTGTTTACAACATACGATTCCACCCACCTTTTTTCATTCTCAGAGACTCTCGGCAAATGACATTACACTCACTTTGCTCACTGGTGTGCTCAAGAATTGGTAACGGGGACTGGGAAGTGCTGTGATGAAGTAATGCTACAGTCCCTGACAAGCTGGAAAGGCCGTCCTCGCAGAGCAGTTGGAGTAAGTTTGGGACTTGAACTCATCAGGATGATTATGTTGAAAATTAGAGTCACTTTATTTAATTTGTCTATGAGATGATGAGGTTAATAAACTTTGCCTTGGACACTTGGTGATTATTTTTCTAATTGCTAAACAAAAGAGATCAGTGAGGATAAAACCCAGTGATCTCTCATCAGCTGAATCCAAAATCCTGAGATCTAGGTCTGGACGCAGCCCTGGTGTCTTCTCTCTCTCTCTCTCTCTCTCTCTCTCTCTCTCTCTCTCTCTCTCTCTCTCTCTCTCTCTCTCTCTCTCTCTCTCGTTTTTATTTGTGGCCCACCCATCTCTGGTTTGGTTTTCTTCTTTTTTTGTTTTTCCTTTTCTTTTTTGTTTGTTTTCCGAGACAGAGTTTCTCTGTGTAACAGAGCCCTGGCTGTTCTGGACTCACTTTGTAGACCAGGCTGGCCTCAAACTAACAGATCTGCCTGTCTCTGCCTCTTGAATTCTGGGATCAAAGGTGTGCGAAACCACGCCCAGCTTGACCTCTAGTTTTTAACGTAGACATTTTCTGCCAAAATGAACAATAAACAAAAACCAGGAGACCTCAAGTGAGAAAAATGATCCAAGTGAGCAGTCTGTGAGTTAAGAGGAAACCTGGCGGGAAGGAACAGAAAAGTGGTCAGAGGGATGAAGGAGAGAGAAACCTGTTTTTGTTATGATCCCAGTGTGGGATGGGGAGCCGTCTTGTGAGAGAACAGGTGGTGTTAATCCACTAGATGACAAACAACCTCATGCAGGAGCTTGATTGTTGCCAGCTGAAAAGATCCTCGAACAGACTCTGGGAGGCGATATATAAATGAGCCCAAAACTGGAGGCGGGGTTTTTTTTGAGACTTGTAATAGTTTTGGCTGTTCATTGCTCCACTTCGAGACGTTCCTAGAGTGAACTGCTTGAGGGAAGGCTTCAGGGCTCCAGGCTCCCGCTGAGGTTCTGGGTTCTGATTACTCAGGTCCCAGTGGAAGAAATCCCACTGATTACGCCAGGAGAATTGTTCCTTGGAACTGATATCCTTACGGTTTTGTTATTGTATTCTTTAATCTACATTTTCCTATCATTTAGGTTAGTTGGGTTATAAGTGACGTATGCTTGGTTATTAAGTTTGTAATAAAATATATTTGTTAAGAAAATTGAGCATACAGAGGGAAGACCCTGCAGGTCTTTTTCTTAGTGTGAAAGGGATGCCCAAACAGCTGCTCTCTGAATGTGAAGAAAGTGTCCAGCAAAGAGCCTCACCATTGACTCTGGAAGAAACCCCAAGCCATTGATGTGGTCTGACAGCTGGGCCCTGGACAGCACATCCTCTCCTGCTGCTGTGGCCATGTGTTCTGGGAGGTTGCTTTCAGAGACACAGGTGGAAAACAGTCTCACCATGGTGAAGATGTGGCTGTGAAGAGATTGAGTTCTGTTCTGAATCAGTGTGTGTGTGTGTGTGTGTGTGTGTGTGTGTGTGTGTGTGTGTGTGTAGGGGATGGGGTAGGAGAGCTAGCTGAGTAGAGCACCCTGAGTTGGGTAATTTGTACACTTTCTATAATAATGCTTCTTTTCTCTTGGGTTATGGTGTTTCCTATGAGGAATTATTAATAAAAACTTTTGATCTTATTGGAAACTTAGCAGTTGTTCAAATTCCCTTCTGATCTAAATGGCAGCCATTCCACACGCTGCTTAACTACAAAGCCTTTCCACATAGGCTTGTTCATCTAATCCTTTAAGTGGGGTGAGGGGGCTGGGGGTTGGGGTGAGAGCAGGGGGTGGTTGGGGGGTGTGAGGGGGTAGGCCTGGGCCAGGTATCATCAGTTCTGTTTCTCTAATGTGGATGGCAGTGAGATGTGGAAGATCGATAGGCAACAGCCAGAGAATTATTGAATCTAGCCGCTTCGTCCTGTCCATGTTACAGACACAGATAGCTACCATCTGCTAGGTTTGGGGGAAGTAGGCTGGGTTTGGCGATGATAGTTTATTGCTCAGGGTGCTGAGGCTGATGAAAATGATCCAGTAAAGGCGCGGAGAGCAAGACAGTGGGGTCCACACCGCCAGGCAGTTGGTCCTGAATAAGCAGCCTTTAAAGGGCTATAAATGCACCGGCTCAGCGGTTCTCATCAAATTCCGTCCCAATAATTAATTTCTCAACTGTCAGTCCCACTGGACTGAAGAAGAAAGCACAGAAAGCCGAGAGTCTCCACAGGATTTCATCCTAGAAATGGTTAGTAGTATAAGCTGGAGAGGATAAACTTGGTTACTAAGAAAGGCTCATTGTCAGTCCCACTGTTTTTGTTTTTTCTTTCTTTTTTTCCTGAAATACTTGGGAACAGACAAGCCTTGTGTAACAGTCTGGGCCCACCACTAAAGAGCTGTGTAAACGTAGTTGAATGACTTGATCTTTGCAGTATGGATCCCTGATGCACACAAGAACAGAGCGCTTACCCCATCAAAAGGATGCATGATTTGCAAGGTTATATACATGACTACATATCTGTATATATATCACCTAAGCCAAACTGGTTAATGTTGGCATTTAACATACTTACATACCTGCCTCTGCCTTTTAGACCCGTAATTCATCTTCTGACTGATTACTCCTACTGACTAAGGGATTCCCCACCCCCTTAGCGCCTGTAGCATAGTGTGAGCTTTCTTCCATCGATGACGGATGCCGTTTCTGTAGTCTCGGAGGCCTCTCTAGAGTTCCCAGGTATGGTGTCATGGCGGTAATAGTTGCTTCGTGAGCTGTTCCTAGGTTAATGAGTGCCACCTTACTCTAGCTTGAACCTCATTCCTCCTGGCTGTTGTTACTGACAGTTTAGGAGTTGGTGGAGGGGTCAGTGCCTAAGTCCTTGCGGTGAAGAAGTAGAGTCAGAGCTTACTACAAAAAGATGTGTTGGGAAAAGGAGGAATTGGTGCATTAGATTGGCCCAAATTAGATTTCTTTTACTCACTAATTATGTCCTTGGTATAAATGGAGGATATGAAGGTAATAGTATATATGTGTTAGCCCAGGGCACTCTTGCTCTTCTTCTACATTAATGACATCAGGGAAATTTTCCCTTCTCACCCTGCTGCCGTCACTAGCTTTGAACCCATGCAATTACCTTTGCGATTCCCAAGCCGTGTTCATACATATAGGCCAGATTGAACATGGCTTGTGCACTGTGATGCTTGTCTGCTGCGATGCTGTAATGTGTGGCTGCCATTTCATAGTCTTTCTTAGTCCCATAGCCATAGTAGTGGTAATCTCCAATTTTCACTCTAGCAAAAGCATTCCCTGAGAGAAATATCAGAAAGAGAGAATCACAAGCGATTCATGTATGGTTCTCAGTAAGTCAACCCAATAAGCTGTAAAAACACCACATACACATGCATATGTACATGTATGCACATGAAGTGTTCAAAATCCCACAGTCAAGATTACATGTGCTCTATGAAACACAAAACAATGCTTAGTGCTAATGGTCCTCATTGCAGAATACATGTCGTGGTTATAATGCTCTGAAAGAAATGATAATCTCCACATTTTACCTTTTAAATTCATATTTTGGAGGTAGGACAGCAACTCTTGGAAAAGTAAATTCCATCTTTCCTGCCCCTAAAATTCCTTCCAAAAACTCTACTCTCATGTGGCAGTAGCCCCATCAGGGCAAGGCAAGAACCACAGGCTCCTAATTACTAAAATTGTTCTGGATCCTAGTATGGCAGTTGATAAATATTTATGGAATGATTAGGCAAACATGCTAGGATATTTTTAGAAAATGCCTTCCCCAGAGGTAAATTAGGATATTACTTTCCAACAAACATGGATATGTGCATATATCAAGGAAGGGGGAAATCGCATTACTTTTAAAGATATGCAACATCGTTTCTTTGAAGGTCACTCAGAAACGGCAGATGCCTGTGCATGGCACACATGCGCGTGTGTGTGTGAGTGTGTGTGTGTGTGTATGTGTGTGTGTGTGTGTGTGTTGTGTGTGTGTGAGTGAGTACCTCAAGTGATGGCCATGCTTCTGTTCTGCGGGTTGAGAGGATGAGGAAAAATTCATGTTGGATATTTGACTCAGCTGTGGCCAACTCTTCACAAAATCTGGGCTTCCCTGGAAAATGGGAACCACATGTAGCAGGGTCTGAGGTATGTCTTGAGATCTAGGACTCCTTCCAGAATTCTCTGCCCATTTGGCTCAGTGCAGTGACTATTTTTTTAAAAAGTGATACTTCTTAGTGTCTCCTATTAAAGCACAGATACGATACTTTAAAGAGATGTGACACCATGTGCCTTCTTTGTTTCCCTTTGAGCAGAGCTACTGTTTTAAAGTTCTTAAGCTGATGGAGACATTAACTTTCAGAGTCTGATTCCCAGGCAATTCATACAAAGTGTATAGGTGAGCCGGGCATGGTGGCGCACGCCTTTAATCCCAGCACTCAGGGCGGCAGAGGCAGGGCGATCTCTGTGAGTTCGAGGCTAGTTTGGTCTATAAAGTGAGTTTAGGACAGTCAAGGCTACACAGAGCAACCTAAAACTAACCCAACGCAAACCAAACCCCAAGACCAAAATGTATAGGGGAGTGGAAGCAAGGACTGACGGGAACGGCACTCAGGCAAGGGGAACTACAGAGGCCAGGGAAGACATGATGCCCAAAGAGAAACCCACTCCATCTCTAATTTTGTTTGAAGCGTTCATCTTGACCTCAAGGTTCCATCCTGGCATAGTCACAAAGGGATGGGAGGCGAGTGTATTCTTAAACGTTGCAGTTAAGAGCAGCAGCCCCCAGGTCCCTGAGATTGGAGGAGAGTGAACAAGGCTGTCCTCCGAGCAGCGGTATCCTAATGAATGCTACTGACTAAGTGCATGTGGTCACTCTGACAGGCTCCTGCCTGGATCGGTTGACTAGAGAGAGATTTCTACTTCAGTTCCACGATTGCACAGTGGTGTCTGAGCCATGATGGCTCAGTGCCCTCTTCACATGAAGCGGCCGCTAGAAGAAGCATTAGTGACTACTTGGAAGCTTTCATTAGTAGATTTTCTACCTTTTGTGAGCCACTCAGCTGCCAGAGATTTGAGAATGGGCATGCTGATCTTTTGTGACGCATGATTATTTTCCGCAACTTAGTGTGTGTGTGTGTTCAATTTAATATTAATATCTCTTCATTTTCAACTTTCCTTTGTTCCAATTTCCATGCCATTTCCTGGCTTGAAATAAACGTGTGTTTGTTGCAATTGAGCTGATTTGCCATGGCTGAGAGATTGCTGGCGTTGTTTTCTCACTCCAAATAAGGTCTTTATTGCATTTTAGAAAACATAGAATTTCCCACTAAAATCGCATTGATGGCTTGCTGCTGTATTACCAGCTCAGCTGGGTCTGCGAAGGCACCACTGTGGGCTTTTTTCCCCCTCTGCCTCATATTAGCATCAGCTGAGAGTCATTTTTTATCCTATTACTTCCTGTTAAAAGGGATGATTCAGCCTTAACAGGAGATGATTTCAAGAAACCTAATTGGAAATAAAATTGCTCTCTTATTGCCAGAGTTCCTCACACATCCAAATGCTAACTGTGACAGCTGCGCGACATCACTCTGATTTTAATACTATAATTTTAGGGGGGAAATTGGAAGGGACATGGTGATTCAAATGCCACCTGTCAATGCTGTTTCAAGCAATGATAGTTTACAGTCCTTACCACATATGAAACCAATAAGTAGGAAGGCCTTGAGGTGCCAAGAAAGGATCTTTCCACTTATTTATACTAGCTTTTTAAAAATAAAATTCTACCATATTGATGGTTAGAGTGGAGATCTGAAGAATGTTGTCATCATCAGCATCTCATTTTAGATGAGAAATCAGACATCGCCAGTACATAATTAATTTTGCCTCCATACTCATAGGGACGCAGGTCACATCTCATATTAGCTCAGGAAGCAGCTCAGCAAATGAATGACTAAAGCCAGACCAAAGAAATTGTTTTCTTGAGTAAAATTATCATGTTTCCAACAACAGCTCTGGTACCATGGAGACAGAGACAAATTCTTAAGGCTTGCTAAACCAAGGGACTTTGAGAATAATGAAGAAAACAAAGTCTCAGAAATGACCTCTAACCCCAGGATAACTTGAAGTGGCCCTTGCTTGCCACCTTGTCCCTCTCTGCCTGTGGGCCCAACAACACAACTGAAGCAAATCAGATGAACAGTCACAGACAGAGTCCAGCTATGCGCCTATTTTGATCTGTTTATACCTTGAATGGCGGCTCGGTTCCATAGCAGGAGTGCCAGTGGGTACATCTTCTCTTTCTCTAGAATTTTAGCTTGTTCTAAAAAAGAAAGAAAGAAAGAAAACATCCCATTAAAAAGGCTTAAATGAGGATGTAGTGTGCATATATGCATATGCATGGTCGGGGAATTGCAAAGATCTTACTAGATTCCAAAATGAATGCTGAATTGCTTTGAGCTACTTCGTATCCCATTTCGGCAAGCAGTGCATACTGCATAAGAGAGGAGTCTACGTCGCCATCCTTGTAGGCAAAGTAGGCTGTCAGGAAATTCTCAGCCCAGTGGCCTAGTTCACAGACACCTTTGTAAAGCTGAAGATTGGAAAAGAAATCAAAGAGGCCAGTTAGGTTCATTCTGTATCATGTTCTGTGGCCCCAGTCTTCAGCTTTTGCCAGCTGACAAGGCAAGACATTTTTATTTTAATTTTTAGAAAAACTTGCCTGGCTTTGAAAATTATTAATACATTTATCAGCACACAAATTCACAGGGTAGTTTTGTCTTTTGCAAATCGTTGCCAGGCTCCTTTTTAATTTGTGTAATAAACTTTCCTGGATTGAAGGCTATTCAGCAGGATAGAAATATCAATGTGGAGGGCTTCCTTGTTGATTCTGTCATTTTTAAAATTATGTATGTATATTTTTATTTAATTAATTTATTCAGATTACATCTCAATTGTTCCTCCCTCTTGCCTTCTTTTACCCTATTCCCCTCCCCAAGGCACTGTTGCTCTGCACGGACAAGGCTACAGCTGCTGCGGAAATGCGAAGGAAGGGAAGTTAGTGCCGGAGGGTATAGGTGACACCGTAAGGAGGGAGGTGTGCAGAGCTCCATGGGGACAAATGTCAACTTAGCTGAATAGCCCTTATGTAACCAAAAGAGGTTAGCCATACATAATTCATTAGGAAGTTGGCAAAGGAACAAATCTAAAGATAGATTATTAGCTGGCAGCTTTTGAAATGAGCTTCAGAGGGACCAGATTGCAACGTGGAGGTATTTATACTGGTGCAGCGGACGTATTTAATAAATCAATGAAGGGCATTAAGGTTCTAGAAGCATTCTTTTGAAAAGCACATTACTGGTTCAGGCTGGGAAAAAAAAAACCCACTTTCTCCATTGTCATCCGAACCATCAAAAACCCAAGGACCCTGATTTCTGGGAAGGAACGGGCCACATTTTCTGAGCTAAATCAAGCCTTCATTTCCCAAGTAGCAACTTCGAGAGCTAGCTTGCTCTGGAGATCCCACTGAGGGCTGAGACTCAGCTTCTAAGCTGAACTCAGAGGCAAACTCAAGAGGGGGAAGAGGCCACGTCTCTCTCGGCTCCTCCAGGTTAAGATCTGCTACTGTTTTTCCTCCTGTCAGTGTTCATTTCCAACTGCAAGAAAAGAGCTATGAAACAGAGGCACCAATCCACTGTGTGAGGCAAATGGAAGAGCTGTTTGAGCCACCCCGTGTTTACCTCCACGGCCGTTCTGCATGACCTCAGCACGCCTGTGCCCGTTGCGTACATCTCGGCTAGATAGTAAATGGCGAGAGGCTGCCCACTCTGAGATGCCAGGTAAAAATATTTGAAGGCAAGTTTATAATCCTTCCACACTCCAGAGCCAGCTGAAAATTAAAATTCGTTTGAGCCACTCATTTAATAAATAATCTATAAATATATTGGTCACGGTTGATACCCACTAGTCTGAACAGGATGGGGAAAGACCACGAGACCATAGCCAAACGGACTCAGAGTCACTGTTTTGGAGGCGAGTGGCTGAGTTCCTCTATGATCTTTACCCATTCAGAAAAATTAAGAAAGAAGGGCTGTTCTGTTTCCTGTCCATAGAGAGTTGAAGTATTGTACAATCATGAGAGAGCCTCTGTGATCTTCTTACCATTATTGTTACATGCATTCCCCCCCGCTTTCCCCCCACCATCCATGTAGTGCTCAACCAAGGCAATAAAGAGCAGCTGTCTAAGCTCATGACTGGAGTGAGCAAGCAGAGGTACTTGGTGCTGGGCAGCCACGGTAGAACCCTGGCAGGAGAGATTCTTAGCCTAGCTCTCTAGTTCCTGTTATCCCTCGCTGACTCGTTCACACCAAGGGACCTCACTTACAAAAGGGAGGGGGATTTCCCTGATTCGACTTACACCCTTTCTAGCTCTAAAGGCTCACGGCCTTTTTTTAACAGCAGTGCCATGGAGGAAATAAGCAATAGCAGTAGCTTAGCCTGGCATGGTGGCACCCACCTGCAATCACGGCGCTCTATAGAGGTTGCTCAGTCCAAGGCCAGCCCATACTGCACGGTGAGAATCTATGTCTAACTAGATAAGCAAATAGATAAAAATTTTTTGCTTGTTTTTTTTTTTTTCAAGACAGGGTTTCCCTGTGTAGCCCTGGCTGTCCTGGACTTGCTTTGTAGACCAGGCTGGCCTCCAACTCAGTGCGATCCACCTGCCTCTGCCTCCTGAGGGCTGGGATTAAAGGCATGCACACCACTGCCCAGCTGCAAATAGATAACTGTTTTTAAAAAATTAAAAAGAGCAAAAAGTCTGGAGGCAGATTGCTTAGAATTGAATCCCAGCCTGGCTGTGTAGTTTCAGATAAGATGTGTGGCCTTGATATGACTCAGTTTGCTCAGCTGTAAACTGTGGGGTATCTGTATGCTGAGAGAGTAAAATGAGCTAGAACAGGCAAAGCCATTTCTGTTACTCTTTTCCTGGAAGCTTGAGGAATCGGACAGATTCTAAGCCGAGGACTTGAAGTGAATTAGGAGAGCAAGATACTGAACACAAACATAATACAAAACGGGCCCTCTTGCCGGGCCACAGCGGAGAACGTCAGCGGACTTCTTCACAGATGTGACCTCCTTGATAGAGTTGACAGTTGCTCTGGGTCCACCTCTGGCATGAAGGACTGAGTAAGGGCACATCCTGGTCTCTGGAATCTGTCCTCACTGCCCCTTCTTTCAACTCCCACAGAAATTATTACACATGCCCCCTGCTGTTTGAGGCCCCTTACCCTACTGACTTCGCTTTTGCTCTAAGAGGGCACATAACTGACGACAGCCCTACCTTGTCTTTCCTCACTTGCCTTTCTGCTCACCATCTTGCCCCAGGTTTATGCTCTGGATCTTTCACTCCCCTTTCCCACCTGCAGGATGAAGGACCCACTTCTCCATTATGAAGCCTCCACCTGCCTAGGATCAATTGCATCTTAATGCCACTAACTTTTCTCGGAACCTCCTTTTATCGATTTTAATTATCATTATATCTCTTATCATTTTTATAACAATTCCTTCTTGGATTTTCTTCCCTTTAGTTCCTTATTCTTTTGGAAACTGTTTTTAGTTTCTCACCTTGCATTCACACCCTAACTCACTGTCAAGTAATTGGTCCTCTTTCCAATAAATACAATAATCTCATCAGGGTTCTCCGTATCGACCAAACAATAAGGGCACTGGACCATTTCTCCATCCCTCCTGCCTTACTCCCTCCTCTTCCTTTTCTCCTCCCCCTCCTCCCTTTTCACTTCCTCCTCCTCCTCCTGCCCTTATCCCAACTCCCCCCCCCCCTTTGCTGCAACTTCTACTGCTATCACCAGACTTTGTGCTCTATTACCAGGCAAACGTATACAGTCTCATCCACTTACTCTGTCTGGAAAGTTCTGTATTTTTTTTGCCCCTTTGGGTCCCTTTTGATCCCTCCCTCCCTTCCAGGATTTTGTTCTTTTTGATGTCCACTCTTCCTTGGCCTATCCTTTTAAGATGCCAAAAAAAAAGGGTCACCAGATTTGATTATAGACACATCTCTTTTTTTCTCTCATTCTTTCTTTTTCCTCTGCAAGCTTGACTGCTCTTAACTTACACCTTTGTGTTTATGGCTCAGATCTTTCTTCTCGGCATTATCCTCTCTTGTGAGTGTCACAGCTGCTTCTGGATGTGTACACTGGCTATCATAAGCACCTCCAAGTTAAGCTTGTCAAAGGCGGCTGTCCTGAGACACAGATGTATCTCCCTGCCCTTTTTTTCAACTAATGTCCAAGTCTTTACATTTCTTTAAAGCGCTCTTTTAAACTGATACTTTAATGTCCTTCTAAGCCATTCAGACCTTTGATGTTTGTTATGAGAGGAGATGACTTATGAATGCATACATCATCCTAAATAAGGTAGCCATATTTGTGGTACCTACAGTAGTACATGAAGCCTAGCTGGAACTGTGCATTAGGCCATCCCTTCTCCGCAGCTTTCTGGAAGTATTTAAGTGCTTCACCATAATTCTGTAAGATAATTAGACTGTATTACTCAGAGCTATATGCGTAACTCCATGGTAACAAACACATTCCAGTTTAAGAGTACAACCAGTGTCCTATACGCCAGTTAAAACAGCACCAGAAATAGGTTTTCATTATTATATTAGATTCTATAAAGAAATAACTATCTTATTCCATTATAAACTGTATTTTTCTGCATTGATAGTTGGTTTTGTTAGGCTGGGGAAGGTCACTTTAAAGACATATGAAGCTAAAGAGATACATTTCTCTTACAATAAAAATCTCAGGAAGCAGCCGTTTCAAAAGCTAGTTAACTCTGTGAGTCTCAGATACAAGTGTAGTTGCTATTTTTGTTGAAGGTTTGTTCCTTTGTCTCCTCATAGAGATTTTACTGAATCATCTTATTCTCTGTAAGATATACTAGTTTAACTAACCAAGCAATAAAAACCAATTCCTAGCTGGGCATGGTGCTGCACGCCTTTTAAACCCAGTACTCAGGCAGATCTCTGTGAGTTCAAGGATAGCCTGATCTAAAAAGCTAGTCCAGACAGCCAAGGCTACACCAAGAAACCCTATTTTGAAAAACCAAAACCAAACCAAACCAGACCAGACCAGACCAAACCAAACCAAACCAACCAAACAAAATCAAACAAAAAGCAAAGACCCCACTTCCTATACATTAATGCATGACCATTAATATAATATTAACCCCACAAATGCTAGAAATATGGTAAAAGGATGACAATGTTATTGAGCTTACCACAGGAACACCTTTTCCGTGAAAGTAAAGGAGACCAAGTCCATGAAGACCAATTGCATTGCCCTAGAAGAATTGAAAAAAAAAAATTAGTGATAAGAAAAATCACTACAAAATCAATTCAAATATTTCAAATGTACCCAGTAAGAAATGGCCAAGGCCATCACTCAGGCAGATGGCAAGTCATTTTGGTCTATTTAGTACCCTTTCACACCTTCATAACCTACTCCTTGGCAGAAGAGAAAAGAAGGAAATGGAAGACAGATCTTTATTTCATTCTTTCAGCACTTAGTGCTTGCTTTGTGAGGGATTCCAGAAGAGGCACTGGGCAGAGTATGAGGTAAACTCCACCTTGGAGTTACAGACTCGTGAGTTTTGAGCTATAGCAAAGAAGTGGGTCCCCCTTTGCCCCCACTTCCTTCCTTCCACTTGCTTTTGTTTGTTTGTTTTAGGGTTCTCACCAAATAGCCTTGGCTGTACTCAAACTTACCATCCTCCTGCCTCCTTCTCCGGAGCCCTAAGGTTATGGGCCTGCAGTACCATGCCTGGTTAGGTGGATTTAATGTCTTAGCTATGCTAAATGAGGGAAGTCCTGGAGTAAAGTAAGTCGATAATGTTGTGGGCAGATGAAAAGGGATACTTGACTGCTCGGTTGGTGCTAAGAGCTTGAGAGAATCAAAGTATCATGGTAGTGACATTTGAGCCAATACTCAAAGGATGGATGTGTTTTCCAGAACAGGAAGGTCTATTCAGACAACTGTTACCTAATTTGGCCAAAGGGAGTTGACATCAATGACCAAATATCATTTTAGGGTGTTTGATTTTAGTGTAACCATTGCTAACAGTAAATACTTTATGATTTGTATATATTATGTAATATATTGCATATATTATATATATTGTATGTATTATTATGTTATGCAGTATACACTTATTCAAATTCAATGGGTCATAACATTGCTGATATCTACCTGATGTTAAATTACCATTTCTTTTTCTCATCAATACTCAACACTCTAAAAATGTGGTGTTCTCAATAAGGGGAGGGAAATGCTCAACTAGAACATGTTCTGGTATATGGGCATTTAGTGTGTCAGTCCTGGATGAAGTGAGGCTTAAAATTGTTTCCTCACAGGCCAGATGGATCATTGGGTAAAACTGTTTGGTGTGTAACTGGAACAACCTGAGTTCCAGCCTTGGAACCTATGAAATCCATAGATTCCAGAAAGCTGTGTTCTCTGATCTAGACACACACACACACACACACACACACACACACACACACACACACACACACACACACACACACACACACACCCCTAGTGATTTTCCAACAGAGTTCCTCTTTCTTCTCTTTTCTCTGTCTCTCTGTCTTATCTCTCTCTCTGTGTCTCTGTCTCTCTCTGTCTCTGTCTGTCTCTGTCTCTCTGTCTCTGTCTCTGTCTCTGTCTCTGTCTCTGTCTCTGTCTCTCTCTCTTTCTCTTTCTCTTATAAGAATATCCCCTGTGTGTTTTGCCCTCTGGTGGCTGTGTAAGGAGCCAGGGCTTGGCCACTTGGCTTTTGTTCAGCAGATCTGCTGGTCGATCTCTTTTATAGACTTACAGAGTTTCTGCAGGAAGTTAAGTTCTGATAGAAAGCTCTCCAGTGTCCCTTAACAACCTAAATTTAGTTCTTGTGGACACAGCCAGAGCATGCCCCTGTGACCACAAAGGAACACAGAAGCAGAGAAGGCATATTTCAGACACCATCTCAAGAATCCCAGCTTGACCCTGTGCATTTCAAAGGATTTAGTATTATATTTTTAAAGTCCTTGGGACATTCCACCAATATTAAACAAGTGGCCCATGTGTCCTCCGTCTTTGTTTTGAGCCAGGTGTCAGTCCTGAGGCCTTGAAGTACACACGCATTCTGTGCCCAAGCTGCATCTCGTCCTGTCTTCTTTTTCTCTCACGTCCACCTGTGATTTCTAACAATCAATGGCTACTCTGCTTAAGGAATAATGAGACCGACTGTGATGGATATGGCAAATGTTGAAAAAATAAAATGGAAGGGGAGGGACGGTGAGGAAGGAGGGAGAGAGCATTTTAACACCCCGAGCGAAATCCTTCCCTTCATCCGTTCACGGGATGACTCAGTGGTCTTAAGGCCAGAGCACATACTTAGAATCTTAAGACAGGGGTTGCTCACTCTGTCATCTCCGAGCTCTGCGCTGGTGATGTAACGAGTCATATGACGTCATCCTCTGTGTGTGAGGGCCATCATTGTTAGAACGGTCATTTCTGCTTGTGAGAGACCCTCCTCATTGCTGCCTCCTTAGAGGAGGAAGGGGAGTTGTCAGACCATCTGCTTGAAAGTCCAGCTGCTTTTTACACCCTCCTTCCTGCTCTGTGGAATTCAATCTCAGCAGCTGCACACCGTCTCACACTTTGGGGACTCACTGGAGTGTGTGGTGCATACAATGATAGTGAAGCCACCGTCTATGCTGCACAGAGGCTTTCCAGTGGGGTGGCTGCTCTGAGGTCACCCATGTTCTTCCAAGTCCCTGGTTTCCAGCCGGTGGGTCACAAACAACCCTTTCACGGGGGTCGCCTAAGACCATCCTGCGTATCAGATTACAAGTCGTGACAGTAGCAAAATTACAGCTATGGAGTAGCAAAGAAAAGAATTTTATGGCTGCATGAGGAACTGTATTAAAGGGCCGCACCATTAGGAAGGCTGAGCACCAGAGCTGTATGTCACTCTTACTCTATAGGAAAGCCAATAAACTCGTTGGTTTGCCAAGTTGGCTTTGGGTGGACTCCAACTTTGATCCGTCATTGAGTTCCATCTGGGGATAACTCAATTAGGCCAGTGATAGAATGTCAGAGAGTGAAGCAAACCAGAGGGTGTCTGTCTGCCTTGTCTAGGGACAGCACAGCGTATTAGTCTCTCTGCTCCAGCTGTCATCACAGAACAGCAATTCTGCGCAGTCAGCTCTTGCCATCTTCAAAGAAAAGCCAGAAATCATTTTTTTCCCCTACCTCAGAGGCTAACGTGGTAACAAGGTCTGAGGGAAGCACACCTTAACATGTGCTATCACAATTATGAACCACAAAATGATCTGACTGTCCATGGTTTGATGGGACATTTACTGATTTTAAAAGCACTCTCTGGGATGAACAAAAACATATGTTTGCCAACTTTCCAGTATACAACTTCCACATTAGGGTTTACTGTTCTTGATTAGCTAAGTGTCATGAACCTAGGGAGCAGATGGTCATTTTCCTGACCTTTAATGAACCTTAGCAACAGGCTAGGGCCTGGTCCTCCTCAAGTTAGGGGGATGGGAAACAAAGACTTCAGGCTAGAGGGCCCAAGGCTCTAGAAGCCCAGTAGAGGGGATGGTGCTAATTCAGAAGAGTGAAAGGATCTTGTGAGTAAGAGGATGTGGGAAGCTTAGTGACAGGAAAGATGACTGAGCTCTGCTTAGACTGAGGACTACAGGAAAGAAGGGCGTGATACATATGAAGAGAGAGTTGGGCCTGATGTGGTCTATGTGAGAGTTTGTATGAAAGAGTTTGTAAAGTGTTTTTTTTAAAAAAGATTTATTTATTTATTTATTATGTATGCATTGCTCTGTCTGCTTGTACCCCTGCAGACTAGAAAAGGGCATCAGATCACATTATAGATTGGTTGTGAGCCACCATGTGATTGCTGGGAATTGAACTCAGGACCTCTGGAAGAGCAGTCAGTGCTCTTAACTGCTGAGCCATCTCTCCAGCTCATAAAGTGGTTTTTTTATGTCCTAGTTCTGATGAAACCTTAAAGCAAACTTCAACTTCAACAACAACAACAACGCAAGCGCGCACGCATACACGTGCACACACACACACACACATATTTTTGGAGATAGGTTGCTCACACACACACATTTTTGGAGATAGGTTGCTCAGGTTAGCCTTGAGCTTGATATGTAACTCCTGATCCTTCTGCCTCTACCTCTGGAGTGCTAGGATTATAAGCATGTATCACTTGTATCACACGTGCTTTATGAGGTGCAAAAGATTAAACCCAAAATTTTGTACATGCCAGGAAAAAAAAAAAAAAAAAAAACCAAACCAGTCTACTGACTGAACTCAACCCCAAGAACATTATTTTATTTTTATGTTGCAAAACAAAAATGTGTATGAGACATCTAATAAGTTGCTCAGGCAATGGTCACAGAGTATGTAGCTGTGCCCATCTAGCCATTGAGCATTACTTTAAATACAGTTTTACACTTCCATTGTAAAGAAGAAAAGCTGAGGTTAAAATATAGCTTGTCTAGGTCACTGCTAGTTACAAATCGTCAAGTATCTGGGGATCAAATTCACACACCCAGCTTCCTGGCAAAATTCCTTAGGAGTAAAAAATCAGTATTATTTTCCCGATTACAACAGATTTTCCTCAGTCACTTCCTTTCAGTCTGCCCCCAAGACCCTGCCCTGTCTGCCTAATCTAACAGCTTTCCAAATAGCTGTCTCGAAGACAAGGAGTAACAATTTCATACAAATTACAAGGGGGAGGTGCTGAGGACCAGCCTCCCAGTAATTTAACCACCAGAGAATTAGCTATGGGCTGCTTGTCAGTAGCCTCCTAAGGCAGTGTGCAGCTTATAAAAATGGAGAACAGTTGAAAATATCCTTGATCCAAATGTATCTTGGTTGCCAGTTTACAGAATAAGATTGTAAGGCAGAAAAAAATGCTTCTTATTGTGGGAACCAAAGAGTCCATCGGCCATTTTCCAAGGTTAAGCTAAGGGGTGTTGGATGGCATTTTTGGTTAGGGTTTCTATTGTTGTGATGAAACGCCATGACCAAAAAGCAAGTTAACGAGGAAAGGGTTTTTTCAGATTATACTTTCACATTGTTGTTCATCACCAAAGGAAGTCAGGACAGGACCTCAAACAGGGCAGGAACCCGGAGGCAGGAGCTGATGCAGAGGCCATGGACAGGTGCTGCTTACTGGCTTGCTTTCCCTGCTTTGCTCAGCCTGCTTTCTTATAGAACCCAGGACCACCAGCCCAGGGATGACCACCCACTAATTGAGAAAATGCCTTACAGGTGGATCTCATGGAGGCATTTCCTCACCTGAGGCTCCTTCCTTTCTGATGACTCTAGCTTGGCATCAAATTGACACAAAACCAGCCAGTACAGATGAGGTCATTCCTTGTGTAGAAAAAGGATTTGGGGTAGTATACTAAGTTTGAGCTGATAGATGCCAACTTCACTGAGCCTACAGCAAAGATAGTTTCTTTTTGCCTTTAGCATCCCCCCCTGCCCCTGCCCCCCCCCCCTTTGAGACAGTGTTACCATGTAGCCCTGAATGGCCTTGAAATCTCAGTCATCTGCCTGCCTTTGCTTCCTGAGTGCTAGGATTAAAGCTATGTTCGACCATACCCAGCAAGGCAAAGATTTCAACAGCAGGAGATGTATTATGAATGTCCTCAGCTTCTGTGGGGGGAATGGGCTTCAGGACCTCCAAGGATACCAACGTCCTTAGATTCTGGACCTTTCATACGTGATCATATATTATTGCATATGACCTATGCACTTACCCTGTACATGAGATCATGTCTATATAACATAGCAAATGTACCCCCAAGGTAATTGATATAAATGGTTGTTATACAGTTAAAGAAAAAGAAACGGCAAGAGAAATGCCTGTATGTATTCAGTTACAATTTTTGAATCCATGGTTAATTGAGTGCATGCATATGGAACGTGGTATGCAGAGGGCCGACTGTCACACCCTCTCTGTACCCCCTCATAGCCCCAAGCCTTGGCTGTGGATCCAGACTACAAAGGACAACAGTTAATATCCAGCAACTATTATATGCCAGGCAGCGCTTAGTATTTTATAATAGGACGTCAAGCAAGTCTTACATTCCCAACTTCCTGATAGGAAAAGCGAAGCACAGAAAAGTTAATAGCTTATCCACAGCTGCACGGGGGAGTAAGCGTCATGGTTGGTACTCAAGCTCATCCATGCTCATCTCCTTTCCTTGGCTACTGCCCTGGCAACCTTCCGTGTGGGCTGCTGGGGCTCCAGCCTTTAGATGAACTGTGCCTGAGGAAAGCTGGATGGTGACTGTCTTTGTCTGTGCAGTCAGTGATTAAAGCACCATCTCCATTATACAAGGGATGGGCTAACAATTGAGATGTAATATGAATAAATAAATTAAAAAAAAAAGCACTCTCTCCACCCCTTACCCCTTTATTGTCTGTTCCCAAGGCAGGGCTTCAGCTACTGCTGGGGGAGAGGGAAGCTAAGCTTCAGTCTAGCCTCCTGCTGGCTCCAGCAAGGGTGCCATGAGCATCTGCCCTTTTCATTTACCAAAAAGATGGAAGACAGGCCATATCCATCCATGCTCCTGCTCACTATTTTATTGCTGATGGTATGTTTTCTTCGGATACAGATGTCGTTTCTAGGCTTACTGTGAGGTCCAAAGGAAACTCTGGACAAATGACTAATTGTGGTGCCTGTTAGCATACCGAAGTACACACTGGCCTCTGGGCTCTCCCAGCTTCCGCAGGTATCTGTTAGAGTCCATGGTGGTGTCCTGGCTCCTTTCCGTCCTTCTCACTCTGCCCCCTACCCTAAAATTCCTCACCTCATAAGCTTCCCTGCCTCAGATTTTCATTCCCATAAACCCCTGCCATTCTGGCCATGCGCTCTCTTCATTTTCTTTTGTCTCCCTTTCTTGGTCTGCTCTTTGCTCTCTTTCTTGTCCCTCCTCTCCCACTGCCCCTGCCTTTTTCTCATGGCCCAGTCCGCTGGCCATGTCTAGTCTACTGCTTTCTCTCCCTGTTCTGGACTCTTCCAGATGCCCCTAGCTGTACTCTCCCTCATACTGACAATAAAAACCTTCCCCTCAACCACACCTTGCAATGGTCATGTCCTTGCTTCATACATGTATCCTAAGGGCTTAGGACTTGGAAGCCAATTTTTGGTCATCAGTCAGCTTGGAACAGAAGCCAGTTATTTTATGTGATTACTGTGGTGGGCTGAGTGTATACCTTGCTGGCCGCCATGGAGAAGTATTTGAAGGCAGTGGCATTATTTTGTGGTGCAGCCGCATTCCCCTCGAAATACATCTACAGACAAAGAAGAGGACGTAAGTAGCAAAATCACTTAAGAGCGATGCAAATATTTTGAAATTAAACAGCACTGATGATTGCCACAGCGTTGTGTATAATAAGCACCACTGGGTTTTATGTTGTCAAGTCGTGCCGTTATCCTAGTTTTTCTTCAAGTAAGAAAACAGGAGAAACTGTCACCTACTACACACACACTGGAGTGATGTTGCCCCAGGACAAAGAAATGGACCCTATTTGTGTTTTCTCATGTTCCTCGCATCTAAATTACAGTATGTAACGTTTCGTTTCTGGAAGCAGGGTGCTTATTCCCATGGTAACTAATGCAAATTGGCTATAGGGAGCCATGGCAGCCCTGGGGAGTACAGGGAGTGGTCTCTTTAATGGGAGAGAATATTCCATTAAAGGGAACATAAGGGCTGATTTTGATTTTAGTTGGGGTAAAAGTTGTTTCTTATTCTAGGGGTGGAGGAAGGGACACCTGACTGGGCCAGGGCTTGTACTATTTTCTGATGGCAGCTAGCCTGTTACTCACAGGCTCATAGCTATTCTCTGAAGAGTCCAGGCCAGGTGTATTTCAAGGCTCTGTTGGTGCTGCAGATAAAGGCTGATACTCTAATAGGCTTCTTCCTCTCACGGCAGAGGAGTCTCACCCACTGGCTGCAGCTGAGTGCCTCTTTAGCGCGGGCATAACTGAGTTCTCCATGCGTGGTAACACTTTACCCTTCATTTAGCTGTGTCTCAAGTCCATTGAGATAGGGGAGTGGGGAGAGAGTCAATTTTGTTGAATTGGCTCTTTCACCTTCATGTGGTTTCTGATGATTGAATTCAGCCCATCGGGATTTCCTAGCAAATGCCTTATCTGCTGAATGGTCTCGCTGGCCACTCCCTCTTCCTTATATTTTAAAGCAGAGTCTCTCACTAAACCTGGGACTCACTGATTGAGTTAGACCAGCTGGCCAGTGAGCTCTGATGACCTGCCTGTCTCTCCCTATCCAGAACTGGGGTTACAGACCTGCATAATCACGACAGGCTTTGGGGTGGGGTGTAGTGGAGATTGAGCCCAGGTCTTCATGCTTGACAACAGGAGCTTTATGGATGGAGACGCCTCCTCAGACCCCACATTTCTTAGCTTTTAAAGGAATGACAAGTACTGATGAACTGGAAGCATGTACCTTTCCTATAAATGCCATGGCGTTTGTACTGCCAGCCTTTGCTGCCTTTAAAAAGTAGTATAATGCCTTCTGGAGAGAAAAGGAACAGTGTTATTGGCAGTCACAAATACATTCTACAAAATGGCTTTTGAACTAGATTTTATTCATTCAATATGCTTTCAAAAATATCTGTAAAATAACCACTTTGTTCAAGGCACTCTTCCAAGTGTTATTTCAACCATAAACCTGAGGAGTGGGAGAGTACGTGTATGTATGTGTGTGTGTGTGTGTGTGTGTGTGTGTGTGTGTGTGTGTGTGTGTATGTGTGTGCAGGCACGTGCGCATGTGTATTCTGAAACAGGGTGAGTATATATTTTATTATATTTTATGTTATATATAATTTAGAATATAAAGACATTTTTTTTCTCCTCATATTTGGAAAAGTTAGGTAGGCATGTGGCTTCTTAGGGAAAGGTGAATCTCAGCTACAGATTTAAGTAGTTCATTATTTGGAAAAGTAGGCTACTGTGTACTTATTTTGAGACAGCTTGTACTACAGTTGGCAGAATCCTGATGTTTATAAGGCAGCCTAATGCCAGCCACACACAGCTGCTTGCTGGGACTATGTCTTTTGTATATGTCAGATTCAAGACAGTTTCTTCTGAATCAAAATGAAAGAGGCCAGCAAACCCTCTGCTTTTTCTAAGTAACAAGATTAAACATTCTAGAATAATCTTTTTCTTTCTTTTTTTTCTTTTTTTTTTTTTTTTTGGTTTTTCGAGACAAGGTCTCTCTGTGTAGCCTTGGCTCTCCTGGATTTGCTTTGTAGACCAGGCTGGCCTTGAACTCACAGCGATCCGCCTGCCTCTGCCTCCTGAGTGCTGGGATTAAAGCCGTGCACTACCACACTCGGCTCTAGAATAAGCTTATCTCGTTCTGCTATATTCGCTAAGCCTCATCTTGACTTTCTAGAAAGTACCTGAGAAATAAAAGCGATCAACCCAAGGAATAGGATTTAAAGACAACTTTTTGGTGTCATATTTGAATACATTGTATCTGTTCTTTACAAGACCTTGCCTGGGTTAATGGGAGATGATCTGCCCCCTTCCCAGAGACTCATGATTGGTCAAAGACCTGAGAATAAGTTATTGTTGAACACTCAGCCCTAAATTGAGTTGAGCATTTCCTACGCCCGCCTTCTACCCTCACTAGCTCAAGGAACATCATGGGAGAGGAGATGGAAAAAACGTATGAGCCTGAGGATGAGGAGGAGTGCTGTCTTCCTGACAGGTTTCACTTGTGAATTCACAGCAGCTGTGGTTGCCATTGTTACAGCATGGGTGGGAAGGGTCTTATATGGCCCTATTCCTAGTCGAGGAGCTACTGGCAGTCAAAGGTGCTGGGGAATATAGGGTCAAGTTTCTTTGAGGGTTTGACCACTGGTAGGTTGCTGATATTCCAGTGGATGGCTCCACATCCATGTGCAAATAGGTGGCACTAACTAGCTCAGTTTTATTAATACATAGAAGAATTTATATATGTCTATGTGAAGAGGATGTGAGGTGAGAGAGGGATGTATTAGGGAAAGGGGTCTGGGGGAGTTAAGTGGAGAGTGACAAGTAGATATGATGAAGATACATTGAATACATGTGAGTTCACAATCAATACCAAATAATAATAATAATAATAATAATAATAATAATAATAATAATAATAATAATAAT
>OU015742.1:9240446-9251412 GCA_907169655.1 Acomys percivali | reverse complement strand
ATAATAATAATAATAATAATAATAATAATAATAATAATAATAATAATCAAAATATCAAAGAATAAATAAAAATATTCTAAAGCAAAACATGGTTTCTACATTTGCTCCCTGACAATAGTGCTGAGAAAAAAAAATGAGTATATGTTAATAGCACAGAGTATGTGAGGAGATAAAAGGAATGCCCCAAAATAATTAGATGGGCAGAGAATGAGAGAAGAATATATATTGTCCTGTTTCCTAACCAATGCTTATATGTTTTTCTGTCTAAATTCTCATACCATCTTTGCAGGGAAGGTACTATTAATATCTTGTGTTAATTAATGATAAGTATTAGACTTCTGTAAAAGGACTAAGCACAGTTTCTATGTCCTTAGAACTCTGATTCCGTGGTTAAAGGGGAAGGCCCGAGTGACAGAAGCCTCACTACTGAAGCCCTCAGGAGGCAGGGGAGTGTCAAGAGAAAGGGAGTCTTCATTCCCTTCTTCAGAATGCCCGAGCTGTCTAAGAAATCATTGTTTCAACGAGGTCAGAGCAGAATACTCAAAATTTAGCACTTGTAAAGGGAAATGGAAGTTTCAGCTTTGACTGCTAAACGAAAGGTTTAATTTTGTCAGAAAATAAACATAATTAGAGATTTACAAGCATTGGGAAATGCTGAAACTAAAATCTCTAGACTGACCCATGTGTGTGTTAGGTAGGAGAAACTTAAACAAATGATACTACTGAAAAGGGGCATTTTGTATGGAATCTTTTCCTGTCCAAATACCAATCAGGCTGGCACTTGGGTTCTAAGACCTGGTGAAATTGGATACATTTGGGTTGGTACTGTTGTAGACCATGGGCCAGAACTAAGTATACACCCAAATAAGGGGTCATTTATGCAAGTCACATTATCTCCAGCTTTGATTCCCTCATTTAGATCCCCCTCCTTTGTATTCTGCAAGTACCCTGTCCTGTCCCTATAATGCCATTTACCTACCAACATATCTGTCTCCTGGGGTCCTCTGTACTTAGCAGTGTCTTTCATATTTAAAGCACACAGAAAATATTTTAAGAATGGATGAATCTTTATGAATCTTTAAAACAAGGGACCTGGACTTTAAATTTTCTGCGACATTTTGACCTAAATATTATTATGGTTCTAAAATCATTTCAAAGTCCAGTTTAGTAGTTTGGCTCTTACTTAGTCTGCAGTAGAGAGTTCTAGGGAAAAAGTTTCATTCTGGGAAACAGAAAAGTTGAACTTTTAAATGAAATACTCTACTCAGAACAAATAAAGGTTCTAGAGTTCCCCAGTGCCTGAACAATGGGATCCCATAAGGCTCCGGAAGCTTGGGAGCTTCTCATGCACCACTTAGTGGCATGGCTCCTTCTCCTCCACGGTAGTGCCTTACATTCTCCTGTCATGGCTAACTCTGCTCCTGGTTCCTGGTTTTATTTAGATCACTGTCTTTGCCTACTTGGGACTTCAGTTCTTGGTTCTTTTTAAACTTACTGGTTCTGATGTGATTGCTTTTTTTTTTGTGTAAAACTGTTTGTTGATGTGTTTATGTTTGCTTTGTTTTGAGACAAGGTTTCTCTGTGTTGTCCTGGCTGTCCTGGAACTCACTCTATAGACCAGGCTGGCCTCAACCTCAGAGATCTGCCTGCCTCTGCCCCCCAAGTGCTGAGATCAAAGGTGTGCGCCACCGCCCCTGTGTATGCATACCTGGCTGTAAAATGTACTTAACATCACACGAACTTGCCATGCAAGTCACTTCCGTTGTGATCCATATGTGAAACTAAGTTCTTACTCTCAAGAGTTTTGATGGTTTGGAGATGTAGTTCAGTTTGTTGCGTGCTTGTTCTTGCCGTAGCATGCGCAAACCCCTGTTTTGGTCTTTAGCATTGCATAAACGAGGTGAGGTGGTGCATGTCTGCTATTCCTGCATAGGGAGATGGAGGCAGGGTAATCAGAAGTTCAAGGGAACTCTCAGTTACATAATGATTCTTGGTTACTAAATGATTTTGAGGCCAGCCTTGGCTACAGGAGATCATGCCCAAAACAAACAAACAAACAAACAAACAAACAGTGATTGTCTACGCAGCCATCCACACATCTTTTGTATATTTATTGAGCAGAACTAAAGATGTTGGTAGAGTGCCTGCTTTGCATGCTCAAGGCCTTGGATTCAACCCCCAGCACCACCTAAGCTGGGCATGGCATACGCTCCTGTAATCCCAGCACTCAGGAGGTGGAAGTAAGAGGATCAGAGGTTCAAAGCCATCCTTAGCTACATAGTGAGTTTGAGGCTAGCCTGGGATACATGAGACCTTGTCTCCAAGAACATTATTCTTGGAGCTTTTTATCAATTGCTCATTCTACAATGTACACTTTAATCAGGATGGCTCTTACTGCAGATTATAGCTTAAAGTTCTGTTGACAGCTACTTTCATTCTCAATAGAAAATAAAATATTGGTTTCCTCACAGTTAATAGTGTTTTATTATGAAATATAGCATGTCCTGGGCATTGTGTTAAGTTTCATTATTTTAACTCTCTCTCATAACTGTGGCCTTTCATTGGCTCTAGGAAAATCCCTAGCTTAATCAGTTTGCAACATTTTTTCTAGAATGAAAAGTGAAGGAAATAGAATATTCTGAAAACATTCATGAAGATTTCTGTTATCCAAGGTTCTGTAGATCATCCTGAAATGGAATATTAGCTATTTATAGAGATTGGGTAGCAAGAAGATGATACAGCTGCCCCGAAGGTTGATATTCTTCCTCTGCCAGCTTTAACTTAAATTATGTTGCACCCACTTTAGTAACATGCACCCAAGCACCCTGTTTCCTAGTGCAATTCATCCTGAGCTTTTATATTTTTAAGAATGCAAATGAAATTAAAATTTGCACATAAAAATTCAAGATAATGTAATCAAGAATCGCACATATACAAGCTTGAATAATTACAAGTTTGGTCCGAGAGAGGCCAAATTGTTCCCTGTGAAAACAAATTCTGAGAAATTAATTCAATCAAATAACAAGCGGTGATGGGAAAAGGCAGGGGAGCTATTCCTGAGTATTTTGGTTTTTTAAAAGATTTGCTGATCAGCAAACTGGAGCATCACATTTGAAATGAGCCTTATAGTAATAATCCTTTCAGTGGACTGAAGCGTCAAGCTGGCTGAAGGGGTTTTCAGGCTGAGAAGCGTCATCCCCCGTGTAAGCTCCTAGCATCCACTGATGCAACGCATATGCATTGAGTGTTTCATATACACTGGGTGCTGCTCTGAGTAGAAGACAAACTAGTGAGCAAGAGGAACAAGAACATAATCCATTGTGGGCACAGAAAAAAATAAAGGCCGACAGAACAGAGAGAGTCATATGTGCTCTGAGGAAAATTAATGGTGCAGGAGTGTAAGTGGTGGACACTGGAGTTATCAAGAAAATCCTCTCCAAGGGGCGAGACTCAGAGGATAAGAAGCCACCCATGGGAGAAGCTGAAGGAACAACCTCTGGGCTCTGTCTTCCCTCTCCCTTGTGGCTAGCTAGCTGAGCACAAGCCAGTCAAGGTTGAGGTTTGAGATTTATGGAGGAACTTCCACATGTGTGCGGGCTCATTAGAGTAAAGAGAAGAAAGGGCTGGCCTGAACTTGTTCCAGAGAGTGTCTGACTACTGGCCAGGCTCTGGAATTCGGCTCATGTATTGGAGTCTCTGGATGAGAAAAATGAGGCCCAGTCCAGCTATTCAAAAGTTGGAGATAAATAGACCCGAGTGACGACGCCCTTTTGTGTTCCTGCTTTGAAAATAGGGAGGCAGATTTTAGAGGCCAGATTGTAGGAGTGGTGCAAAACCAAATGGTATTTACCAACAATGACACAGATTTTTAATGCTGAAGGCCTGCGTCCAAATTTTGCTTCCTTATTTTTATTTTTTTGCACACATGAGCATTACGCCTGCATGTTTGTCTGTGTGCCATGCACAGGAGGCCAGGAGAAAGAGTCAGATATTTTGGAGCTGGAGTTACAGGCGGCTGTGAGCCACCCTGTGGGATGCTGGGAACTGGACCTGGGTCCTCTGCAAGAGCAACAAGAGCCATCGCACTAACCCTCAAATTCTGCTCCTTAATTACACATACTTTCCAGCTGTGCTACTTGAAGCACTTTGCTTTCTTTCTCTAGGCCAGGCTTTTCATTTATAAAATACACTTAAGGCAATCTCTCCAACATTGCTTCTGAAGAGCCTGCAATGGGTCCTCCTGATACCTGCTTCTGCCTGTTGCCACCATAGCCTTGAAATCCTTCAGTGCTACCCAGGAGGGCTTACACTTCATGTGACTTGAGGTAGCTCCAGCTCCCTTTAGGTGTTCATGTTATGTGTGGCTGATGGACAGTATGTGTATGTGTGTGTGTGTGTGTGTGTGTGTGTGTGTGTGTGTGTGTTGAGGGGGAATGTTCTTTAAAAAGGCTGCTGCCATCCTTAAGCCAATCAATGTTCCTCTTTATAACAAATGAAGAAGTGTCCCCAGCATGCACCCTATGCCTAACATTTATTGCAGGCTAAAACCAGATATTGGAGTAATCATATGAATCCAGAGCGCCCATCTAAGGAGCTGAAACGGTGCTTATGCTTAGGTTTTTAAAGCCCTGGAAACCTTCATTTCAGCTATCCTGGGATGCATGTGCTTATGTAAATTGCTACCTACTTTATGAAATTAACTCTGACATTTTTCTAATGTTTACCATATCTCATATAAAGGGGAAAACACAGCACTAAAGACATACATAAACTAACAGTATCAAGTGAAATGGAAAGTAGTAACAGATCCCTTTTTTTAGGAAATCTCCTTATAAAGGGGTCACTTCCATCCCTTAGGTTCGTGGGTTTATGCTGAGACAGAGTTTGCATTCCTTTGAGAAGATGAGCACATAACTCCTATAAAATGATAATAACTGCAACCTCATTTTTTTTTTTTTTTGGGGGGGTGGGGGGTGGGGAGAATCCTGTTTCCCCAGGTCTGTGGTGATTGGCACCTTGAAACCACAACCAGAATCTAAGCAGGAACTTAGCCTGCAGCGCTGGCGTCTTACAGAGGAGGGCGCTGTGTAGGCGAGCTTTGTTACTCCTTTTCCTCCACTAGGTATTTGCACAATAAGGTACGATTGAGTGCAATGATTAAATGTTTTACACCTTTACAGAGACACTGTTTACATTTTAGTAAGAAGCAGTCTGATTTCTGACCTAGGCAAATCTGGTCTGATCAAGTCAAATCAGGTCCTCAGGCTGTTTTGCAGAAATTTCCCTTAGGGACTTTCTACTACCGGCCTTTGGGGAAGATGAAAGTTCCAGGCCAGGAGGTGGGGGCAAGGCCACGGGGTGGGGGCGCTCTCTGCGTCCAACTGCACCCTGACAGAATGTAGCGGGTAGGAAATGGTGAGGGTCTGCACAGGAATGGGGTACTCCTTGGCCTGGCTGCTCCTCAGAAGTTGCTTTGTCGCTGAAGACGGGTTAGGAAAATGAACAGGAAGGTGGACTCTGCTTTCCCAGCTGCTGGCTCTCGCCTGCCTTGCCTCCCTGTTCTACGCTTTCTTCACTGGCCCCTCAGCTTCCCTCACCACAACTGTTCTCCCCTATAGGACTGAAGTTTGAGATCAACTTACATAGTAATCCTGGTCTAGGCCTTTCCTTCCAATTAGATGTAACTGTCCAAGAGATACCTAGAAACGATGACAGTTTTGAAGATGGTTTTAGCAGCAATATTAATGTAAACAAAATAGCATTCATTTGTTGATTTCACTCTAGTGCATTGTTTCGGTTTGATGTAACTGGCTTGCTTTGAAAGAGATGGGGAAACATTTCAGTCTCTTACTTTATTCTGTGTCTTATATTGTATGGTCAGTTGCTACTAGGCACATGGCTTCCTTAGGGGCAGAAAGCCCCTGGCCGGAGTGTGGTAATGACCAGGCTCATGGATGAAGGGGCCATAGTTTATGTGTCACTAAGATCTCATAGGTGCTGTACTGTCCCCGCTCTGGTTCCTTTCCTCAGGAGCTCACCTATATTAATCCCGACATTGGAAGTACTATTTTCCCATCATTAAAACTTAGGTTTTTAAAAAGTGAAATTTCCACAGAGAAATGCAAAATCGCCCGTCCCCCATCACCATCGTTTTACTATCACTATGGCAACTACCTGTTGAATAAACCCCAAAAGATGCAAGCGGCAAGGGGACAAAACAGAAGTGGGGTGGAGGGGAGAGGGTGCCTCCTCCCCTTCACACTCAAGGTAAGGCATGGTCAATCCTCCTGGCACTCAGAAGGAGCCAGCTCTCTGGCAATTGGCATGTTCTAAGAATGCGGTCTTTTCTGTGTACATTACTTGTATCTGAACATCTCCTCTTTCTGCCAAAAACTTATAGTATTGGTATATGTCCCAATCCAAAATCTCACTGTTGGAACTCAGATTTTCAGGTCTCTCCGTTAGTCTCACTTTTTCCACTGGAATGCCTTCACTTTTTTCCAATTTGTCAGCAACTGCGAATAGAAACAAACCAGAGAATAGGACACACAGCCTGTAAGAAGTAACAGTTACCTTGGAGGAAGGCTGGCGGACCCACTCCGCTTAAATAGTGCGGGAATCTGGACTGCCGACAGGGAAGAGCCATAGGAAATAGAGATTTGCTTTGTTTTGTTTATTTAGATCTGAAAAATGGTGTGTGTGTGTGTGTGTGTGTGTGTGTGTGTGTGTGTGTGTGTGTAAGTCTGTACTTGCTTTTGAAACTCATAAATGTCGTCAGCATAGACTCTTGTGAGGATGTAGAGTTTTAAGAAGACACCCACTGATTCCCTCTGTGCTGACTTTTCCTGAGATGAGCATACAATACAAGGGCGACTCAGTCCTTCCTTGTAAATAGTCTGAGAATAAATATGAAGATACATATGCTTGAATATTCCTAACAAAATGTACAGTTTGAAATATATACATAGCAGTTCCGTTATCATTAAGCATACGAAACGATCTTGTCATGAGTAGCCTCTGAAATCCAACAGTGCTTTTGTCAACCCCTTGCTTTCCCCAGATGTCTGAGATTCATGTGCAGATGTTTACTCTGAATGTAGAAGTTATCCTAATGGGCGTGGTCCACTTCCAGTAAGACTGTAATCTAGAGCCATGTGTAACCTCTGAGTGATGTTGCACGTTGCAGAGACATACAACTCCCATGAGCCACTGAGCACCCTCATTAGCCCATGCTCTATTTTTGTAGACAAAAATTGTGTGGTAGAACAATGTCAGTTTGAAGTGTGGAGTGAGCCCTCCTGTCCGTGTCTTCTATCTGTTTCCTTTTTTTCTCATTTGCATTTATTTATTTTTTTGAGACAGGATGTCATTATGTAGCTCTGGCTCGCCTCTAATTTGAAGCGACTTTCCTCTGACTCCCTATCCCAAGGGCAGAGATTATAGGATCATGCCAACATGTCCCCACTAGGAGCGTTTAACAAGCCATCCAAAATCACATAGGTTAAACTTAGGGGAGTTTGCTTAATGTTTATCAGTTCAAGAAACAAACATTCTGGCCGGGCATGGTGAAGCATGCCTTTATTCCCTGTACTTGAGAGGCAGAGCAGGCGGATCTCTGTGAGTTTAAGGCCAGTGCTCCATAGTGAGTTCCAGGACAGCCAGAGGTATGTAGTGAGACCTGTCTTGGGGGGGGGGGGGAAGAAACAAATATTGTAAGAAAAACAGAAAGGTTTGAAGATAAATTTTAAAAAATAAGAGGTGAGTGCAGTCATTTAGAACTTCTTTGAAAACAATTAAGGTTGCTCAAACTTTATATTAGATTAAGGTTGTATTAAGTAGGTGAGTGTGTGTGTGTGTGTGTGTGTGTGTGTGTGTGTGTGTGTGCAAGTACATGAGTGTGGAGGCCAGAAGTCAACCTTGGGTTTTTTCCCTCAAGTGCTGCCCATCGTGTCTTTAGATATAAGATCTATGACTGGCCTACAACTCACCTGGTAGGTAGACTAGCTGCCAGTAAGCCTGGGGATCAGCCTGTCTCTGCTTCCCCAGCACTGAGATGGCAAATGTGTTCTACCATGCCCAATCTTTTTTTTTTTTTTTTTTTTTTTTTAAATGTGGATCTGGGGCTTGAACTCAGATCCTTATGCTTGCACAATAAGCCTTTTATCAGCTAAGCCATATCCCCATTCCTTCCTGGTGTTACTATTTTAAAAACTGCTTGGTAAAAGTCTGACCTATTTCTAATGCTGGAGAAATAAACAAACCCCACATTTTTGTGTATGCAAGTTCTTTACCACTGAGGTAAGCTTCAGAACTGTTTATATTAGAATGCGTTATGAGAGCTGGGTGTGGTGGTGTACACCTTCAGTCCCAGTACTTGGGAAGCAGAGGCAGGCAGATTTCTGTGAGTTTGAGACCAACCTGGAGTTTCAGGCCAGCTAAGATCATATACAATGAGACCTTGTCTAGAAAAAAAAAAGCAACCAACAAATTATCCTCCCAAACCTCCCCCAAAGCAGATTTATGAGAATTACTCACTATAGTCTGCCACTTTCTTGTAGTGATTTAGGGCAACTTCACAATTTTGTAGAACATTGATTCCTGACAAATATCTGTACCCCTAAAACACAAGCATACATATATGTATTAATATTCAGATAGTGCTGCTTATATCTATTTTGGTCTAAGAATGTTTAGTTTACAAACCAGAATCATCTGGGACATCATGCTTCCTCCAGCACTTCCAAATGTGTAGTATATCAATGCCTAAGGTAAAAGAAGCACAATTATATTGGTTTCTTAAAGTTAGACTCAAACTAAGCACTGTTTTATATTTATTTTAATTTATTATTATTATTATTTTTTTATTTCTACCCCAGTAATGAACCAAGAGCCACTCCAACATATGTCCCAAGTTTCAATCTGTCCTGTTAAGATAGGGTGTAAAGTCTATGAAAAAGGCATGGTATATGGTATTTCTTTTTTTTCCCTATTTTAAAATCCTACAAAGTAGATATTACATACTTTTGGTAAAGAACCTGACACATGAGACTAAGAAGTTTATGGCAGATTGCCAAATTTCTCTGTTGAGTAGACACTTTTAATACCGCAGTACAGAGGTCCTCTTTAGTAATAGATTGTATCCAATGTTCCTTTTAAATAAATACATTTTGTTTCAGGAAAGAAAATAGATTTGACTTTACCTTGGCTTGGTCATATTCCATTCCTATTCCATAAGAAGATAAAAATCCTAATGCCTAAAGGGCAAAAGAAAACACAAAACCAAATCAATCTATTTGTTTCATAATTTGTATCAACATATTTTTTTAAAGATCTACTTCTTTTATTTTATGTGTGTGATTACTTTGCCTGCATGTATCTATGTGAACCTCATACATTCCTGGTGCCCTCAGAGGTCAGAGAGGAGCACTGATTCCCTGGAGCTGGAGTTAGAGATGGCTGTGAAACACCATGTAGATTCTGGGAATGGGATCCTGGGCCTTTGCAAGAACAGCAAGTGCTCTTAACCACTGAGTCATCTCCCCAACACCATAAAATTTTGTTTATATTGATAAGGGATATTTTACATATGCTTTCATAATAATTTATACGATTGAATCATTTATAATGCCATAACAAAGTATGTTTGTTGCAATTATGAAAATTTGGGAAACATTACAATATTGAGAGAAGATTATATAATATATATGAATCTTTGATAGTTCTTACTGTACTTTAGAATAAGGCTTAGTAATAAAACATTAAAGTCAGGCATGGTGGTGCACATCTGTAATACCAGGAGGCTGAGGTAGGAGGATTGTGGCATCAGGCCATCCTGGGCCAAATAGAAAGACTTTGTCTCAACAAACAAACAAACAAACAAACAAACGTTAAAAACAAAAACAAAAACCCAAAACCAAAAGGAAAGCAAGCAAACTAAGAAACGTTATAAACTAATAGTTGAAATATGTTTTCCTTTGTTGCAAATAAAATTTTCCTTTGTAGGTTAAAATGTTAAAATTTCGACTCCTTTTACTTTTTGTGTCATGGGACTTAAACCTGGGTCCTCCCGTGCGCTAGGCGGGCAGTGCTGAGCTATTTCCTCACCCCTAATTCGAGTATTTTCAGCCGTATTTTAAAAATAATGCAGGATTGACATAGCAAATTATTTAAATCAAAATATACCGAAAATGAAATAAGTGAAGGCCTGATCACAGAGCAAGATGGAGGTATTGGGAGCCCCAGCCTGCATCTCCCACAGACACAGTTTGCCATCCAAAAAGCTTTTATAGAAACCAGAGAGAAGTTAAACCAGCAATCAGTGTGACGCACCAAGCTGAAGTGCGATTCAAAGCCCACATAGGCAGCTCCCAGATGGTTTGACCTATGATTTTTCACATTTGCGATGGTGTGAAAGCAATATGTGCTCTGTAGAAACTGTGTTTTGAATCTGGATTTTGTTATTCCCTGGGCCAGTGGCATGGGATACTTATCATACTGTTAGGATGCTGGGCACTGGCAGCAAGCTGCAGTTCCTGGTCAAACGTGAGCACAAGGGTGGACTGCTTTGTGATATATGTATTGGTAAGCTATAGTGTTCGGAAGGTGGCAGGGACTAAGTGCATTTCAATTTGTGACATTTTCAATTTTTTTTCCTCTTTCTTTCTCATTTCTTCTAGAAGCTGTCTGTGTGAGCGCCTCTCACCCAATTCTTATTGCGCCACCACAGCAGGCTCTGGCCTCCTCTCGTCTGTTCCTCGTCTGCCATTGCTGCTATGTTATTTTACAGAGTTTATAAGAATGCTGCCAAATGTCAAGCATATCAAGCTGCATCAAGATCCAATAATTTAATCACCTCAGAAAATGAATAATTGCATTACACTTTTAAAGATAAAGAACTCGGCTACTTTTTGTTTATTTGCGTGTGTGTGTGTGTGTGTGTGTGTGTGTGTGTGTGTGTGTGTGTGTG
>OU015742.1:9230429-9240436 GCA_907169655.1 Acomys percivali | reverse complement strand
TGTGTGTGTGTGTGTGTGTGTGTGTGTGTGTGTGTGTGTGTGTGTGTAGGCCAGAGTACAATCTCAAGCGTAGTTCCCCAGGTACCATCTGTTGGGGTTGATCCGTCTTCAAGTGTTGGTTGCTTGCCCCCAGGCAACCAACCTTGTTGTCCTATGGGCAGATTCTCAGGCATTCAGGATGATGATGTTTGAACTTTGCCTCCCAATTTCCCCCTGATTGGATAATAAAAGTTACCGACAGCCTATAGTCGGGCATAGAGAGAAGTGGAAGGCAGGACTTCCTAGGAGAGAGAAAGGATGCTGGACTAGAGCCAGGTGCATGGGATTCAGCCAGCAAGATGTAAGGAAGATGCATACATGGTGCCTGAGCTCAGGGAACCAGCCACGTGGCAGGATGTAAATTAGTAAAATGGGTTATTTTACGTTATGAGCCAGTTAGAGAAGAGCCTAGCTATGTGGCCTAGGCATTTGTAAATAATTATCTGGAGTCTCATGAGTCATTATTATGAGAGTTTAAGAATGGGAGGGGAAAAAGACCCACCCGAAACATAATGGCATCCTACAACAACTACCTGTTTCCTTTTGTTTGTTTGGTTTTGTTTGAGTCAGAGTCTCTTACTGGCCTGAAATCTGGAAGGCTAAGTAGTGCTAGGGTGGCTGGCCTGCAAGCTACAGGGATCACCTACCTGCCTTTGCCTCCATCGTGTTGGAGGTACAAGTGTGTGTTCAGTCCTGGCTTTTTTTTTTTTTTTTTTTTTTTTTTTAAGGAGGAAATGTTTATTTTTAACCACATTTTTATTGAAAAATAAAATAATTCGTATTACATCTCATTTGCTATCCCATCCCATGCATCCTCCCATTCCTCCCTCCCTCCCGCTTTTGCCCCATTCCCCTTCCCTATGACTGTGACTGAGGGGGACCTCCTCCCCCTGAATATGATGCTAGTGTATCAAGTCTCTTCTTGGTAGTCTGCTATCCTTCCTCCGAGTGTCATTGGGCCAAATATGTCATGGCCCTGGCTTTTTATGTGGGTTCTAGAGATGGAACCCAGACTCTCTTCTTTACAGAGCAAGCACTCCACCAACTGAGCCATACCCTGAATTGTTATTTTTTTCCCTTAAAACACAGTAATTCTAACAAATCAGTGTAACTTGTGCCCTGTATATAATCTGTCCACTGATGAAAGTGTCTGATCCTGTAAATTCTCATGTTCTTTAGGTTTTGAAAGCCTCCTTTTTCACGGTGCACACCTTTAATCCCAGCACTTGAGAGGCAGAGGCAAGACAGATCTCTGTGAGTTCGAGGCCAGCCTGGTCTACAAAGTGAGTCCAGGGCACCCAAGGCTACTCTGAGAAACCCTGTCTTGAACAAAACAAAACAAAACAAAACAAAACAAAACAAACCCCAACCAAACAAACAAAAACAACAACAACAAAAAACAAAGCTTCCTTTTAGAGAACCTGTGCAGCAAACGTTCCTTGCAAGTGAAAGGCCCTTTAACTGCTTGACGCCTGGAAATGTCTATTTGAAATGGCTAAATTGGCTCTTTTAAGGGCACCACTAGCCAAGTTTAGATTCAAAACATTTTTTTTTTCCCTTGCAACTCCTGGCAATTCTTGATTCTGCTTAGTTTAGAATCTGGTTCAATTATGCAGAAACCTTGACAGTAAATAAACATATTGACCTTTAAAGTGAAGGTATTATTTGGACTCATATTTGAAGACACTCCATCAAGAGTGCATCCTTTTGTGCAGAGCCCAGCAAACATGGTGGTTTGATCCTTCCAGAAAAATTGTAAACTGGTGAATTTGTGAAGTGAAGCTGGCATTACATTTCTACCCTGTGACGGGGAGGGGACATTTCTCTCTCAAGCTCATTAAAATCCTGAGGACTGGAGCATGGCGGTATCACCCTCGTGTAAGCGACCGAGGGCCAAGCTGCCTCCCTCTTCAGCAGGGGAATAAAAATGAATGGAAGACTCCACATTTGACTCATTTTTAGGATTCTTTTTAAAAAACTAATTAATTTATTTTACATATACATGTATATCATTTTTAGTATTCTGACGCTGGGTACAGCGTGCCAGGACAATAGAAGTTGGAAGACATTAAGGGCTGCCACTCAGTAGAATGTGTCTGCACTGCCCTTGCCTTTAGTGGTTCTCTTCTTTTTTCTTTTGATATAAGGATAGGATAAAACTAGGTGGATTGTAAAGATGGTTAAATCTTAACCCAGGAAGGAGGCATATTGAGAGTTGGAAAGAGAGTGGTAGCATCTGTGACACTTCAGTAGTGTTGAAGGTCAGATCCTGCATACTGGATTGCTCATAAGACTTGGTTCTGAGTTCTGCCGGTCTGCTGATGGCATTTAATACAGGGTTTGTAGTACCTGGGATTTACTGTGAAGGTTTTAGTGTGATGGATATTTTAGCATATTTTAAGGCAAATTACTCAGGGTCTGTAGTAACAATTTAAAGATCAAATGTTCCTCTGTTTACTTTTCCTAAGAAATTATTAAAGGAGAAAAAAGATTAAGTAATTTCCCTCTAATTACTGTATGAAGTTGGAAAGCTTTGCGGTCATTACTTTTGGCTCAAACCACATGCCAAAGCAAAGTGTAAATCAGTTTTAATGAGTAACTCAGACACTCTTAATATAAGGCCTCCAACATCAAAAACACCCAACAGAAGACTAGAATCATCAAAGTGATTATCAGATTGATACTAGAGATGGTGTTTTCGGCCGTATCATAGTGCTAATGACTATAGTTCTTCCAGGAAACATTTCAAATCTGAAATAAATGAAGAATATGTGGAGCCTTTGCCATTGACATATAATTATCTTCAAATCACAAAACATGGTAAAACATCGCTCACATTTTTTCTTTTATATATCAATTGTAGTTATTTTGATATGCTAGAAAGGACTTTCTTAATGTCTGTAGTAAAATGATTGAACTGTATAGTCAGTGAAGTGTACATATTTAAGTCCAATAACTAAAACATTTTACATTTGTGTGTGTGTGTGTGTGTGTGTGTGTGTGTGTGTGACAATATGCATGTGACATTCAGAGAACAACTCCTGTAAGTCATTTTTCTCCTTCCACTGAGTAGGTGAGGCAATCAAACTCATGTTTCAGACTACACTGACAGACACCTTTCCCTGCTGAGCCGTTTTCATAGAGACTACTCTATTTGTAGTTCTTTTATTTTTCTTTCTTTCTTTGTTTTTTTGAGACAGGGTTTCTCTATGTAACCTTGACTATCCTGGACTCGCTTTGTAGACCAGGCTGGCCTCGAACTGACAGCGATGCGTCTGCCTCTGCCTCCCGAGTGCTGGGATTGAAGGTGTGTGCGCCACCACCACCCAAGCCTATTTGTAGTTCTTATCATCAAGAAGGTACTGGGTCTTTGTAGAGAGAGTGTGTGTGGGGTGGGGGTGGGGGAGGTGTGCTTACACTTAATTACTGTTGTCCTTAGAAGAATTTCCTTCAGTTTATTTGGATTTTTAAAATTTGGGTCTTTCTGAGCACCAGTTTCTCTATTTTTTTTTTCAGAATTTCTGATTGGTCCCCCTTTCCCTCAGACATCATAAGTATCCATTATTCTCTCTCTCCCTCCTTCTCTCTCTCTCTCTGAACACACACACACACACACACACACACACACACACGTATACATATATGTCTTTTTCCATATACATAAAATATAAATATATATATAGTAATATTATTATTTGGTCACATTTTCCAATTCTTTAGGTGAATTTGCGTGTGACATTGTCCATTTAGTTCCAAGAAACATCTCCAACAATACAAAAAGTGTTCATAGATTAGGCTGGTTCAAGCAGCGTGCCCACAAAGATGCACCTGGCAAGCCCTGGTAAAGAGTTGTTATCCAGATGGCCTGTGGCCAGCCTGATCCCTTCAATCAGGCACTAACTACTCATTTTTATTTTTTTAGAGTTAATGTATACAGTGCTTTGCCTGCATGTATACCTGCAGGCCAGAAGAGGGCACCAAATCTCATTATAGATGGTTGTGAGCCACCATGTGGTTGCTGGGATTTGAACTCAGGACCTCTGGAAGAGCAGCCAGTGCTCTTAATCTCTGAGCTAGCTCTCCAGCACCCAACTACTCATTGTTTGTAGCACAAAATCTCTTTAACTGACTGTTCTGTACAAAAAATTAAGAAAAAAAAAAAGTAAAAAAAAAAAGTAAAGAAAAGAAAAGAAATCTACTCCGAGGGAAGTAACTGCAAACTGACAGGGTTCACAGTCCTAGTTCAGCATCACGTCCAGCTACAGACGTGGAGACTTCATGCTCATGCGCATGCAGATGATGTGCTTCCTAGGCCTTAGCGACTCAGACTAAAGGTTAAAGGAGTCCAGGATGTCAAAAAACGTAAAAATGGGCTTTTGTAGTGGACTTTTACCAAACAATATTTTTTTAAGTTTAACATATTTTATTTATTTATTTATTTTATTAATTCATTCATATTACATCTCAATTGTTATCCCATCTCTTGTATCCTCCCATTCCTCCTTCCCTCCCACTTACTCCCTACTCCCCTCCCCTATAACTGTGACTGGGGGAGGGACCTCCTCCCCATGTATATGCTCATAGGGTATCAAGTCTCTTCTTGTTAGCCTGCTATCCTTCCTCTGAGTGCCACCAGGTCTCCCCATCCAGGGGACGTTACCAAACAATATTATACCTTGTCGTATTTCAACAGTATGACTGAAATTTGCATATCAGGTCAACGTCAAACCTTTTTTCCCTTAAGTTTGTTCGTGCACACACACATTCTCTCTTCCGGTCTTTCCTCGAGACCAGACACATACATGCTGGAAAGATAACTCCATTTTTACATGTGGGGAAATTAAGACTCAGAAAGGATATATCACAGGGTGGGGGACATTGCCATATGTAAAACAAGGGCTGGCTGACCCAAAACATGAAGCTGGTGGAGCGAACACTGTCACACACACACACCAGTACGCTTTGATGCTCTTTTGTGTTTGCTAACGACTCATGCGGACAGTATTTATTTCTTCCGGCAGCTTTGTGACACTTGTGTACTATCATCAATCTCCTTGCCAGGTATGGGAAAACTGAGGTTCTGAGACACAACTTCTTTAGGGATACCAAAAGTGAACACGAGATGCATGGAAAAGCTATTAGGATGCAGAACTCAGAGCCACATGTGATCCGTGTGGTGTGGCAACCCCTGCTTTGCTGCCTCGCTGTGACACTGTGCAGCCTGTGACTGCAGTTCCTAGAGTTTCCCATCAGTGCCTACGTCTCTCAAAAGATGACTGCGGCAACCAACAGCCACTGGTTGTAGCTTAGAGCTGTCTGTTCTGCTACGAGGTTTGTCCTGGAAAATTGTTTTCTTGTTGTCTCTAAAGCCACAGGCAAGCACATCAATCAGAGGGTGGTGCAGTTAACCGAGTTTATCTATGCATTGGGAATACGGGAAGAAATTAAGTCTTATAAATTAAGTCTTATAAATTTTGAGGTCATCCAGAGCTTATATTTTTGGTTAACCAAACTCTGTAGATTTAACAATTCTTGTACTTTATTATCATTCACAGATCTGTCCATTGGGTTCTTGTAGAGGAATGTTTATTCAAAACATGGCTGCTCTGGCAAGAGATCATATCCAAAGATCTTCTAGGTCCGTGTGATCTGGCTGGAATACAAATATTCCTTTATTCCAGGAGACAGAGGCAAACAGATCTGAGTTCAAGACCAGCCTGGTGTAGAGCAAGTATCAGGTAAAGAAAAGCTTAGATCCAAGCATGGTGGCACATGCCTTTAATCTCAAATGTAGGTAGAAGGAAGCATCTAGATTTGAAAGTGATATCTAACTGAATGGCAGAAAAGGTGATGAATCAGAGAAGATTTGACAGAGTAGGATACGCCCAACTCTCACATGAAGGGAGAGAAAGGGGAAGCTACTTAAAAAGCAGTTTTACAGAAAGAGGAGGCAGTTTTTACCAGAACAGAAATAGAGAGATCGGTGGCAGAGAGAGAACTCGGGTGAAGATGGAATGAGCCAGAAAATGAGAAGGAGCCAGAAGATTAGAGCAGAATGCTGAGTCAGTTTGAGGCTGAGCAGAGCAATTCCAGGCAGAGAGAGAGAAGCCAGATTAAATAAGTCAGCTGGGAGAAGAGTTTAACTGGAATAGCAGTGTCAAACCAGCCAGTTCAGAGCTCAGAAAGAACAAGTAAGGGTGAATTTATTAAGCAGTAAGTCTCAGAGGCTGAAAACATTCTAGGTCTAGGTTAGATTGAACAGAGGCTAGAAGCTTCCAGGACTAGGCCTAGGTTAGCAGGAGGAGGCAGTAAGCCTCCCAGACAACAGTTGAGCCAGGAGAATCAAAGTTACATTTTACAGGTTACTTTATATATAATTGCAAAAAAAAAAAAAATCTGTGGAGTTAAACACAATATCCACCAACATAAATTAAGATCATATGGATCTTTATAATGATGACATTGATCTGTATGTTTTTACATAGTAAGAAGCCACAATATTAAGTGAATAAGGAGTAGCAAATGTGTATGGTTCTATTTTAAAAATACTCTATATAGTTATAAAACTTCTAGAAGTATAATAGTACAGACAGTAATTGTTATAGCTTCCTTCTGCCTAACTGAAACTATGCCTTTTCAGTCACTACCCTCGCACTATGTACCTGCTTCTCTCTCTCTCTCTCTCTCTCTCTCTCTCTCTCTCTCTCTCTTATAATGAATGACCATAATGTTCCAGGCATGGAACTGAATGCCCTACCATAGCTCCATTAAGCCACTCATGACTAATTAATTAATAATTCATTCAATTTTACATATTTTTTTTGTCTCAGACACTTGGCTAAATGTCAGAGATACCCCATTGAACAAGATGTAGTGCCCAGTGTTTTATAATTATCTTAGTTTCATAGATGCGGATTTAGAGAGATTGCCCTATTTGTCATGGGTATTTGGTTCAACATCTTCGGGCTCAACTAAGCACACAGATCCACAGGGCCTTCATGAGCCACATTTGTCGCCAGTCTTATTCTGGAAAGTAGGGGGCAAAGGAACCAAAGTGTGCCAAGGGATAAGCACCAAGTCTTAGTTAGCAGTGTATGCAATCTCCTAGGATCTGTCATCCCAGATGCCTCAGAAGGTGACTCAGATGCAAGACCATGAGACCTCCATGGGGAGGATGTGAAGACCACCTTGGTGTAAATTCTCCATTCTCCACATAATGGCTCCACGAGGACAGAGACAGGGCTCCCATTAAAAGGTTTATCATCATCAGGTTCAATAGTTCACTATACTTTGTTCCCCTCCAAAGGCAGTTTGCCAGTCAGAGGCCGTTTCCATCATAAGCCATGCTAGGTAAAGACATAGTTAAAATCTTATTCTTATCAGGTTACCTGGGAAACGGAACCAGTGTGAACCAAAGGTCAAATTCTCATGCAGAAAAAGGGGAAAAGGTTTTGTTCAATAAGTAGCTTATCCACTAAGCAAGCATAATAGTGTATTCAAACCTAATCTGATTCCATGCCTAGTTCCTGTAGTGTATTGGCTGACAACAAAAATGATCTCTAGGTGTGTACACCTTTTAGGTGACTTTACTTTCACCTTCATATGTTCTGAATTCTCATGTGTGTGTGCGTGCGTGTGCGTGCGTGCGTGTGTGTGTGTGTGTGTGCGTGCGTGTGTGTGTGTGTGTGTGTGTGTTCACATATATATGTTAATGGCTGTGAATCTTGTTTGTAGGACAGATAAAACCATTCCATAAGACCCTAACATCATGAAAGCACTCCCTAGCTTTATATTAAGTAGCTGAAATGAAATGATGTGTTGCCGCATGGTAATTCGGATGGTCTAAAAGTAGAGCTTTCCAGAGCAAGAAGCCAAGTGAACATATATGGCAAGTCCTCATAATATCTGCACTGGCAGGCCTGCCTGGCTCCTGAAGGCCTTTCTTTTTATTTTTTATTCTCTTCCTACCTCCCACCTCTCTCTTGCTATATTGCTAAGAATGACCTTAAACTCTGATCCTCCTGCCTCTGCCTCAGGTCCTGGGATTATAGAATGTACCACCAAGGGACATTTTAATTGCTGCTGGAGTTCATAGTCAAGGCTTCATCCATGCCAGGAAAGTACCCTACCAACTGAGCTACATCCTGAGCCCCAGTTTACTGATTTTCTATGAAATGATTATTTCATTCTTGGAATAAAGTAAAACACATTTGTCAAAATAGAAAAAGAAATTCATTTAGCTTTTAAAAGATTTGACATTAAAATTCAGGCAAACATTACCTTAAGAATAGATTTTGTCCCATATTTCTTTGTAAAGATGAATGAACATGTTTCACAATGTTTGGCCTCAGTGGTCTATGTCAAAATGTGCACACGGATAGACTATAAGGGAGCTTAGAGCATGGCTCTGCTGTGCTCCTGTGAGCTAGAACAATTTATCCTTAGCTCCTGCTCTGCTCCCTCTTGGACACCATTTCAGTGGATTCGGAGCGGCCATAGGTCCGGGTCCATGCAGTAGGGTGTGGGCGTTATTTTTCTCCCCTTTCACATGTCTGTCTGTGTTAATTGAAGGTATATTATCTATTGAATAACTTGCATTGTCTTTCAGAACTCACGTTTTGGGCTTTGTGTGATCCTTCTTTAGCCAAGGACTCATATAATTGGATAGCCGCTGTTATGTTTTGACTGCCGAAGCTTCCAAACAACAAGGCGTCAGCCATTTTTTCCATAGCTTTCAAATTTCCCATGTCGGCTGCTCTGGCGAAGAGTATGTAGGCTCTGTTTTGAGAATGTAAAGTGAGGAAGTTGATTCTTAGAAATGAGAGTGCCTGCCCCCTTCTTCAGATGATGCCTTTCTAGCAGGTAAAACTGTGTTTGTCATTAATGATAAGATGCAGCTTTGCTCAAATCCTTTACACCTCTACACCAAATATTCTTTCACTCCTATGTCAATTAAAGATTTGCATTTCAAATATGTCTGACACTAAAAAGGAGATATGTAATATATACCAACTATATAGAAGATATCCATGTAATATATACCAACTAAAGTGAAAAATTAAAAACTTATTCTAAAGTGAACTCTTCCATGGTCTCTTCCACTATTAATACCCATTTTTCTTATAAAATAAATTCCAAAAGACACAAAAATTATCCTAATCAAAATGTCACATCTATGAAGTTGATATCACAAGAATTCTGATAAATTTATATTCTAAACGAATGTTCAAAAGCAGAACTAGTTCTTCAACACAGCAAAGCCAGACTTCTTGGAAAAATAACAATCCAAACAAACTTTAATGGATGGGGCTTTAGACACTTAGTGCCTGGGTTCAAGTCCTGGATCCACTGGTTGAAAACTTCAGGGTAAAGTCTCCATCCCTCTTTTGGCCGCAGCACTGAGATGGTTGTAGCACCTACTTGCTAAGCCTCCTGTGAGATGATGCTTGTGGCATGTTTGGCATAGCGCCTTATTCACCTAGTTCTGTTAGGATGATCATATTGACCAAGACTTTATAGCATAATAATTGTTCTGTAATTACATGGTAAATGGTGTGAAGTTTTAGTGGTTAAACACATAGTCATTATAAGATCACCTTACACTGAATTTTCTATTAGAAGTCACGTGGTCTGTATTGCAAGTAGTGACAGAAAGTTGAACAAGACTTAAACACGTGTCAGAGACAAAAAAAGTGCTTTGGGGATTTGTCCTTACTTTTATAACCTCTTTTGGTAGTGGCTAGACCAAAAAGCATTATGCATAATTTATAATCTTGGCTCAAATATAGGAACACACACACACACACACCACAAAAAGAGAGAGACAGAGATAGAGAGACAGAGAGAAACAGAGAGACAGAGACAGACATAGTGACACAGACATACACACACACACACACATACACACACACACACACACACAGAGAGAGAGAGAGAGAGAGAGAGAGAGAGAGAGAGAGAGAGAGAGA
>OU015742.1:9206800-9223077 GCA_907169655.1 Acomys percivali | reverse complement strand
CCATTGTGGCTGATGGAAAGACTCCAGTGTGACTCCCTCTTGAGGGGTTCACACTCACTCTCTAGCTGTATCCTCTTCTTTCCCCGAGCCTCCATCTCTCTTGTTCAAATCCATGTTGAAATACCTTCTCCATAAACTCCAACTCTGCATTTTACTGGTTCATGCTTAGGTTCCTTCTGCTATGAAGTCAAGGATCCCAGCCTCACTGGGAAGGAGATCTCTAAAAAGAGCTCAGTCTACTATAGGAAGCTATACCACAGAGTTGTGTCTCTGGCCTATACCCCACTGATGCTGATGCCTCACACTAATCAGCCCCCCCTCCCCTCCGCACCAATTCTTTGCTTTGCCTTGTTTTAAACTCTCACAGAGATAATAACCCAAAAGACTGGATAGAGGGCTCTGTTTGATCTTTCAGTTCTTAATACTTTACTCTGTATTAGCGGCAACAGATTTAAAGGCCCCCTCCCGTGACTTTGGAGTTCTCTGAATGGCCAACCTGTAGGCACCTGTTCTGCTCTGCTCAAAAACCAGCCTTACTTATGAAAGGTGTTCTAGTTTCATTTTGTTGTTGTGACAAAAACAAAACAAAACAAAACAAAAAAACAAAGAAACCACTGTGTCAGCTTAGAGGAGGAAAAGGTTTATCTTAGCTTTCAAGTTACAGTCTGTGCTTGAGGGAAGTCAGGAGAGGGACTTGAAGCAGAAAACCTGGAGGACTGTTCTCGCTGGCTCACGCCCAGACACATGCTTAGCTCCATTTCTTTTGTTTTAGCTTTTATGTATTTTTATTTTATGTATATAACTGTTTTGCCTATATGGATGACTATGAACGACGTGTATGTCTAGCGTCTGCAGTAGTCAGAAGAGAGTGTCAGACCCGGTAGAACACGAGTTACAGATGGTTGTCAGGCCACTTTGTAGGTGCTGGGATTTGAACCTGGGCTCCCTACAAAGACAAGTGCACTTAACTTATGGATTATCTTTACAGACTTTTCTTAGGTTTCTTATATATCTGAGGACTACCTGTTCAGGGAGTGGTGCCACCCAGAGTGGATTGGGTCCTCCTATATCTATTAAGGCCATCAAGATACTTCTGAACAGCTGGGCATGGTGACACGTGCCTTTAACTCCAGCACTCAGGAGGCAGAGGCAGGCAGATCTCTGGGAGTTTGAGGCCAGCCTGGTCTACATAGTGAGTTCCAGAACAGCCAGAACACATAGACTCACTCTTTGTCTCTGTCTTTCTGTCTCTTTATCTCTCAAAAAAGATAATTCCCCACAAATGTGCCCACAGACTTTTCTGATCTATGCAGTCTCTTGGCTGAGACTCTCTTCTCAGTTGTCTCTAGTCTCTGTCACACTGACAGTCAAGGCTAACTAGAACAAAAAAGTCCTGGTGATGGGCCTTGCAAATTAAAGAATGAGGAGTAGCTGTTATTAAAGACGAAGCGATCCATGGACAGCAGGCACTCACACGGTGCACCGACATACATATAGACAAAACTGCTCACACACCAAGTCTAAAATAAAAATTGAAATAAAAAAGAGAGGATTAGGTATACCAGAGGTCTAATTCAAATGGAAGTGAGTGTGGGAAATGTTCTCATTAAACTAAATGAATTTTGTATTTTGACATATGTCAGAAAGTTTTTCTTTCTTTTTAAACATTTTGTAGCTTCCTTTTCCTTATTTCCATTAATCTCTGTCTTAGATGATTAGAGTGTCAACACCCTTCCCTAATGCAACTTCATTTGGAGATGAGGCCTTTGATGAGATGGGTAAGATGAGTCATCTGGGAAGGTTCCAATCCAGTATTCCTGGTGTTCTGATGAGAGGAGAAAGAGGCTCCAGGGTGTACACATACAGAGAAGAGACGTGTCACAGAGTGGGGCTTTCAGTGAGGCAGGAACCTCAAGGGCAGCTTCTTCTATCAGAGCCCAAGGTATTCTGTCCTTTATTATCAGTTTAAATGATGCTGCAAGCTGCACATGCCTTAAGGCATTCCTGTCCACCACTTTAATCTTTTAAACATACGTTCATTAACCTTGAGCTAAGCACATCCTCAAATATATCTATTATCTTTCTTTCTTAAATTGTGTCTTTAAACTGAGCATGCTTGGGAGTGCACTCACCCCTCTGTGAATATGCATAGTCTCTCTAATAAAATCTCCATAGTTTTCCTTTCTTGCTTTGCTTTGGAAATGTCTCCTATTACCTCCTAGCCTGTTGCAGGGATAAATCTCTACTATTCATGTCTTAGTAATGCTTATTTTGGCTCTGTACTTACCAAAATGCCAGCCCATTGTGTAGAGTTACAAAGAATTAGTTAAAAAAAACAAAAAACAAAAAAACAAAAAAACAAATGACCTAGTATAAGTTGGGGACTTCGAATGAAGCCAAATCTGCCAATCTGCCAGCACCTTGGTTTTAGAGTTTGAGTCAACTGAGGTACAAGAAAACAATTATTCCTGTTGTTCAAGACACTTGCTGCATGGTATTTTGTTGTGACAGCACTAGGAAACTGAGATGCCTCGCCCTATTGCATTGAAAACAAACTGCATCTCCTCACTGTAGGAAGCGACACACCTACACGAGAGCATGGACTACCTGCCGAAGGTAGGAGGGACTGCAGTTTTCCATCATCTCTCTAGGTCTCCAGCCTGGAGCTCTGACTCTGTTAAGCAGCTGGACGCCCCAGTCACTCACTTCTACCAGGTTTGCTTTTTAAGATGATAAGTAGGGCAGTGTAGCCAGTATGCTTCCCTGTGTTTGCCAGTCCCTGGATGCAGGGCACCTTTCCATGGGTGATGAGAGCACTGATAACTTTTGGCTTCTATTGCTGACCCTTCACGTGCCAACTTTCCTAAGTATGTTCAAGTGTCACATATATGTAGATATTTCCTTTGTAAAGACACTTAAGTGTGCCTGTCTCTCTTGAGATGCCTGTGCCCACTCCTGGCCTGTATCACCTTCATCCTCTGTCTCCCTTCAAAGCTGCATCTTCTCCCAAAATGCTTTGCTCTTCTCTTGCCTTTGCCCTTCGTTACACTCCTCCTTTTTTATGTTTAATCACACTCTGAATTCTTAGGTAAACACACAAAGAAAGAAGGTAATAAATTATTTCACGTCTCAAGTTATAGTTACATCATGAATTATGTAAAGGGGCATGAAGAACTTAAGGAACTGATGGACAAGCCAGGAGTCTTGGAGTCTGAGCACAAATCAGGTGTATTCACAAAGTGACAGAGACAAAAGCAGAGGATTTGTCCCACAGCAGCAAAGCTGGCTAGCACTGATGGCTCTGTCCTTCTCACTAGTCACAGCTGCATTTACTGTTCACTTCGGCCTCTCATTTCCAGGAGTCACATCAGGAAAGCTCTCCACGTTTGTCCTTATGTGTACCAAGAAGATAGGATATTGTCAAAGGAGGGAGAGTAATGATCTGTTACTAAAAATAGCATTGCATCCAAGAAAGAATGACTCGGCACAGGGTAAGCAGATAAAGATGCAATTAATTAAAAATCAAAACAAAACAGAACACTCGAGTAAGAGCAATGTTACTGCAATAATATACCTGATTATTTCTTGTTCATTGTCATCAAACTCCAGACCTCCAGGGGAACTGGAGGAAGTGGTAGACAGTGTTAACTGTGGGAAAAAATACTCCCTCTCCTCAAGCATCTATGAAAGTATGACTTGAAATCAGGATTATGGCTTGAGATATCATTCACTATCAAAAACTCTTAATTTAGCTAAAAGAAATATATTTTGTAAAATAAATAAGAATCAAACCAATATATGGTAGCAGGTGTTAACACTTATAAAGTTGGTACTAGGCAGTTCTTGGTGCTGATGCTTTCTAATTTTTCCCACTGACCGTAAGAAGGATTATTATTATTCTCATTTTAGTGCTAAGGTGCTATGGAAACAGAGAATGTGACCAAGGTCGCTCAGCTGGTACTCAGTAGATGACGACTCAGTTCTAGGCAGTGTGATTCAAGTCTGTGCTTATGTAGCCACCACTACTTTTTGTTTTTAAATTTAAATAAAAAAAAATGTATTCACTTTACATTCTGATAGTAGTCCCTTCCCTCATCTCCTCCGGTCCTACCTTCTCTTCCTCTTCCCCCCATCTCCTTTCCCTAGTCCTCAGAAAAGGGGAGCCCTTTTCTCCTACCAACTGACCCCAGCCTATCAAGTCTCATCAGGACTGCAGGCATCCTCTTCCTCTGTCGCCTAGCAAGGCTGTCCCGCTAGCCCACTAGGGAGAAGTGATCAAAGAGCGGGCAGCAGAGTCCATTGTAGGGACAGCCCTATGGAGACTGAGGTGCCTATTGCCTACATCTGAGCAGGGGCCTAGGTCCTGTCTATGCATGCATGGTCTTTGGTGCATCAGCCTTCTCAGCCCCCCCCCCCGCCCCCCGCCTGTCCCAGGCCCAGATTTGTTGGCTCTGTTGGTCTTCTTGTGGAGCTCCTGTCTCCTCTGGTCCTTCTATCTCTGCGCCCCGCCCCCCCCCTTCCATAAGACTCTCGGTGCTGTACCCAAAGTTTGACTGGGAATCTCAGCATCTGCTTTGATCGCCTGCTGGGTAGAGTCTTTCAGAGGACTTCTTTAAAAGACAAACATTTTGGAACACCATGGGCCCCATTTCTAGGCAACTACAACAGGAGAGGCTTTAGACTGAAATAGCCATCACTTTGCAAGAGTGGAATAAATTTCATTTACATCTAAGCGTGTTTGTCGACTTGGAAAGGTCTTCCAGCCAACAGTAGAGGAGACAGTAAGATGTGTACGTTGAGTTCTCTGAGAAGCAGACGGCAAGAGTCGTGTTTCAGAAGTGCCTTTGGGTGGCTGAATCTTGACTAATTCTTCCTCGCAAAATCAAGCCCAGATCCCCAGCATGGAAGCTTGAAATGAACCATCCGGTGGAGGGGAACTTAGAACCCTGCGACCAAGCTCTCCTAACTTGGATGTTTCCTTCCGTGCTTCCCCCAAGGTACAGGGTTGATTGAGCTCCTTCCAGACAGACGTGAGTGAGCTCTAGTCCACATCGCTTCAATGTGAGACATATATAGCCTTTGAGGCTTATCCTTCAACATCAAGAGAGCAAAGAGGTCTTTCTAGTGAACCGTCCAAGAGAGCCGGTCAGTCTTCACTCCTAACCTCTCCGCTCTGTGAAGTGTCCTTGGACCCTCATCTGGGAAGAAGTTGGGTTGGGCCGAGGAAGATCCTGAAACAGGTTTGATATAATACTTGGCAGGCACCCCGAAGGCTATCTGCAAACTGCAGCCTCAGCAACTGGGAACGCGTCCCTCATTAAAGGGTGTTTGCCTGCCACTTGTCAGTGTCTGTTGCAAATATTCAAAAAGTCAATGAAATGGAACGCAAATGATAAACGTAGCCTAGCTGGTTTAGATTGCAGAAGCGAGAAACAGGGATGCCCTAACCGGTTTTACGTAAATCGCAAAATAGCCTCCTGCAACCAAGGACATGGCAGAGGCTGAGTAAGATAACCAAACTGAATGCTGACTAATCCCTCGGGAGGCGGGAAGGGACACAAGAGCCTGTAGGAGCCGGTGCCACCACTCCAGAATGCAGACTGGCTATTGATTTGCCCTGCTAATGATTTAATAAGGATAATTGCTTTTTTAGACTTAATTTGATCTCAGAAGAAAGAGTTAGCTATTGAAGTCACAGTGCTGAGGCACTCTGAGGGAAAATGTTTGAGACACTTTCAAGAAGGTAGTGGCCGTGAGAGTATCATGTTCAACTATAAACTATCCCTCGTGTGCTCCAGAGGTCTAAGCCTTTCTTCCTTTTGAGTATCACCTATAATACAGCATACAGCAAAGAAAATTCTGAACTTGAACTCAGTTCTGAGACCATGTTCTAACTCTGCAAAGAGACAAGTTCACTCAATTTAATTCTTCAAGTATTTTTTCCACTCTTAAGTGTATGGCGGCTACTGTAGCAGGATGTGTCTTGCTTGTAAGTTATGGGGCTACAACTACTCTTTGTTGTATTTTAGAAATTCTGCCTTAAGGAGCCATTGGCGAGATTGAAAATGAGTCACTGCTGTTTTCAAAGTGTGGAAAACCATATGTATATTCTAGAGACTTCAGCTTGATGTTAATCGTTTTCCATTTCTTGAATAGAAACATTTTGAGACTAGTTAGGCTAAGTTTTCTCTTTTTTGATGTACTCAGAGCTCTGGGGAATAGCACTTATTCAGAACACCTATATCTCATTGCGGAGATGGTATCCTGTGCACAGATGTGTTAAAGTGGAGACTGAATAAGATCAGAAGTCAACAAGGTTTGTAGTGAGCCTGTAATCATCTCTAACCCCCATGTTATTACTTCATTTTCACAGCTTGCGAAGCTCAAAGTTTCCTTTTAGAGAAGATCTTGCCTCCATGGCTTCCTCTTCCTTAACTCCTGATGCCCCAAGTACTGTTCTTATGCTGTATACTAATGTAGGGAACATGAAGTCATAAGGGCCAGTTTAGACAATGTGGTGCTGTTACAGACATGTGGTATAGGCCACTGAGGCTAATGACAGACACAGGAGGGATGGGGCATACGTTATCACAAAGTGGCTGACATCAAATGTCTATAGGATCCCAAAATCTAACAGTGATGTAATCTGTTATATAACCATTACTGGCAGAATGTAACTTTAGTGTGAAGTTTATATACATTTTGTCAGCGGCCAGAGAATCTGCACATTCATCAGCCTGCCTACATGTGTCAGTCTGTAGGCCTATATCTCCTATACGTCAGCGGGCTTGTCTCTCTCTCTCTCTCTCTCTCTTTCTCTCTCTCTCTGTGTGTGTGTGTGTGTGTGTGTGTGTGTGTGTGTGTGTGTGTGTGTCTGTACCTGGTGTTCCATGTGCTGGCTTTCCCCCTAAGTGAGTAGGTGTATTTTATCTGTCTATGCTACTTGCAATCCCTCAGCCTCCCCATCTCCAGTGACCTTCCTCTTCTCTTGGCATCACCTTGCATCCACTGACTCACAGGGAAATGCAACATCTTTTTGAGTTGTTCCAAAAGAATATTCTGCTGGGTGGTGGTGGTGCACACCTTTAATCTCAGCACTTGGGAGGCAGAGGCAGGTGGATCACTGTGAGTTCAAGGCCAGCCTGGACTGCAAAGCGATTCCAGGACAGCAAAGGTTATACAGAGAAACCCTGTCTCGAAAAAGCCAAAAAAAAAAAAAAAATATTCCCCTTATGAAGCAAGTCTGAGGGCTTCAGACTTAATATTTCACAAAATAGAAAGAGAGGCCTATGCATCCTGGGGATTGAAATAGCTTCTTTAGGAGTCATATTAGGCATGGATGATTTAAAAACATCACTTGAGATCTCCCAACTTTGGGATTTAATGGCATCACCACCTTCCTGGATCCTGATGATTTCTCCGTGTTTTTCCTACATAACTCTTTGTATCTTTTCACAAGGAGAGAGAGAAGGAGAGAGAGAGAGAGAGAGAGAGAGAGAGAGAGAGAGAGAGAGAGAGCTTGGAAGCTGGCTATGGCATCGTATTCCCATCACTCAGGAGGTGGAGGCAGGAGAAGGGAAGGGGTCAAGATCACTCTCATCCTTGCTGCATAGGAAGATGTTCTAGGCCAGCCTGGCATACCTGAGACCCTACCAGAGCAGACAAAGTCTCATAAGCATGGCTGGGCTGCCTAACCGTGAGCCAAACAGGGATGGCACCAACAGACCTTCTGACGTGAAAGGGGGAAAGTAAGAGGCCTCAACCTTTCACAAAGAGCTGCAGGCAACTAAGGAGTGCCGAGAGCGGGAGAAACTGCCTTCCCCAGGGAACAGCACACCTGTTGCTTATCTAATAGCAACTGGTCAGCCCTGAAAACATACATACAAGTAACATACAGACTGAGCTGGTTGTATTTATATACCACACACACAAAACAACAACAACAACAATAGCAACAACTGAATGGGAAAAAAAAAAGAGGTCATGAATTTGAAAGAGAAGCATTGAAGGGAGGAGAGGAAAGAGAATTGATACTATAATTTCAAAAAGTAAAGCCACAAACAACCCAGAAGTAAACAAGCGAAACCTCCCAATCCTCTCTCCCTGGGACTGCAGGGGACTATCTCTCCTTGAAGGATTGACATCAGCTGATACCAGATGCCTGTGTGGGGTGGGAGGGGATCAGGAGCAGATATTTGCCCACTTTCTATCTATTGACGCTTGTTACGGCAGCTTCCCAATCAAAGACAGGCGTGCCGTTCAACATAGTCAGTAAATAAACATTTCTCAACTTCATCACATTCAGAATTCTATCTGGCTCACCAGGTAAATATTATTCTGGAGATGTATAGTGGATTACTGGGAGTTTTGGGCTCTAAATTTGGCCTCAGCTCATCGACTTCTGTAACAAGAGATTGGGTGAAAGATTAAAAATCAGTGAGTTATTACTAATGTAATAAAGACTGTAATTTAGTAGTCTAAAATGATCACAGTGAATTCTGTTTTGTTGTTGTGTTTTGTGTTCCAAGTGAGTCAAGGACTTTATAAGAAAGGGGTGTGTAAAAGGTAACAAAGACATTCTATGACCCAGGGACTCATCTCATGTATGTGGACAGGGGCTCATGTCATCTTCCAGAAATATCAACCAAAGACGTGAGACGAGATGACCGCTGGTATTGCCTCTGTAAGATTCTGCCATTTCATTTTTAATTTGTCGTTTATCAATGAAAGCCTTCATCTTCCTAGCGCATGGTGTTTGATTTGTCTGCCTGAAAAGCCAGTGTGCTGGATGCTCCCCTGATTGCCTTTCACGTGAACTCCTTTCTAGAGCTCCTAGATAGGTTAGGTCAAAAGGCAACATAGGGAATACAAAGAGTAGGCAGGAACGAGATAGGGGTCTTTGCTTCCTGGCTTGTCAGTCTGTGTCTCTGTGGTCTGGCTTTGTCTCTTGACCTATGGTTCTGCCTCTGTTGCTGGTCTGTCTGAGCTTTGTGCTTTCACTGCATGCTGTTTAAACCTTTAGGAAAGGCTCCTGTTTTACATTTCTGACTCTGTTGAGAGGTGCCATTTGTTTCCTGTCAAAGCAAGTGCGCTGGCATTTTCAGGTTCTATCTAGAGCTATCTCTTAGCTGAGCAGCAAAACAGACTTTTGCGGGTAAGTATGGGGCCAAATACTCTTGACATATTAAGATTTTGAGAACTTAAATGTCTTTTTAAAGTAGGGAGCTGAGTCTGGGGTCAATAACAAACCTTCCAGCCTCTAAATAGACAGCTCCCTCTGGAATCTACTCTTCTGTCTCTGCCTATTGCTGTTATTAGCGGTGATTGCTTTTCTGTATTTACTTCAGGAAGATGGGTAAATTTCTCATTTGTTCAAATCTCATGAAGGGATATTGTGGCTTTTCATGTGCGCTTGGCAGGAATTTGAACAGATGCCAGAGTTGAAGGTCTGCACACATCCTGGTGGTCTGGGGGACAGCAGCATATTTTTCTGGAATCAAATTTGACTACTCAACATATGAATCTTGAAGTCTTTTTCATATGGTGGTATAAAAGTGTTTTTCATTACTTGCTCTCCTTTAGCTTTTTGTTTTGTTTTGTTTTGGTTTTGGTTTTGGTTTTTTGAAAAAGGGCTTCTATGTGTAGCCTTGCCTGTCCTAGACTTGCTTTGTAGACCAGGCTGGCCTCACTGTGGAACTCACAGTGATCCACCTGCCTCTGCTTCCTGAGTGCTGGGTTAAAGGCGTGCGCCACCACGCCTGGCTTGCTCTCCTTTAGAACTTTCAAATGAACTTGGCACTTAGCAAATTGCAACATGTTTCTCAGATAGTTCTGTAATTGATCACCCAAATCATTTGTGAAGCATGCAATCAAAAAGTTCTTTTGAGAGAGTGTTTGGCTTCATAGCCCAGGCTGGCCTCAAATTTGCAACCTCTCTGCTAAGGCCCCCAAGTGCCAGATTACAGACATGTGCCTCTGTACCTGCCAAAAATTCTTGCCGTTGTCAGCCATCTTTCATGAGAAGTGTATAGCACAGTGGTGGAGAGCTAGAGACCTTCATCACTCGGCCATTCAGTTGAAATTTCAGTTTCCCTATGAAACGCCTTTGTGATGTTAAACTGGGATGGCTGACATTCATTGTTAGGCTGAAAGGATCAAGACTCACTTAGCCTCTGGGCATGCCCATGGGACACCATTTAGAGTAGGTTACTTGAGGAGCAGGACCCAGCCTGAATATGGGCCATGCTGTTTCTTGGGCTTGGGTCTTAGACGCCACAAAAAGGAAGAAGGCAGCAGAACACAAGCATCATCGCCCTCTGCTTCCTCACTGTGGATGCAGGGTCACCATCTCCCCCAAGATCCTGCTGCTTCACTTTCCCATCATGATGGATGGTACCCTTAAACTGTGAGCTGAAACAAGCCTCCTCTTCCTTAAATTGGCTTTGCCATAGCACTTCATCACATCCCTTGTACACTTACAAAAAGTCATGCGGGGGGGTGGGGGTGGTTGGGGGCGCTGGGGAGATGGCTCAACAGATGAAGCTTATGCTGTTCAAATTTGAGGACAAAAGTGTGAATCCCCAGAGCCCATGTGACTGGGGGATGGATGTAACAGCCCACTACAATTCCAGTTCTTTGAAGATGGACACAGCAGATCCACCAGGGCAAGCTGGCTAACCACACTAGTCATTTTGGTGAGTGCGCACACACCCATGCATGCACATGCATATACACACACATAAGAAAAAAATAGAGTAATTTCTGTATTTGTGCCAGTTGTACTCTCATTATAACTATAGAATTTAATAGAACAGTATATAAACTGATTAAATAAAAGTACAAAAAGAATATATGAATGGAAAAATAATTTAAATGCTGTGGGAAATTTTGATAATGGAGTACACCACTAAAAATTACTCAATTTAATTATAATGGGGAATCTTAAGAGAATAAGGTTGGGGAATTCTGCAGATATCTAGAAGAATTCTGAGTAAGTTACAGTGATTACCGGCTCACAGACTTTGGCTTGTGGGACTTGCAGAGATTAGGGAGCCTATAGGGGTCTGACCTAGGTCCTCTGCATATAAGTTATGGCTGAGTAGCTTCGTGTTCTTGTGGGATTCCTAACAGTGGAAGCAGGAGCTGTCTCATTCTTTTACCTACTTTTAGGACTCTATTCTTCCTACAGGGTGGCCTTGTCCAGCCTTCATGTGATGGTGTGTGCCTGGTCTTATGTCGCTTGTTATGCTGTGTTTGGCTGATGTCCTGGGAGGCCTGCTCTTGTCTGAGGGCAGGTGAGGGTTAGATCTGGGGGAGAGAGAAGGTGGGGGACAGAGACTGGGGGGAAGAGAGGTGAGGAAACTACATCTGGGATGTAATTGATAAGAATTATAAATTATATATATGGGTATATATATGTATACAATTATTATTTTTAAATTACCAGTATTATTCATGTTATTAGTATGTCCAGCTAGCAATCAATTAAGACACAGACACTTGTTATATTTTAAAATAGCCTTAACTAACCTGAGGCAGGGCAGACATTAATCCTCTCAGCTACTTCCCACAGTGGGGCATCCCATGCTATCTGCTTCCAATAACTTCTATCAAGCTACCTCCCATCCATAATCCCAAATACTTGCTAATGTTCTTCATCTGGGCCAGATTCTCCATCCATGCCAGCCATGTGCTTCTCCTCCATCTAAGCATGGCGGCCTTCCTCTCTTCCCTTTAGGTCTTTTTTTTTTCCTTCTTCTTTTCAGAATTTCTCTCTCTCTCTCTCTCTCTCTCTCTCTCTCTCTCTCTCTCTCGTTCTCTCTCTTTCTGTCTGTCTCTCTCTCTCTCTCTCTCTCTCTCTGCCCTACCTATTCCTCTGCACTGCCCAGGTAGGATGGCTTTTTATTAATCAAAGAGTGGGGTTACAGAGACAGCAAGCAGTAAATAGCATCAAAATACATTAGACCATCCCCCAACATATATTATAATGACTACAACTTGGCACAATAGAGAGTAAGACTTCAAGGGAAAAACCTTTGTTTTTGTTTGTCTGCTTTTAGCTTCTGCCTGGCAAGTTTAGTTTCCATGTTTGTGAGTTCATCCACACTGTTGCCTCTCCCTTCTATGGTCCTTCATCAGCATCTGAACCCAGCTTCTTCAGCCTTTGTTCTAGTTAGGGTGACTATTGCTGTAATGAAACACCATGACGAAAGCAGCTTGGAGAGAAAAGGGGTTCATTTGGCCTGTGCTTCCACAGCACAATTCATTATCAGAGGAAGCCAGGACAGGAAGTCACACATGGCGGGAACCTGGAAGCAGGGTGCAAAGGCCCTGGAGGAATGCTGCTTACTGCCGTGCTACCCGCGGCTCGAGAGCAAGCCTGCTTCCTTATAGACTCCAGGACCACGGCACAACCAGGAATTATATAAATGTTACATTCTTAGTGTTTTGGCTATTCGTATTTGACAGCTTTGAAGAAAACATCTTTCCTGTCATGATGCGTCTAAAATTCTGAATGTAAATCAATCTCCATCACATCTTGTCATTATCAACTGAAAATAATCTATTTAGACCTAAAAACATCTTAACCTCTAAACAACTAAGCTTCATTTTAAAACTAAGCTACCTGGGTTCTTCTTGCTATAGGTAGTTTATTGTATATACATGCAATAATATAAATGTATATGTAAAAAAAATGTTTAGTTAATTAAAAAAAAAAAAAAAAGAATCCAGGACCTCCAGCCCAGGGATGGCACCACCTGCAATAGGTTAGGACCTCCCCCATCAATCAGTAATCAATAAGAAGCCCTACAGGCTTGCCTACAGATCAGTTTTAATGGAGGAATTTTCTTAAGTTTCCCTCCACTCAGATGACTTTAACTTGTGTCAAGTTGACCTAAAACTACCAAGCATGACCTTCCAATATAGACTGAAGAGTAAAGGTTCTCTAGAACTCCTCCAGGCCTTCAGAGCCATTGATCCTGCTGGGGTATTCAGCTGCAGGGTTGAGGAGTCACAAGTCCCCAGCCTGTCAGGGCAAAGACAGCCATTGCTGCATCCCCAGACAATAGGTGGGAGCCAACCTAATAAATATATTTTTAATATATATTCATCGTACTGGCTCTGTTCCTGTAGAGAGCTTGACTAACACAGAGGCTCCATGTGTTTTGGTTCCCTAGTCTACAAGAAAGACCTTGTTGGCAGAGCTCATGTGCAGTGGGATGAGTATGGTTTATATTAGGAAGCCCAATGCACGGCAAGTGAAAGGCGGACTATAATTCTCCATTAAAAAACTGACAGGTAAATATTACAATGAGCATGGCGTATTTTAAATAAATTTGAATATGTATCCATTTTTATAGTATCACCAAAAAGTGATATTCTTCCTCCTCAATATTATCCTCATGCACATCTATTATGTGAAAGTATGCATTGGGCTTAGATAAAATGTTGGAAATAATCTTTAAACTTTATGCTTGAGTGTTAACATGAAGTTGGGTAGGGGGGGACATTCTGGGAAGATACTGGTTCCAGAGGGAGTGGGGTAGGGATAATAGAGGAGACTCTGGGGTAAAGAGGACCCAGATCCCTTAGACACATATATGACATTATTAAAGAATAAAAATTAAAAACGATTGAACACCACATAAGTTCTGCACACAGACTCTATGGCGATCACATTTTTCTAGAATCTTCTTTTATGTTAAAGAGTCTAACTACGAAGCATGTGAGCTTTTGTTAGGGAGATTTAAGTTACCAGCATAGAACAAAAGGGGCATTATGATAATTTTTGGTTTCTTTAGCAGAAGAGGTTTCTGTTAGCAGAGTAACTGATAAGGACTCTTATAATTTTGGAGATTTTCTTTCATGAGATATACTTATCAATCTGCCTGTTATCATTATTCCAAATTCTGAGTTGAAGCCCCAAAGCAGAAGCCGACAGAACAGAACACTGTTGTGTATATAAATATTTATAAGCATACCCTGTGTTGTCTCAGGCAGCCCTAAAAATGTGACCTCGGCTTAGTCAGACGTTTCAGAGTGACATGAGGGAGAGCCCTCTACTTACAATAGTCTTGGTTTCTCTGCAGGAGATCCTGATTTTGAATTTCTTTTATTTTTAACTTAGGTTGATGCTTCTTTTTTCCTAAGGGATTTTCTCTTTTATTGGTTATTTTACTTGATTTTCCTTGTTCCAGTAGATGCGATAAAAACTGCTTGACTTTGCTCACTGATACCTACAAAGAAAAGGATTTGGGTTCATTTCATTCATCTGTGGCTTTTTAAAAATGAAACAAGAAAGTTGAAAAATTTCCCATTTCTCAACCAAATACATGTTTAGTGCAATTACCTTAATTCTGGCATCTTAACATCAAAATGACATATGGCTTACTGAGCTTAAAGAACCCACATTGTATGAAAGAAGCCCTTTCAAATCTGCTACATTATTATCTGAGCCATGGAGTCAAATGCTGAAAGCTAAATGCCAGAAAGTAGAGGGAGAATTTAACCAATTTACTCTTCCATGCTACGTTGTCATGGCGATATCAATTATGTGAGCTGAAATAAGTGGCGATGATTCTGCCTCACACGTTACACCAAATATGTAATGAACTGTCACAACCTTTAAAAATTAAAAAAAAAAATCTTTCCCTGGCATATTTTCTAGAAATTATCTAATTAACCTATTTAAATTAAGGTTGTAAGTTTTTGAGTTTGTGTATGTGAGGTTTGTTTTGAGTTGTATAATAAAGATTCTTTTTAAAAAAGATTCTAAAAAAGAATTCAAAAGGCTTATGAAGAAAATTTATTTACTTTCTCTGGATAAATTACCTGAGAAAATTATAAACTTCTTTTATCAATTAGTACCTTTCTACAAAGGGTCAAATTTTTGTTTGATTTTTACCTCCTCTGTTCCTGAAGTTTTAAACTGTTTTCTGAAAAGCAAGTCTCCATGCAAAAGGTTCCCCACCCCCAATGTAATTTTTAAAAAATATTTCTTTATGAATTTTGTACAATGCACCCCAATCACACTTGCTTCTCATTCCCCCCAGGGCCACCCTCCTACCCTTGACCCCCACCCCCAAAAACAACAACCACAAAAAACTGCACCAAATCCAATTTGTATTGCCCATATACTCATTGGAGCTTGATCAAATTCCCAGTGGTTCAGCCCCTTAAAGAAAACTTACTTAGTCGTGTTGGCCCCCCCAGCCTGCCTGGCCCCATCCCTGCCAGGAGTCATCAACTATGAAGAGCTACACTTCAGCATCTTTATCACAGTTTCTGAGGACTCTCTTCAAAAGTCTCCTGGCTGGACTGTTTTCCTTTCTGTCTGTCTGTCTTTTTGTGGTGGTGGTGGTGGTGGGGGCGGGGTGGGGGGCGGCGGGGAGATTGTCATAGAAGTGTTTAACGTCTCTCATTCTCAGTTATGACTCTGCAGTCATCCATACCACTGCAAAAGAAGCTTCCTTGCTTATAGTAGCCGGCAGCAGCTCAGATCACGGACATCAACCTGGTCCCCTGTGGCAGGGTGGATCATGGACATCTACATTGCTTTCAGTGGCGGCACAGACCACTGACATCTATGAGGCCTCCAGTGGCAACATGGACCACAGACATCAACAGAGCCTCTGGCAGTACAGATCACAGAAGTCACTCAAGGAGATTTAATACAGAAAACGAACTATTCTTCATCTTGGGTATCTTATTCTTGCTCAGAGGCAGCATATCCAGGCACAAAAGCTTTTTTTAAAAGACAGCTTGGTTGGACTGAGGATTAGCTCAGTTGATAGACTGCTTACCTAGCTTGCTCAAAGCCCTAGGTGTGATGCCCAGCTCCGCACTAAATGGGGCATTATGCTGTGGACCTATAATCCCAGCAGGATAATACAAAGTTCAAGATCATCACCTACCTACCTAGTGAGTTTGAGGCAAGGCTAGGCTATGTGAGACCTTGTCCCCAGACACAAACAACACCCTCAGCTTTATTGACATACAATTAACTTACCATAACTTAACCACATAGTGCGTCCAAATCATTTTTAAAATGTATTCACAAAACACGCGCAGCAGTTTTAGAACATTTCATCACCTCAAGAGGAAACCGCAAATTCTTTAGCTGTCACCGTCTTATTTTCAAATCTTCCCTATTGTTAACCTTCACTATTAATCTATGTTCTGTCCCTGTAGTTTGCGTATTTTGACTCTTCATGTGCACATCATCATGTAGTGATTTTTTTCCTTTGTTGTGTGACTAGCTGTTTCCTTGTAGTGTG
>OU015742.1:9153897-9204635 GCA_907169655.1 Acomys percivali | reverse complement strand
TATCTATCTATCTATCTATCTATCTATCTATCTATCTATCTATCTATCTATCTATCTATCTTAGCTTGAGGTAAGGTCTTGCCAGGAAGTTCTAGCTGGCCTGGAACTGCCTATGTAGACCAGACTGGCCCTGATTTTTTTCCTGCCTCTGCTTCTTAAGTTCTCAGATAGCAGTTATGTGTGATCGTGTCACATAACTTTTAGGTATTAGTGACACAGTAATTCCTCCAGTAAATGGGTCGGCAATGAAGGGGAAAAAAAATCAATTTTGTCACTCTGTACGACTCGGAGACAGTGACTGACTGCCATATTGAGAGGGAACCTACTCTCTGAAACTGAGCTACTGGGGGGAGGGAGGCGCCTGAGACCAAAGAACAACCACCAAACAAGGGAGTCTGCTGCCCCGCCAGGATGAGAGCGCCCATAGAGGCGGCTGCTGAGGAAAGCTGGAGTGTTGGAAAGCTCCAGAAGAAAAGTGTGCAGCAAGAGGCTCATCTCAAACAGCAAACGACCCAGGGAGAGATAGCCTTACCTCAGTGGCCAGGAGCAGATCTCTCCAACAGTGACTGATGCCGTAGTTTGGCCGCCCTGAATTTGAGGTCCACAGAAGAAAGCCACTCGGGAGCCACCTGCCTGCCGTTCTCTGCTGTAGGAGCTCCAGACTTTGAAGCTCAAGCTATATTCTTCTAGCGGGTGAAACATACATCGGAGGGCACAGAATTATGAGGACTAGTATGCCGACGTACAGATCTCCATGCTGTGAAGCGCCACGGTTACGGCGACAGCCACCACATGTGGTACTATTTGAGGAGTCTTAGAAGGATGCGAGGACTTGCCCAGGGGCAGACTTCAAAGCTAAATGTGGCCGGTAGAGAACCCTTCCGTGTAAAGAAGGCAAACTGCTAACACAAGGTAACTCTGAGACCCATGGATCGCTTGTTCAACATATGTGCCATGACAGCATAAGCCACCCACGAGAGGGACAAGAGTTCATGTATTTAAATCATCCTCTCCTCACTCCTGTGTACAACACTAGGCACCCCTCATTTCTGAAGGATGCCAAAGGAGCTGTTCCAACGCCTTATGTTTCCCCCCCTCCTCTTTTTTTAATTATTTTTGGACCCCTCCTATGCCTGCTTCTGTTTTCCTACATGTTCTGCAATAGTTTTACTTTATTTTACTTTAATTTTTTTGTTTCTATTTTCATGCCCTTTATACGTTCATCTAATTTTGTGTATACATTTCCAAAAAAGTACAGTGTTTTCTTTTTTCTTCGCCTCCCCTCATCACCGTGACTTTCATCTTTTGTTATCTGTTACGGTTTTAGCGGGATTTTGATGTTACCATATTAGTTTTTTGTTTTGTTTTATTTTGTTTTGTTTTTGTTTTTCTAGACAGGGTCTCTCTGTGTAGCCTTGGCTGTCCTGGACTCACTTTGTAGATCAGACTGGCCTCGAACTCACAGGGATCCACCTGCCTCTGCCTCCCGAGTGCTGGGATTAAAGGCGTGCACCACCACGCCCGGCTAGTTTTATTTTTTAAGAAAGAAAAATTTTGAGTTTTTATTGTTTTACTTCCTTTACATTTGTCTAATTTTATTTTTGAAGCATTTTTTACTATTCAGAAATGTTTGATTTTTGTTTTTAAAAAGTTCATTATTTCACTCTTTCCCCCCAATAATATCCTTCCCTGCTCCTTCTTTTCATTTTTCTTGCTTTTCTCTAACATGCCCTCCTTTACTTCTCCCCCTTGCACGCCTTCTTTATTTCAGTCACTTACTATTCCCACACTTGGTCTAAATCATTTTTAAGTACATATTGTATTCTACAGTAGCTTTTGCCATTTTCTGTTTTATGGCTGTTTGTGATGTATTATTGGGTCTTAGTTGATTTTAAATGTATTTTTGTATATCATACAGTGTGTCCATGTTGCTGTTAAAACCCCTTGCTTCTCTCTGAGTGGTGCTGGTGATAGAGACCTCCACTGTAGACGTCTTCATAAGAAGCTTCTCAAATATACTAGAAACGACGTTCAAACCAACAGACCAATACAACACAGCACAGACATGCAAAAAATATGCAAACACAAGCCAACATGGCATCTCCAGGAAACCATGGCTCCTTAAGTACTGAATTAAAAGACCAGGAAATAAGTAACAGGTCAGATAAATAGTTCAAAGTCATCTGGTAAGGCTGATCAACCACGTTAAAGGGGACTCAAATGGGCAGATAAATTCAACCAAGGACCTAGAGAGAAAAGTTAGCAACACAGAAGATCAGCAGATGAATGAGAATATCAGAAAACAGATGAAAAATTCACTGATGTGAAAAAAAATTCAGCAAAGACAACCAAATAGAGACATTGGACATTAAAAAAAAAAAAACAATGATTTAAACAAACAAACAAACAAAAACAGTGGAAAACATCACCACAAGACTGAAGCAGTCAGTAGGATGGCTGGCTGTCAGAGATAGATAGAAAATCCTAGAAAATACATTCAAAGATCAATAAAAGAAAAAGAACTAAAAAAAAAAAAAAAAAAAAAAAGGAATAAAAGGAGGTTGGACTCAGGGATGTCTCTCTTTTCCTTTATCTTTCTTTCTTAGGTTTGGAGATAGGGGTTGAAAAGAAAGAAGGGGGAATATAGAAATATATAGTGATGATATGACAAAAAGTAGATTAGTGAATCTACTCCTCAATTTAATGCCTTAATTGTTACTCATGAGGTTATTTTTAACTTACTGCTATAGAATTACGTATATTGATACAAAATAAGTTTAATTTTGGTACTGTAGTATAGAATTCAAACTCTTATATGAGATATTGTACCCATACAACCCAATTATAATATAAGGTTTACTTCCAATACTTTGAAAGTGGTATTGCAGGCTGTTTAGGATAATTAAGTAATACAAGTTAATTGTTAGTTGATCAAACCATGCTCATGTCAATTACTAGTCTATTTTTATCACAAGAATATACACCCTAGGTTTAACAGCTAGATATGATTCTATAGATAATGTAAAATATTAGATAAGGTCTTCAAAAACTTCAGAGACATAAAGAGTATGGCATTTAAAGATGTTTTTTATTATTTTAAAGATTCTTTTGAGTGAAAGACTTGTATGAAAAAAAACTTCAAGTCTCTGAAGAAGGAAATTGAAGATGACAGCAGAAGATGGAAAGATCTCCCTTGTTTGTGGATTGGGAGAATTAACATAGTAAAAATGGCCATATTATCAAAAACAATTTACAGATTCAATGTAGTACCTATCAAAATACCTACACAATTTTTAAAGACCTTATAAAACCAATTCTTAACTTCATATGGAAAAACAAAAAACTCAGAATAGCTAAAGCAATCCTGTACAATAAAAGATCTTCTGGAGGAATCTCTATCCCTGATCTCAAGCTGTACTATAGAGCAAAAGTAGTTAAAACAGCATGGTACTGGCATAGAAATAGTATGGTTCATCAATCAAATAGAATCGAAGACCTAAAAATAAATACATACACCTATGGACACTTAGTTTTTGACAAAGAAGTCATATCTATATAATGGAAAAAGGATAGCATCTTCAACAAATAGTGCTGGTCTAACTGGATGTTTACATGTAGAAAAATGCAAATAGATCCACATTTATCTCCATGCACAAAACTCAAGTCCAAGTCCAAGTGTATTAAAGGGGGCTGGAGAGATGGCTCAGAGGTTAAGAGCACTGCCTGTTCTTCCAAAGGTCCTGAGTTCAAGTACCAGCAACCGTCCATAATGTGATCTGGTGCCCTCTTCTGGCCTGATGGCTCACATGCAGGCAGAATACTGTATAAATAACAAATAAACCTTAAAAAATAAAATGAAAGAGTAATCCAAACACACACACATAGTTATGCAACCTATCATCGAATGCCTAAAAATGGAGGTGCTGGGAGCAGGTAAATAAAGAAAGCACTGCCAGTGAAGAATCAAATGCCAAGTGGATTAAAGGCATCAACATAAAACCAGAGGCACTAAATCAGTTAGAAGAAAAAGTGGGGATGAGCCTTGAACTCATTGGCACAGGAAATAACTTCCTGAACAGAACACCAACAGCCCAGGATCTAAGGTCAACAATTAATAAATGGGACCTCACGAGGCTGAGAAGCTTCTGTAAGGCAGGAGACACTGTCAACAGAACAAAGCAACAGCCTACAGACTGGGAAAGATCTTCACCAACCCTACATCTGACAAAGGACTAAAATCCAAAATATATAAAAACTCAAGAAATTAAAACCACCAAACCAAATAACCCAATTAACAAATGGGGTTCAGAGCTAGACAGGGACTTCTCAACAGAGGAATATCTAATGGCTGAGAAACACTCCAAGAAATGTTCATCATTCTTAGTCATTAGAGAAATGCAAATCAAAACAACTCTGAGATTCCATCTTACACCCATCACAATGGCTAATACAAAAAATTCAAGCGACATCACATGCTGGCAAGGATGTGGAGAAAGAGGAACACTCAATCATTGCTGGTGGGAGTGCAAACTTGTACAACCACTTTGGAAATCAGTCTGGAACTTTCTCAGAAAATTGGGAATAGGGCTACCTCAAGACCCAGTTATTCCATTCCTTGGAATATACCCAAAAGATGCTCCACCACACAAGAAGAACATATGCTCAAACATGTTCATAGCAGCCTTCTTCATAATAGTCAGAATCTGGAAACAACCTAGAATGTCCCTCAGTTGAAGAATGGATAAAAAAACTGTGGTACATTTATACTATGGACTATTACTCAGCTATTAAAAACAAGGAAATCTTGAAATTTGCAGGTAAATGGATGGAACTAGAAACAATTATCCTGAGTGAGTTAACCCAGACCCAGAAAGATACACATGGTATATACTCACTTATAATTGGACACTAGCCAACATGGATCTCCTCTGAGAGTCTTCACTCAGCAGAGGGTTGGGACAGGTGCTGGGACTTCCTATTGGGACTCCAGATGAGAGAGTTATGGAAGAATGGGGAGATAGAAGGACCCAGAGGGTCCAGGAACCCTACAAGAAGGACTGGTGGATCTGGACCCAGGGTGCTCTGCACAAACTACTGTAACCAAGGACAATGCATGCAGTAAACCTAGAACCCCTATCCAGATCTAGCCAATGGACAGTGCATTCTCCACAGTTGTGTTGTAGAGTGGGGACTGACTCTAACATGAACTCTGGTGCCCCCTATTTGATCACTTCCCCTTGGTGGGGAAGCCTGGTGGTAGCACTCAGGGGAAGGGTAAGCAGGCTACCCGCATGAGACCTGATAGGCTGTGATCACATGGTGGGGGGAGGACGCTCCCTTCTGTCACAGGTGTAGGGAAGGGGAATAGGGCGAAAGAGAGAGGGAGGGGGGATGAGAAGATACAATTGAGGGGATAACAATTGAGATATAATCTGAATAAATTATTAAATAAAATTTAAAAATTAAAAAAAAATTGACAATGAGACAGGTTAACTCCTGGCAACACCCAGCCTAACTCAAAGAAGATGAGCATCAAAGGACCTCCTTATGGAGATGGCTTCAAATGTGGCAAACAAGTCACTGGGCAAAATGTCCTCATTTCTGCCACAGACAGAATTCTGCCTAAAAATGGGCAAGCTTGGATGCAGGCAGAGTCGATGGACAAACTCTGCCAAGACAGGGTAAGCAAGGCCTCAATAGTTCCTACCTCACAAATATGTCTGTCAGATAGGCTGAAGATGATGCTCCAATGTTATAGAGAATTTTGGGTGACTGTTCAGGCAGGGAACTGTCTCTGTAATTTTTTTTCATTTTGGGAGCTTCTAACCTTCATTTCCTATTTACCTAGGTAATTAATTTTATTCCTTCACAAGTCTCTGATGGGGTTGAAGACCAGATAGCTTAGTTTTACAATTAGCTTAGTTGTTTAGGGGTTAAGATGTTTCTAGGTCTAGACAGATGTTTTTAGGTTAATAGAGATGAGATAAGATATATAATTATTTACATTCAAAGTTTTAGACTTACCAATATAGGAAAAATGCTTCAAGGTTGCCAAATACAAGTGGCCCAAACACTATGATTGTAGCATTTATATATTTCCTGATTTTTGTGTGGTTCTTCTTTCTGTATGTAGTTAATTGTACATATGTGTAATAATATAAATGTATATATAAGAAAGAAAATCATTAAAAAATAAAAACAAACAAAAAAGAGCATAACAATAGCATCCAAGAAGTCTGGGATATAATCAAGAGACTAAATCTAAGAATCTGTAAGACAGAAGAAGGAGTTGGGGGAAATAAAGACAGGAAGACCTTATCTAACTTCCTATATGTTATTTGTAATTTTTATTTATTCCCCTTTATGTGAATATTCATATATTGCTGGATAATATTAATGTGTTTGAAAGTCATACACTTTTCTAGTTTCTTCCCGGGTGCTCTATAACGTATGAGGTTGTACAATGTGACACGGAATAGTGTTGAGAGAGAGAGAGAGAGAGAGAGAGAGAGAGAGAGAGAGAGAGAGAGAATCATGAAAACTAGAAAGGAGACCAGGATACTGAAGGAAGAGATCGTAAGAGTCAGCGAGAATGTAATATAATAATAATGGCATGAAGGTAGAAATAGGCAATATTTGGTGGACTAGTGAAAGGGACCAGCAAGGAGGATCCATGAGAGACAGAGGTAGTCAATGGGGATGTGTTAGAAAAAAACTATAATGAAACGTATGTGTGACAATTATGCTCTGTACCTTAACTTAAAATGCATATTTTTATTAATTCATTCATGTTACATCTCAATTGTTATCCCATCCCTTGTATCCTCCTGTTCCTCCCTCCCTCCTGCTTTCCCCCTACTCCCCTCCCCTATGTCTGTGACTAGTGGGACCTCCTCACCCTATATATGCTCATAGGGTATCAAGTCTCTTCTTGGTAGCCTGCTATCCTTCCTCTGAGTGCCACCATGTCTCCCCATACAGGGGACGTGGTCAAATATGGGGCACCAGAGTACGTGTGAAAGTCATATGCCACTCTCCACTCAACTGTGGAGAATGTCCTGTCCATTGGCTAGATCTGGGTAGGGGTTCAATGTTTACTGCATGTATTGTCCTTGGCTGGTGCCATAGTTTGAGCAGAACCCCTGGGCCCAGATCTGCCCATCATAATGTTCTTCTTGTAGGTTTCTAGGACCCTCTGGATCCTTCTATTTCCCCATTCTCCCATACTTTTTTCACTTAGAGTCCCAATAGGATGTCCTCACCTCTATCCCACTTTCCTGATAAGTGAAGACTTTCATGAGACATGCCCCTTGGGCTAGTGTCCAGATATAAGTGAGTATATACCATTTGAGTCTTTCTGCTTCTGGGTTAACTCACTCATTATGATCATTTCTAGTTCAATCCATTTGTCATCAAATTTCGGGAATTCCTTGTTTTTAATTGCTGAGTAGTATTCCATAGTGTAAATGTACCACAGTTTCTTTATCCATTCTTCTACTGAGGGACATTTAGGCTATTATGAATAAGGCTGCTATGAACATGGTTGAGCATATGTCCTTGTGTGCTGGAGCATCTTCTGGGTATATTCCAAGGAGTGGAATAGCTGGGTCTTGAGGAAGCCTTATTCCCAGTTTTCTGAGATAGCACCAGATAGATTTCCAAAGTGGTTGTACAAGTTTGCATTCCCACCAGCAATGAATGAGTGTTCCTCTCTCCCCACATCCTTGCCAGCATGTGGTGTCGCTTGAATTTTTTGATCTTAGCCATTCTGATGGAATCTCAGAGTTGTTTTGATTTGCATTTCTCTGATGACTAAAGACATTGAGCAATTCTTTAAGTGTTTTTCAGCCATTCGATATTCCTTTGTTAAGAATTCTGTTTAATTTTGAGCCCCATTTCTCAATTGGGTTATTTGGTTTGGTGGTGTTTAATATCTTGAGTTCTTTATATATTTTGGATATTAGACCTTTGTCAGATGTTGGGTTGGTGAAGATCTTTTCCAAGTCTGTAGGCTGTCACTTGTTCTGTTGACAGTGTCTCCTGCCTTACAGAAGCTTCTCAGCCTCATGAGGCCCCATTATTAATTGTTGACCTTAAGGCCTGGGATGTTGGTGTTCTGTTTGGGAAGTTGTTTCCTGTGCCTATGTGTTTGAGGTTCTTCCCCACTTTTTCTTCCAGCCAATTCAGTGTCTCTGGCTTTATGTTAAAGTCTTTATCCACTTGGACTTGAGTTTTGTGCATGGTGACAAATAGGGGTCTAATTGTATTTTTTCTATATGTAGACATCCAGTTGGACCAGAACCATTTGTTGAAGATGCTATCCTTTTTCCATTGCATAGATTTGACTTCTTTGTAAAAAATCAAGTGACTATATGTGTGTGGATTCATTTCTGGGTCTTTGATTAGTTTCCATTGATGAACCAACCAGCCTATTGCTGTGCCAGTACCATAATGTTTTAATTACTATTGTTCTGTAGTACAGCTTGAGATAAGGAATGGAGATTCCTCCTGAGGATCTTTTATTGTATAAGATTGTTTTTAGCTATTCTGGGTTTTTTTTTTTTGTTATTCCATATGAAGGTGAGAATTGATCTTTCAATGTCTTTAAAAATTGTGTAAGTGTTTTGTTAGGGATTGCATTGAATCTGTAAGTTGCTTTTGGTAAGATGGCCATTTTTACTATGTTAATTCTCCTGATTTAGCATTTTCTTTGATGGTTGCTTTGAGTTCTACGATTGTATCTTCTAGTCTTGAGATTTGTTCCTCCATTTCTTGAATTCTGTTAGATCCTAACTTAAAATTTAATAAAGACAATCATCCTTTTGGCAAAGTATTTGCTGCTTAATTTATTGTATATTTTTCTAATGTCTCAAAATACTAGGTTATAATATGTTCTTTGGGACACATGAAGGAGTTTGAATTTTTCTTTAAGTTTTATGGAATGTATACTATGAAGTAATAGATGACAGTAGACAAAATGTAGGCTGGATATAAAAATGATGGCTACTACAGAGTCCAGGTGGTTGGTCTTGATGGTTGGCAGTGCAATAGTTTAATGGATTTGTATAGGATATATCTTTATACAGAACTGGAGTTCTGGATATGAGATAAAGAAGAAGACAGGACTTTACGAGCTCCCTCCCCTAACTGTGTGATAGACAGAGGGGCTATTAACTACCATGGGAGACAGTGGGGGAAGAACAGGCTCAGGGTTGAGGATAGTCAAGAGTTCAGCAACAAACACAACATCTTTAGAATGCCTTTAGGACATCCTCCTAGTGAGGCTCATGTAGTTTGTGTTTGGGATTGTGTTGGCACATACAGTAGATGATGATAGGTTGGGAGAATTGTGGATAGATGGCTGCAGAATTGCCCTTTAGATTTTGTGATCATCTGCTAAAACTGAAGGGCACGTTTATTACAATTCTGAGAAGAAAGAGCTACAGTGAGTTTGACTAGCAAGATGTTAAGAGTTTATTGGCAAACACAAAAGGCCTACTTGAGGCTGGTGGTCCTGAAAGTAAAATGAGACTGGTTTCCTGATGTATTGCCAGCCATGTTCAACTACTCAGGTGGAGGAACAAAGTACACAGAAGACAGTGTGTCATCAGGACTGACATTTTACTGTGGGGTGTGAGGCAATCGTCAATGCCAAGAATGCCGCTTTGTTTAAGTATGAAGTTTAAAATAGCAAGGCTATGTTTTATATCATTTCGTACATTTTGGAATGCTCTTTTATTTCCAAGCCAAAATCCACCACATTATTTTTTCAAATTAAACTCAATCAACAACCTAAACTGTGATTATTCCAAATATAATACACAAACATGTTATGAAATGATGGCTGGAAAATATTCAACATTTTTGTTTTCATAATTAAATTATATGTTTCTATAAAAGCACAGTTTTGTATACTGAGTAAGAGCACTGAAACTCATCACTTACAATGGGTTTGAATCTGAGCCACAGTGTTTCAGAGCAGTGTTTGTTGGCAATGCATGGCTTGATGGCATATGAAGTGCAAAGTGGGCTTGTGCTATGTTCAGAACCAAGTTGCACTGAGGTTGTGCAATGTGATGAGTGCAAGTTCTGCCAGAAACACTCCAGGTTTGTTACATGTTTCACTCTGAATTAACGTGTGAGCATTGTGCGTTGAGAAATGTTTTATTATTGCCAAACGTTTTACAGTGTCTACATTCAGTGATGGGACTTATAGTGTTTGAAATGTACTATTTTAAGAAGTTGTGTCTTTATCAGGTCACACAACATAATCTGAAGTTTTCTCATTCAAAAGAAATCTGGAGACCAAAAGCTTTTTTGTAAACTCCATGCTGAAATTTAGCTGGGAGAAAATCCTTATCTGACTTCCCATTAGGCTAGTCATATTCTTTATGAGGCAGTATGAATAAGAATGGCACTCATGATGCGGTATGTTTGAATACCTGGCCCTCAGATGGTGAAACTGTTTGGACAGGATTTGGAGATGCAGCTTCATTGGAGGAGGCATGTCACTGGGTGCGAGTTTTGAGGTTCTAAAAGACTCATATTATGCCCAGTGTTCTCTCTCTTGCCTCCTGGTTGCAAATAAAAATGTGAGCTCTCAGATGTTCCTGATTACACACCCTTGCTCTGCTATAATGGACTCTAAACCTATGAAACCTAAGTCCAAATAAATTCTTTATTTTATAAGTTTTCTTGGTCACAGTGTTTTGTCATAGCAATAGAAAAGTAACTAAGACACTTTATTTATTCCCGTTTATGTGAATATCTGTGTATTTCTAAATAATGAATGTATTTGAAAACATTTTTCTAACTTTCCAGGATATTCTATAATATATAAGATATATGCTAGGTATCTATTCTAATTTCACATTCTACAGCTTTCATATTTTATATTATTTGTATATGAATCTTGTATATGCATACATTTTTTTCTTACCGTACAAAAAAGAACCCAAACTTTGCTTCAGAGTCTTCTAAAATATTTAACAGAAGGAAAGCTTTCAAACTCAATATCTGAAGTCAGCACTACCCTATTATCAAAGCAAAACAAGGACAGTACAAGGAAAAAAAAAACTACAGACCATCATAGCTGATGAAATTGTTACAAAAATATTCATGAATTACCAGCAAATTGAGTTCAGAAGTGTATTAAACAGATTAGATACTGTGGAGAAATGGGAGTTACTCTTGGCATGCAAGGATAGCTTAATTTCCTTGAAAATTAACACATGTAATACGTCACATTGAATATTCAATAATGTCCTATATGCAGAGAACATATTTTACAAAATCAATAGTTTTCTTTTATAATAAAAATTCAGCAAATGAGGGATTAGAGGGAATTACCTCAACATAATAATGACCACACATCAACACCTCTTATCTGACATCATACCTACTTGTGTAAGATTGGGAGCTTTTCTTGTACGATCAAGATCAAAGCAAAGACATCCAATTTTAGCACCTGTGTTTGGCATAGCACTGGCAGCCCCACTCAGAGATATTAGACAGGACAAAGGCCATTCACATTGGAGAAGATGGAGTTAAGATATCTGTCCACAGAAAGCCTGATCAAATGTGTAGAAATCCTTAAAGATTCTTCACAAAACTACTAGACATTAAGAATACCCCACACTCCAGCTAGCTCTGGATCAAGCCTGGATGCAGGCAGAGTCGACGGCCACACTCTGCCAAGACAGGGCAAGCAAGTCCTCAATAGTTCCTGCCTCAAAAATATGTCTGTCATATATTTTGGGCCAGAAGGTTGAAGAAGATGCTCTAATGTTATAGAGAATTTTGGGTGACTGTTCAGGCAGCAAACTGTCTCTGTCACCGTCTCATTTTGGAAGCTGCTAATCTGCACTCCCTGTATACTCAGGTAATTAATTTTCTTTCTTCTCAAGTCTCTGATGGGGTTGAACACCAGATTGTTTAGATTTACAATTAAGCTTAATTGTTTAGGGGTTAAGATGTTTTTAGGTCTAGATAGATGTTTTAAGTTGATAATGATGAGATATGATATTGATTTACATCCAGAATTTTTGATGCACCAAGATAAGAAAGATATTTCTTCAAGGCTGCCAAACACAAATAGCCAAAACACTATGGATGTAACATTTATATAATTCTTGATTGTTTTGTGGTTCTTCTTGCTGTAGGTAGTTAACTCTAAATATGTGTAATAATATAAGTGTATATGTAAAAATGTTTAAAAAATTCTATAGAAAGAAAAAAACAGATCTACAGCTACCAGACTCTTAAAGGAAATCTTAAGGGAAAAGCTTCATGACATTAGATTAGTAAGACTATCTTGGATATGATCCTAAATTTATAGTCACTAGATGTAAACAGAGATAAGATGGACAATGGAAACAAAAAATGATATATATGGAACCAGGACACTATAGAAAAAGTGAAGGAGCGACCCATGAAATGGGAAAATTATTTTCAAATCAGATAAAAAGCTAATGGCTAGATTATATAAAAACTACTACAAGAAATAACAAAAGTAACGACAAAAATTCTCACACATGACATGATTGAAAGTTACACAAAAGACTTGGAAATACATTTCTTTAAAGCAGAGGGAAAGTGGTAAACACCCACGTGAAGATTAGCTCAGCATCACTGACACGCGTATGAACTTGATCAGCCACTAAATGAAAAATACTGTATGTTTCCACTTAAGTGACATGCCTAGAGCACTTCATGCCATAGAAACAGCAGTTACAAGGTTAGTTGCCAGGGTCTCCACAGGGAAGACAATATGGAGAATTGTTACTTAACCGATAGAGTTTCTGGTTTATAGGATAAAATGACTCCTGTAAGTTAAGCACACATTGAGTGAATGTAATTAACAGCAGCTAATTGTTCACTTAGGAATGGTGACTCGGACAAATGATTTATGAGGCATATACTACTATAATCCAAAAGCAATCTGAAGTACAGTTATCCTTACAGGCATTGCAAAGTGTATTGTGGACACGCACCAATGAGAAAGTAAAAATAGGAGGAATGTGTACTCAGGTCAATGATGAGCAAGAAGAAGGCTTTAAGGTCCTTGTGAGGCTGGAACATTTATGGAACACCTTGGAATGATGCTCCAGAGATGTAGCAGATACAAAGTTAGATGTGCATCACCTTGTCCTGGACCAGAACAAATGAATTGTGGAAAATGACGCTCTAGAGCAGTGGTTCTCAACCTGTGGGTTGCGACCCTTTTTGGGGATCAAATGAACCCTTTCACAGGGGTCGCCTAACGCCATCTGAAAGCACAGATATTTACATTACAGTTCATAAAAGTAGGAAAATTACAGTTGTGAAGTAGCAATGAAATAATTTTATGGTTGGGAGTCACAAGAACATGAAGCTCACTTATCACAGCATTAGAAAGGTTGAGAACCTCTGTTCTAGAGGGTCGCAGCAAGAGACGGCCTGGCTCCAGTTAGAGGTGATACAAGATGGGTGGCTTGAAAGAGACCAGATGTCCAGAGGGTGAAGACTCAATGCACTTCATGGCCAAGCCTTAGACAGAGGGAGGTGCATCTCATTAAAGGTGTACACTTCCCTTGTATCTATCACATGCAAAGGCTGGACGGGGAGAAGCTGAAAGAGATACTGCATTATACACCAGAAGCTCAAAGAAGCATTATCAAACAGAGGTCTTGCAAACTTAAAGCAACATTTTGAGCCTTTTGAAAATTCTGGATTAGCGCTACAGTGGGGTATATAATAGGCCTTGTGTCTGGTGAATAAACACAATCTGTGTTGTAATACCAAGACCTACATTTTTAATGGGCCAGATGTTTTCAGATTGTGGGTGAGCATTTGAATAACCAACTACTGCACACAGAGACACTAAAGAAGAGTGACTAGTCCATGTGAAGGGGTCTTATAAAGCTTAAAATGTTTTGTGCCTGTGAGGACATGACTCCAAATTCAGACTCTGACTGCATCATAAATCACAATGTTGGAAATTTGCCTTTTAAAAAAGGTGCAATTATTTGTTGGACCCGCAGTGTCTCACAGTGCTGTTGGTGGTGGTTGTTGTCACAGTGACCAGCCAATCAGTCAATCACTTGAGCTGTTCTTTTAGCATGCCTTAGTGATCCCCTCATGCTGCTATCAAATCCCTATGAGGTTCTTACCTCTGTGATCACAATTGTTAATTATTACTATCATTATCTTATTTGTATCTTGGAGACAAGTTGCCACTATTTCACTCTGGCTGGCCTGAAACTTGCTACGCAGACTAGAACGGTCTTGGAGATGTGGTGATGCTCCTGCCACTGCCTCCTGCGTGCTGGGATCATATAGATGTGCTATCATGCCTGTGTTGGCTATCCTTTAATACGGAAAGCACTGAATCATTAACACAGGGCAGAGTGCCTTTAACCCAGTGGTTCTCAACCCCGTGGATCACAAACCCCTTGGGAGTTGAACGACCCATTCACAGGGGTTGTGTAAGACCATCTGCATATCAGACAGTTATGTTGTACAGTTAAGAAGCAGCAACAAAAATAATGTTATGGTTGAGGGTCACTATGACATAAGGAACTGAATTAAAGGGTCACAGCAAAGTAGTTGATTTTTGTGGGCCATAGTGTGTTAGAAAAGTCAGAAAGGGAAAGCCACGGGAAGGGCAGCTTTCTTTCGGTGCTTGATGGTGTAAGTGGTCATTTAATGAACAGATAGCCCAGAGCCTCCTGTTCTCCGATGGACGTACAATGGGTTCACTTCATTGTCAAGGAGCTATGAAATACTGCAATAGTTTTGGGGGCTAGGTCTTTGATCTTTGAGCTCTTCACCTCTTAAGTCTACACTCCATCAGGTTGTTTTAAGGACGTTTTAAAAAATGTAAACCAAAGACTGGGGAGCGATCCAGTGTACAGATGGGCTGACTCATCACATTCCTCCTTTATCTCTGATGCAGACGATGTACTTCCAGTGTGTTGAGATCTCTTGCAGTACCTTTTTGTTTTCTTCCTAGCCTGGGCTATCCATGGAGAGTGGGTTCCTAGCCTGCTAATATTAGGCATTGAGGTGACATTTATGGATCTGAGTTGCGTCTATCATCTTGAGCAGTAACAGTATTCAAGTAATGCTATCAGGCAGAAACTGATTCATGTTGCAGATGCTGAGAACCCATAGGCAAGGATGATGGCCACAATGAAACTGATGTCCCCTTAGTGTCTATCCAGCCACGAACAAATCAGGGACTAGGTGAAACTTCTACTTTTGCTGATAGTAATCCCATGACTAGTTATGGGATGCGGTAGTTAGGGCAAAGGGAGAGATAGTAAATTTTGTATGGGCTTAGGAAATGTTGCTGTGTAAATCAATGTGCTTAATTTGCATAGACACATCTCCACACTTTATCCCTTAAATATTTATCCATTAATCTAGTAAGCATTTATTTGTGGAAGTGGTGGTGCATGCCTACAACCCAAGCACCCAGGAGACTGAGGTAGGAGGCTCTCAAGTTCCAGACCAGCCTTGGCTACGTGGCAAGATATAGATCAATAAAGCAGAACAGAAATGTTGAGTGTTAGTATATGTCAGGTACTATTCTAGTGTCTGGGCCTAACTGTATTGACCACACAGATAAAAATCTGCACTTTTATCGAGTTTGTGACTGGCAACAAACAAATACTGTATGTTATAGAGGAAACTCCTAACAAGAAACTTACATCATGTGAAAAAATAGGAAAATGTGTGATGTTCAGGCACAGTGGTGCATGTCTGTAATCCACTTAAGAATTCCAGGCCAGACAGAGCTACATAGAAAGACTTCATCTCAATTTAAAAAACCAACAAGGGAAAGGAAGAAACAGGGAATGAAAGAAATGGACAGAAACATAGGATTTGGCACTTTAGAATGTAGTGATTTCCAGTTTAGCTTCCAGAGAATTGCCCTCTGAAAAGATGGCATTTAAACAGCTACATGAAAGAGGTGAGGTGAGGGGACAGTTATGTGGATAGGTGGATACAAAGGCATTATAATTAAGAAAAAAATAGTAATGTCTGGAGAGCTGGCTCAATGGTTAAGAGCACTTAGTGCTCCTGCAAAGGACCTTAGTTTGGCTTCCAGCACCCGTATCAGGGAACCTATAAATCCCTGCAACTCTAGCTCCTGGGGGTATCTGATGCCTCCAGCCTTCACTGGTATCTCTACTTATATGCACATGAACACACACAGACATCACATCTATCCATAACTAACACTGATAAAAATAAATCTTTCTTTTTTTAAAGAGAGAAAGGATAAAACATGCAAATGCCTGAAGTTTCTGAGGAAGGGTACAGAGACCAGGATGTTTGAAATAGTGTTAGGGAGATAGTAATAAGTAGGTGGTGTAAGAGAAAAACAAAACAAAACAAACAAACAAACAAACAAACAAAAAACAGTGAGCCCAATAAACATGCCATTCTAAGGACTTTGGTTTTTGCTCATTGCATGAGATGGTAAAATACATAAAAGGTTTCAAGTGCCGATGATTTACAATAGTAGTCGGGGTGAGACTAGAAGGAAGAAGTAGATGCTCTCCTTCTAAGATGCTAGAGGACACTATGAGGTTCCTAGTGTCCCTTAAGCCACTCTGCGCTTTCTGTTTTAATGCTGAGGGCTGCAGGCCAAACCAGAGCACAGGGGAAGCTCAGCCCACTGAACAATCTTCCCTGAAGGAAGGAATCCTACAGACTGAGACTTGTTCAAATAAAAAATGAAACAACAGCTGATTATCTGTTTGAGAAGTTCTGCAACTCTGTCAACAATCTCTACAATCCAAATTTTCTATTGAAAAAGACACAATTTGGCAAAGTGTTTACCTGTGTGGTGACATTCATTTCTTTTTGTTGTTTATTATATCTTTCTGCTTCAGTATCTGCAATACACAAAACATTTCTATAAAATTTGAAGACATTGAAAACATTCATAAAATGCAGTTGCTAGCTTAAAAACTTTCTCAGAAAGTTATAACTTGCATTATAATACTTGAGAGCACTTCACAGGTTAGAGTTACTAATAAGGTCTTAAAATAATCCCTTCAATGATACTTTTTTAGAAATTTAACGACAGAGGTAGTGTACTTCAATCAAGCATTTGGAAACTGAGCTCAGTTGCAAGGGGTCTACAAATAACAGCATTGGCTACTGTAGTGGAAAGCACTCGGAGCATTTGTTTGTTTGTTTCAGTTTGTTTTAAGCCCAACTGCATGCTGTTTGTAAATTCCAGATACAGTGGACTAGATGGCTGGCTAGAGGCTGCCTTTGTTTGAGGCAGTGAAGAAGAAGAGTCAAAAAGAATTTAAAAAATGACTTTATCTCAAAGAGAAATAGAAAGAAAACTTTGGAAATCCACAAACATGGCATAAAAAGATGGGGGTAATATACACAGAACAAAACACAAGACTCAGACAAGCGAGGCGAGCACAGCTGCAGCCCTGCAGTTCCTGTTAGCACCCAGAAGCCGGAAGGAGGCCAGACCTTTTGTCTCAGGACAAGCCAGGCTCCCAGGAGCGTTAGCTCTGGATGAAACAGGAGTTGCACTGGTGGGTCGGCCAGAGGAAGGGAAAGATCCAGCTTTGTCACAACACACCACTCAAGGGCTGCTGAGCATGGTCTTTTAAAAAAATATTACACACATATATTATAAATAATGGTAGGTTTCATTATGATAGCTTCGTACACATATATAAAGTATTATGAGCACATTCACACACATCTCTTAACCCTTTCTCATCCAGCACCCAGTCCTACTGCTCAATCTTTTCTTCCTTCCCAACAAGTTTCCCTGCTAGTGCACCACTGTCCTCTTTCTTTCTCCCCTCTATCTGCCCCTTTGCCCTTTCCCCTCCCCCTCCCTTCTCCCCTCTCCTTCTTTCAGCTTGCTTCCTCCCTTCCCCCTTTCTTTATGATCCACTGAGTTTAATTAGTGTGTTTAAAGTAGCATGGTTGATTAGGGAGTTATTTACAAGAGCTAAAACGGTGCTATGGCATTGAAGACAAAGCTCTTTCATTAACTGTATTTATATCATCACGGAGCTATGGCACCTCAAGCTCTCCCCACCCCCACCCCACTCCACCCCACCCCCTGGAATGGTGATGGATGGGCCCAGTCTGGTACTCATAATCTCAGCTTTTGAGAGCTCAGCAAGAGATGGCTATTTTTTCAACCTGACTACATATGGAATTATCCTAAAACCATTTTTACTCCTGCGACAGATTTATTTCTGATTAATTAAATCATTTGAAATTGGAAGACTACTTCTATTCCAGTGGTCGTCAATATATTTGAAAGATACACCTTTAATGTAGATGTTTTAAGGTGGGAAGAAGACACTCTTTAATCTGGGCCACACCTTCTCCAGGCAGCCTATATAAAGGACACGGAAGAAGGAAGCTTGCTCTATTTGCCTGCTTGCTCTCACTGGCAAGTCTATTTCTCCATTGGCGTTAAAGCCTATTTCTTTGCAAGTCTAGTATATACTGAAGGCCAGCTAAGACTTTCATGGACTGAACAGCTACTGGATTCTTGGACCTTCTGTTGGTAGACAGCCATTGTTGGGCTAGCTGGACCACAGCCTGTAAGCCATTCTAGTAAATCCCATGTAATTATATATAATCATTCTGTAAGTTCTGCTTTCTAGAGACTCTGACTAATTTATCATACTACAAGGCCATTCCATGCCTTGTTAAAAACTATTGTTAAAAACTAAGATATCCTGAAGACCTGAGACCAGGGAACACTCGGAGGCGCTTGTCACAGCTTTAGAGAGAGCAGGGACCCGGGAAAGGCTGAACGTTAGTGGACTGAAGAATGATGCTGAAGGCAAAAGGCTGACTGAGGATGGGAAGTGCATAGAGAAATGGTCCTCTTCTCAGTGGCTGGGATTAGATCAGTTCAGCTGGAAATAAGCCAGGAGTTTATGTTCTGGATCCACTTGTCTGTTCTGCATTGATGTGGGTCCTGAAAACTTACAGCAATGATGCCTCAGGAAGTTGATTAACACTCAGGAGGCTTTGAAAAGAATGGAGGGAGTAGATCATCTGTCTCCAGTCCTGCTCCAGAGAATTCCCACACTGAATGCACTTTGAAGACACTTGCACCTCCCTGCCCCCCCCCCCACTCCGCCTCACCACTTGCCTCCTACTAAAACATTATCTGCCAGGCAGTGTAGTCTGGAGACTCTCAGGAGAGTGAGAAATTTTTCTCAGCCCACAATATGCAAAGGTAAGCGTACCCAGAAGAGGCCCCTGATAAGTAAGGAGGGAAAATGGCTCTGTGAAGGCAGCTCAGGGGGACATCGGATGCTTGTGCAGACCCAGCAAGAGCAGAACCAAAAGGAAAGGCAGGAGCCCCCAGGCTGACCAAGCCTCTGCTCTATGCGTGGCCATCTTCAGTTGTCTGAGGGATCAGAAAGGAGGTGCCTCAACATCTCCTGTTCCCCCTTTTCCTTTCACCTTTCCCACCTCCATCACACATCTAGGAGGAATTTTAACTGTGCTCGATTAGTTTTATTTATATTTTTATTTATCATTCAGCTTCATACATTCATCTAATGTTAAAGCATTTTTCATTTGGGGAATTTTTTTTCCTCTTAGTTTCTTTTTTTGCTCTCTGTCTTTCCTCCTTTTATCTACAGTTAGTAGTAGTTTAGCCACATTGGTTTAACATAAATAAATTTTTACTGTGTGTGTGTATGTGTATGTGTGTGAGCGTGCGCATGGCTCACGTGTGCATGCCAAGTGTACATGTGAAGTCACAGGAAGACTGTCAGGAATTCCCTCTCTTTCTACCTCGTGAGTCCCAATATGCTCAGACTCGAACCATCAGCCTTTATTCACTGAACCATCTTGCCAGCCCAAGCATTTTTTTCCATTATGTGTATTCATTGTACACGGAACTATGTCACATAGGAACATTTTAATACAAGTGGCTGTTATACACTGAGTGTACTCCTTTTCTACACTCCCGACTTTCCTTTTCTCACTGTGACCCCCTCCTTTTGGTCTCCATTGCTCCCTTAGACAGCATTGTTTCTCCTTTCCTGTCATATGTGCATGCACACATGATTTGGTGCCTTTAAATCTAGGACCCCCTGCATAAAGAAAATATATTTGTCTCTCTAGGTCTGACTTAATTCACTTAATATGATGACCTTCAGTACATGCATTTCCCAGGAAACAATAGTCACTCTTCTTTATAGCTGAAAAAAACTTCATTGTACATACACACACATACATACACATACACATATATATACACACACATACGTACACATACACACATACATACACACATATACACACACATACACACACACCACACACACATACACACACCACACACATACACATACACACATATACACACACACACCACACACACATACACACATACCACACACACATACACACACATACACACATATACACACACACACCACACACACATACACACACATACACACATCACATTCACACACATACAAACACACCACACACACATCCACACATCACATCCACACACATACAAACACCACACACACATACACACAGACACATACCACATGCATACATACACACACACACACACACACACACACACACACAAATCTTATCCATTCCCCTATTGTTGAACATGAAGATTGGTCCTTTGATATGAATATTGTGAATAGTGCTGGAGTAAAAAATGACTCTGGGACATGCTGGCTTGGCATCCATTGAGTAAATATTGAGTAATGGTAAATAACTGGGTCATTTGGAAAATTATTTTCAGTTTTTGTTTGTTTGTTTTAAAGAAATTGCCATACCAACTTACACAGTGGATGCACTAGTTTATATTGCCCAGTAAGGTATAATAGTTTGATTTTGTCCACATCCTTGATGTATTTGTTTTATTGTTGCTGTTGTCTTGAGAGAGTATTTCACTGTATCCCTGACTGACCTGGACCTCGCTAAGTAGTCCAGGCTAGCCAAGAACTCACAGAGGTTCCCTGCATGCTGGGATTAAAGCTGTGCCCCTCCATGGCCAGGTGTATTTGTTTCCTTAATGATTAAAATTCAGACCTGGGTGGGATAGAATCTCAGTTTGTAAAATTATATTCTGTGTGACATGTTTCACATAATTACCTTTGATTCCCCCCTTCCTGCTTCTCTGCCCCATCTCCTTGTGCCCCATGCTTGCTTATACCATTTGCCCCTTCAGTTTCATACCATATGTGTTCTATTACTCCCCCTTCCCACGCTCCTCCCTCAAAGTCTCTGCCCCTTTCCCTGTAAGCCTTTTTGTACTTTCACTGCCTCTAGACACATTCGTTCCTACATAAATACACACATATGAAAACTAGAAGCTAGGATCTGCATATGAGAAAAATATGCAGTAGGTCTATCTGTGCCTGGGCCAATTCACTTAGTGTTTACATTTTCATACATTTCCTGAAACTTTCATTTTTCTTTATGGCTGAATAAAATTACATTGTGTATATATACACACACATATCACATTTTCATTATACATTAATCTTCTGATGAGGATCTGAGCTCTTCCACTTCCTTGTTGTTATATATAGGACAGCAAGAAACATGGGCGTGCAAGGGTCTCTAAGGTAGAATACAGTGTTCTTTCCTCATATCATAGAAGGTGTGTAGCTGGGTCCCATAGTAGTTCTGTTTTTACTTTTTTGAGCCCCCCCACCGACTTCCATACTGGCTGCAAACTGTGATCAAGAGCTCCCCATCCTTCCCTTCTTTGCCTGCGTTTGTTGTTATTCTGCCTGAGCTGAGGTGGAATCTCAAAGTAGCTTAACTTATTTTTTCCTGAAAGCTAAGGATGATAGTTAAGGATACTGAACATTTTCTTTCATATGATTCCCTGCCCAATTGTATTTTATCATTGAGAAATGTCTGAACATTTGTTAGCCCAATTATTGATTGGATTGTTCTTAGATTTTTTTTTTTTTTTTTGCGCTCTTTGTATATTCTAGATACTAATTCTCTGTCAGGGGTATAGGTAGCACAATTTTCTCAAATTCTGCAGGCTGTGTCTTCAACTTGTTTCCCCTGTATGTAGTGATAATTTTGGTTTCTTTAGAAAATACAGAAATATAAGAATATGTCTTTGTTTTAATCCCAGGTGTGGGATATGGGGCTGCTTCAGATTGTCCGCAGCAACTGACTATGATTTACGTCGCACCCTAGCAGAGGCATGGTTTTGCCAGCTGCAGATAGTTTCTGCAGTTGTGTGATGTTTAGGATTCTGGGGACTTTTTAGAGGGTATGTAAATTCTAGGGCCCCCGAGAGCCACGGTGGGGTATTGGTTGATTGTTGTTTTGTTGTTGATTTTTGTTGATTGTTGTTGGTCACAGTTTGTTAATTAGTTGTGTGCAAAGAGAAAAAGCAAGAAGGAGAAGAAATTAGATATCCTGACAGAGAAGATCCAACTTACACCAAGGAACTTGACATCCCTAATCAGCAGGAAGTAGTCTAAGGTAGTGTTGCTCCCTTGACGGCCTCTGGCTTTATTCAGGGATCTTTTTTCCTTTCTTCTCTATCTTTTTTTCCCTCTCTTATCTAGTGTTAGGGGGTTGAAAGAGTGAAAGAAAAGGGGTGGAAGAAAGAAGAACCCACAAGGTAGCAAACGCTGATTACACTTGGAGTTTTTTATTTCATGGGTCCCGGTTGCCTATTGTCATGGCCTTCTTTGACTGACTAGAGTCTACTCAGGAAATCCTTCCTGTCTACGGCCACGCCACCCTGAACACACCTGATCTTGGACGCTAAGTAGGATTAGACATGGTGTGTGGTTAGGTGGAACATAGTCTTCTGCCTCTTGAGCATTTTTCCCTGTAATGTTTTCAGAATTTTAGGTCTTACATTAAGGTCTTTCATCCGTTTGGAATAGACTTTAATAGAGTCTATTAAATAGGTATAAATAGGTATAAAGATATTGGTTATTTCCCATTTGGTCCAATTTTGGCTGTTGGTTTCTCATGTATAAACTTTGTTATGTTACTATACGTTCTTTCTATTCCTAGGCTTTTCAGGCCTTTTCAGGGCTTTTATCATGAAGGGGTATTGGATTTTGCCTTTTCAGTATCTAGTGAGATGATTATAAATGATATACTATATGCACTGATTTGCATTCATCTACGGAATGAAGCCAACCTGATGATGATGAATGAGCCTTTTGGCGTGTGCTTGGATTCTGTTTGTAGTATTTTGCTGAGAATTTTTGATCTATGTTCGTTAGGGAGATTTATTTATGTATTTTTTATGTATCTTTATCTGGTTTTTGTATTAGGGTAATATTGGGTGTAAAAAGTTCAATCATTATAAACCTGTATATATAGAAAATATAGAGATTTTGTGCATTTGGAAATTATAGCTGTTTTTCTTTGTTGTTTACTTTTTGCTTTACTCTATTATTATCAGAGATAATTTATATTTCAATAAATTCTTTCTTTTTTTTTATTTCTTAATCCTTAGTTTGTATTCTAAAATAGAAACTATTTTAGAGAAAGTTCCTTTTATAGATGTCTCTTAGGTCCATTTGATTGATGATGTAATTCAACCCAAAATCTTCTCTTTACTTATTTTTTATTAACAAGACCTATTTGTCATAGAAAATCAGGCATTTGTTTGTTGGTTTTTTGTTTGGTATGTTTTTTGAGACAGAGTTTCTCCTTGTAGCCCTGGCTATCATAGAACTAGCTCAACTAGCTCTGTAGACCTGGATGGCCTTGAACTCTGCCTTCCTCTGCCTCCTGAGTGCTGGGATTAAAGGCATATGACACCACCACCACCAGGTAAGAATCAGGTTTTTAAATCATCTGTTATTGAACTGAGTGGACAAATCCGTATCTTTCTATACAGAAGTGTAAGCTCATAAAATTAGGTGCATAAGATTTGGCGGGTCTATATTTAGAATTATAATATCCTTTTAACAGGTTTTCCTTTCATCAGCAGCAAGCGATCTTGCCTATTTTTTTCTGATTAATTATATTCAAAGTCCACTTTTTCAGTTATTAGAATAACAGCACCTGTTTGTTTCCTAGTTCCATTTGGCTAGAATACTTTTTTTTAACTCTTCATTCTAAGATCGCATCTGTTTTTGATGGTGAAGGGCATTTCTCGGAGGCAACATGTTTTTAAATGCACTATGCTAATCTGTTTCTTTTGATTAGGGAACTGAGACCATATTTATATTTATTACTTAGAGTTATTTATACTTATGTAAGTATATGTTATATTATTGTATATATATATTGTATTATAAATACATACATACAAATATTTAGAATTATTAATGAAAGTTGTATACTAATTTGTTACTATAATTTTGTAGTGGTTCGTGGTTCCTATTCCTAATTTTCTTAGCTGGTTCTAACACTACTGTTCTTTCCTGTGTCCTTATGGATGTATTTATCCTTCTTTTCAGTCCAAAGGATTTTTTTCCAAGAATATTTTATAGAGCTGGCTTGGCCATGAAGTCCTTTATACTGCTTTTTCATGGAAAGTTTTCCTTTCTCCTTCAATTGTGGCAGATATTTCTGGGTATAGTAGTCAGGATTGGCACATCATCCTAAGCCCTTCAGCTGAGGAGGCTGTTATTGTAAGGCCCTGCTTTTTTTTTTTATGTGATATTTCTCTCAGCTTTCAACATTCTTTTTGTTCTTTGCATTTAATGTTTTAACCATTAAATGATATGAGCAAATTTATTTGATTCTGGAGTTCTCAGGTTGGTCCAGCATATACAAGTTGATAGGTAAAATACCCGCATAAATAGGCATACGGGCAGAACTTACATGATTATTTCAAGTGATGAAGAAAAGACTGACAAACTTCAACATCCATTCATAATAAAGGGAACCATGGAGAGGTAGAACATGTCTCAAAACAATAAAGCTATAGATGACAAGCTTATAGACAACAAAATACTAAACTGACAGCGTTTTCTCTAAAATCTGGAACAAGACAAGGGTGCCCATTCTCTCCATTTTTATTCAGTATAGCCCTTAAGTTTTAGCTAGGGCAATAAACCTAATGCTGGTCATACAGACAGACACACAGACCAGTGAGATAGAGGACCTGGAAATAAATACACACAGTTATACTCACCTAATTTTTGACAAAGGTATAAAAAGCATACATCTGAGATAGAGTGATGGCTTGGTTTATGACAAAAGCTAAAGTCACTGGAGAGAAAAGAGCCTCAATTGGAAAATGCTTCAGTAAGACTGGGCTATAAGCAGTCTATAATATATCTCTTCTTCCTCTTCCTCCTCCTCCTCCTGCTCCTTCTCCTCGTTCTTCTTTTTCTTCTTCTTCTTGGCTTTCTAAGGCAGGGTTTCTCTGTGTAGCCTTGGCTGTCCTGGACTCACTTTGTAGACCAGGCTGGGCTTGAACTCACAGAGATCTGCCTACATCTGCCTCCTTAGGATATTTTCTTAATTAGTGATTGATGTGAGAGGACCCAGTTCATTGAGGGTGATGCCATCCCTGAGCTAGTGGTCCTGGGTTCTACAAGAAAGCAGGCTAAGCAAGCCATGAGGAGCAAGCCAGTAAGCCACTCTCTTCAGTGGCCACTACATTAGTTCTTACCTCCTGATTCCTGCCCTGCTTGAGTTCCTCTCCTGACTTCCTTTGATGATTAACAATGCCCTGAAAGTGTAAGACCTATAAACACTTTCCTCTCCAAGTTTCTTTGGTTTTACTGTTTCATTAAAACAATAGAAACCCTAAGACAGAGGTTCATTGACACATAGTTCTGGAAAAATTGGATTTCTAGATATAAATGAACGAAATCTGATCCATATTTCATCTTGCACAAAACTAATTCCAAATGGATCAAATACCTTATGATAAGATGTAAAACTTTGGAATTTCTAGAGGAAACATGGATAAGACACTTCAAATTGTTAGGTTTAGGAAAGGATTTCCCAAACAAAAACCTGACAGGAAGCATCACAAGAATTCTGGTCTACAAGTGTTCTGGGACAGCTAAGCTACTTAATGGGACTCTGTATATATTAAAAAAAGAGGAAAAAAAAGCAGGAAAAAATCATATAATCTAAGTGTTTGATGGGATATATAAAGAATTTCAGAAATTAAACTAATAAAAATACACATACAGCCAATGAACAAATGTGCTAAAGATTGTCTGAGTAGACAATTCTCAAAAGAAAAAAATACAAATAGCCAACAAATACTTGAAAATGTGTTCAGCATACTTAGCCAGAGAGATTATTAATTTAGTGAACATTTCTTTAAGGCTTTATCTTACTCCAGCCACAATGGCTAGCATCAAGAACACAAATGACAGGAGATGTTAGCAAGGCAGCCGAGAGAGCAGAACCACGTTGACGGCTGGTGGGATTGTAGACTGAGAGACTCTTAGAGAGATTCTTAACAAACAAACCAAAACTGGTCATAGAGCACTCTATCTCTGTCTCTGTGTGTGCATGTGTGTGTGCATGTGTACATGAGTGTGTGCATGTGTGTGCGCACGTGTGTGTGCATGTGTGTGTGCATGTGTACATGAGTGTGTGTGCATGTGCGTGTGTGCGTGCGTGCATGTGCGTGTGTGTGTGTGTGTGTGCAGGTGATGAAGCTAGAATGATAAACAAGAGAGAAAAGAGGCTGAAGAAATAGATGCAGTAAGAAAGCAGAAGGGGGACTAAGGAGGGAAGGAGACGAAACCAACCGGAAGTGAGGAAGCAGTGACATTGCTTTACATACAAACCAAAAACACCAGTAAAAATAACAAGTTACACAACCATACAGCAAAGTAAATACATATACTTGGAAAAATAAAATGCTGAGCTGAACTCTATCACGCAGGTACAAATTCTACAAAGGCAAGAAACTTCAATTAGACTTAATAATAAATATTTTTGCCGGAAAAAATATTTAAGCTAGAAGCATTAACAGTGGGCAAGAGGACGCAACAAGTTAATTTTCCAATGTATCATTATTTAAATGGATATATCCAAATGTCATATTAATTAACCCACTTACTCCTTAGATTTTAATTAAAATGTATTTATATAAATAAATGGCATCTAACAAAAAACCATGTAAACAATCTCTATCTTTATCTACATATTGTTTTGAAGACTGAGTCTTGCTGTTCAGTCCAAGCAAGACTCCACGTTCCTATTTCCCTTATTCATTTCTCCTTGTGCTACAATGCTGCGTTTCTGCTGCCACACTGGTCTTTAATTTTCAGATTCTTTTTTGTTTTGTATTGTGGTCCTTGGGATTGAACCAGCTACATCACCAGCCTTAAATTTTATATTCTTAAAGGCTCATCAGTATGTCAGAAATGTACCAAAAGTAATATAATTAAGTGGCATGAGATAATCTGAGAAATGCAAGCTAGTGTTAATTACACTAGGATATTAAATTTGAGAAAATAATTTTCGGTGAGTTCTCTAATCAACTTTGACAAATCTGTTAGAGGAATATAAATCACATATAATGTGTCACAGTCATTGATATACTCGTTTTTTCTCATTGTACTTGAGATTTCTTACTTCCAAATTTAGAAAAATGAGTCTTTGGAAACTAGACACAATATAATAAGCATGATCTGTCAGGTTTATTAGACTGTTAGGAATGAAAAAGTCCAATTACTGTGCTTTAATCTGATAGATTATAAAACTTATCCCACATAGCTGAACTTGTTGGCACAGGCTTGTGACCAATCTATTTGGGAGGCTGAAGTGGAGACTGTAAATTTTAAGGCCAATCTGGGAAAATTAGTGAGAACTTGTCTCACAATAAAAAGCAAAAATAAGAAAATAGCTCAATGGTAGAACAATTGTCTAGCATGTATAAGGCCCTAGATTCAATCCCCAGTACTAAAAACAAATATGAAAATGAAACTAAAACCAAAACCCCATGTTTTCTGAAGTGAAACATGCATACATGGATATGCTCACATTCTGGAGATATAAGAATTTGATTTTGGACTAATATAGGTAGCAACAATTTTTTGGGGGGGGCGTTGGTAGTCAAGTTTTTATGTTTACAAAAGCAATGAGACTTTAAAAGCAGATCATAAATTTTCTTATGCTATCTCTACGATTGCATTGAATGGCCTAATGTGTTTTATCCTTTCTGTTACTAATGAACTTTACTTAATTTCCCCCAATAGAAACCAATCTATTAAATTTAATTATTTTTGACTGACACATAGTAATGTGTTTATAAGGTAAGATGTTATATTTTGATTCTTGTAGCAAATTGTGGTTACATGTTCTGTTTATTTCATAAGACTATATGGGAACTAGCCACCAGTTATTTGCTATTTAGCCCCTTGTCAAATTACATATCGTATTTTTTGAACGATAATAAGCAAGCACTCCCCCCCCAAAAAAAAGTAAGGGGAGATTAGGGTGCATCTTATTGTCCTATTGCTGTTTTTACTGTTTTTGTTTTACTGCTTTAAAAACTGGGTGCATGATATGGTCAGGCGCATCTTAGACTCTACATAGTTTATAAAATTATGTATATTTGAATTGCTTTTTCGATTCAGGGAGTAATGTTGCAGGATATTTGATTCCGTTGTGAGCCCTGAGATTGTGAACTGTAAAACCCTGCTCCTTGTTTGGTTGGTTCAGTCCTAACACACACCTTTAATCCAAGAACTTTCTGTTTATTGTAAACAGGTGATTATGGCGTGTCTTGGCCCTAGCATCACACCTTTAATCCTAGAGTTTTCTGTACACAGGATTTAATAAAGTTAACTCTAGGTCAAGAGGCAGAGCAAGAAACCAGCTGACAGGGATTAAATAAATAGGAGGGACTTTGAGAGAAAGTGGCTTATGACAGCACAGAGAAGAAACGCTTTAGCTCTTTAGCACTTTTGCTTTCAACTTTTGGTTTTTCCTTCTGGGAAGTGAGCTGAGTAGGAAGGTCAGCTGCATGCTTTCTCTGCCTCTTAGAGCTAGCAAGTTTTCACCCCAGCATCTGGCTTCTGAGTCTTCATTGGGAAAAAAGAAAGATTTGGAATTTCCTTTCTTTATAACAACATAGTAAGATAAATAACTAGAGTAAAACTATTATGAATGAAAATTTCTCTATCCTAAGTTTGTGATTAATGGAGGCCGTGAATACTTTGCAAGTCAAGATGGCATTATTGTCCCCCATTCTGCCTTTAACAAATATTCATTTTGTGCCCTTTTTCATTAGTTTGCTATGACAATCAAGTGAGATAACCCATACATTTTACACACTATTTTATATTTGGAGCATAATAGAGTTCAGCTTGATGATACCTAATTCTTTAAAGAATTTACGATGGGGGCTGGAGGGACAACACTGGCTGCTTTTGCAGAGGATCTCAGTTCAGTTCCCTGCCCCCACAGGGCAGCTCACAGACATCTGTAGCTCTAGCTCCAGGAGATCTGGTGTTCTCTTGTAATCTCCACAGGTACTAGACATGCATATGGTGTACATACATAACACACATACATGCAGACAAAATACTCATACACATAAAATAAATCTACAGTAAGGAAAAAAGAATACATGTAAATTAATAGTTTAAAAAGACTATGGATACAAAACCTTGTTACAGACCTAATAGTTTAAGACATCAATGTTTTGCATATTACTAGTTGTCCCTCAATGACTGCTTTTCTCTTCAAATTATTTAGTCTAATTATATTTGTGTATTTAAAATGATACACTGTGACTTGATATGATAGTAACAGTAAATGCCTAGTAATTTTTAAACTCTATTATTATAGCTAGAGAAAAATGCTAGAAAAAAACCATGTGATTTGCTAGATTCCCATTGTCATTTTCTCTAAAGTACATGGAATATAATTAGACCTAGTATGACAGAATGTGCAGACGCAGAAGACAAAGTACAAAGTGTCATGTGTGCTTGAGACAGAGGACAAAATTATGGATATTAAATGGAATAAAGTTTATATTATACACTGGGCCAGAAAATCAAACTGTCAGTGGCAAGAGTAACATGAAAATTACAGGGCTAAAGTCAGTTATCAAAGGAAGGATAAGTGTAGCTAAGAGAATTAGTGGAGTGGGAGGAGGGGGAAGAGTGTGGCTGAGTGGATTAACTCTTCAGTAGCTTGAGAAAATAGGAGCAATCAGACGTCATTTGCAGCAGAAGATGGACAATCAGAACACTTGACATTTGCTAAAATGCGATTCAATTTTCCTCTCAAGCTCTTAGAGTCTCACCTAAGAAAATGAAATTTTGATTGGCTATCAGGGAAAACATTCTATTGCAAAGAATACAACCCAGTACGCTTTCAGATCGATTGTTTCATACCAAGTGGGAAGCCATGGCGATTGCTGGATGCTGGTGGCGACTGTGTCATCCCTTCTTCTTGCCCAAATGATGACATTGCCACAAATTCCAACACTTTGGGAAGAAAACAATCTGCCATAGGCAGGAAGAAAATTCTTGAAGATTTACTTATATGGAACTTTTATCTTTAAAACTCTGTTGTAAAGATATATTTAGTGCAACACATAAGACATTAGATCAGCACTCTACCATAACATGGTTGTGAACTTTCAAAAGTTTGGTATAAAGTTAACTTTGGAAGGGAAATAAACATCATTTACTTCTAGAATATCTAACTACAATTTATTATATGCCAGATTCTTTGATTAGTTTAGAGACAGGGTTTCTTTGTGTAGCCCTGGTTATCCTGGAACTGGCTCTAGACCAGGCTGGCCTCAAACTCACAGAGATTTGCCCGCCTATGACTCCAGGAGGGCTGAGATTCAAGGCACGCACCACCACCGTCCAGCTTGTGCCAGATACGTATTTTATCTTCAGTATGGATAGCAAGTCAATAAAAGGCTAAACAGGAGATATTTGTTTTCATAGGTTGCCGTTAGGGAACTGATGCTAAGTGAGAGTAACCAACTTGTCCAAGGTCAGTGCCAGAGTAAGATCCCCACGGAAGTCTGACTTCAGACATTTCCTTCTTTCTATGCTGTTGTGGCTCCAAACTATCAAGGCATCCATCCTAGGCTGACTTTAATTGGAAACGTGTTGTAAAGCAGCCCTACCTTCAGCCTAACAGCCATAGCATGGAGACAAGACTTGAAAATGAGCATTTAAAGGCATGCCTAGTTATGGGGCTAACTCTACTGTTTCTTGTTTTCTTTTCCTTCCTCCTGAGTTCCCTGGATTTTTTTTTTCCTACATTAACCTTAGATTCCAGAATAAAAGCCATAATTAGTAAATACCTTAAGACAAAGGACTGAAACAACACCTCCCACAAGACCTTGGCACCAACATAGTTGCCTAAGGCAGATCCCAAGATAGTAGTCAGACCCCTACAATCCTAGACTACCTCAACGGAAACTCCCAATCTTTGCCTTTCAAGATAGGCTTCAACCTTTTCATCCTGGTGGAGTGTGTTATTTATAACGTTCTTTTCTGCCTCCACCACCAGTGCCGCTGGCTTTCCGAGCTGCGTCGCTGAGCCTGGTCTACTGGGACTCGGGGGAGTTGAGGCTTTTCCTCTAGCTCAGTAACAGGGCAAGTTAGAAGCAGCAGCAGAGCCACACCCCGAGTACGTATGTGATGTCACCAGGGTGAGGGGGTTGTTAGTGCAGCAGCTGCAAATTGAAACCATTGTTTCTTCAGCTCGGGAGACCCTTGAACTCCCAGTTCTCAGAAGCTGAGGTAGACCAATGAATAAGACCAAAATAAATCACATAGAATGTATTAACAGCATCGACAAAGGATTTGAGGAAAATGATAGCTGAAAGCGTTTGTTATAGTTCTTCACAGAGTTCATTCCCACGAGAAACTCAACACACACAATATCCTAGCTCCGCCATTTATTTGCCCAATATAAACTCACCTTGTTGTCCCTTCTAGTATCGTCTAAATCTAACCTGTCCACTTCGTTTCCAAGACTTGTTATCATACGCCCCTCCTTGGTAACCAGTGCTTGCCTTTCTTACTCTTCATTCTTATTTCTTACGCTACACGTCTCACTCTAGATTTTTTCCTGCCTTTTAATTCTTTAACCGGCAGAGAAAACAAACTTGATCAAGCCCTCCAGATGATAACATTTGTTTGATCTCTTCTCGAGATTTCTTCTGAGGGGTCATCAAAACGCGACCTCACTCGCATAGCGTGCTCCAAGGTTACACGCTGTCATCAAATGGCTGCCTTGTGTTCCGGATCTTTACTACTAATTAAGTTTTATTGTGATCCCTTAGATTGACCTTCCTTTGAGACACTGACTGCTGCTCCTCCCTCACTGACCCCTGTATTAGCTGGAGCCAGCTAGAGTACTTGGTACACCCAACCCCCTACAGTCACTTAGGGAGATGTCTGAGAGAGGAGGGGGATCCTGAGAGACAGAACCTTGATAGACAGAGAGGGACCATGACTAAGTTATAAAAAATGTGGGCACTCTCCTCTCCAAGATGGCCAGCAACCTAATGGCCCACATGGCTTGCTTCTTCCTTACCCTCCTGATCTGAGACAAAAGCCTGCCAGCTTCAAACAAAGACCCAGAGGGCTGGTTTTCCCCTCCCGCCATTAGGACGCCCTTGCTGATGACCTATCTCTGAGAGTTCAAGGCAAGATCATGACATTGTTATACAAGAGTTATGAGCCCATCAGCCATTCTGTCTCTTTTCAAATGGAACAACCTTAAGTTAGGGGAGGAAGACCTTTCAAAGACTTAAAAACATGAACACTCCAGGAAAGACTGGATTTTTCAGGCTCCCAAGTTCCTTCCTCTGCTTTGCTGAGGTATTCATGTGTCCTTGATGTGTGTGCTTGGTGTGTGTGTGTGTGTGTGTGTGTGTGTGTGTGTGTGTGTGTGTGTGTGTGTATTTCCTCACTACTAATAAAAACCTGTCTTCATTAGGAAAAAAATGTCATGTGACTCAAGCTCTAATGTCTGAAAAGCAGAAAGCACATGTTATGCGAAAAGGTTTGAATGGAAAGCTTGAGACGCAAAGGAAACCATAACAGAAAACTTAAACAAGTGCTAGTCAAGGAAGGGCCCAGGGTCCAGCTCCAGCAAGGATATGACTTTAGAGTCAAGAAAGATACGGGAAAGGGGTTATGGACTCCTTCTCTGAGGTTAAGGGATGCCACCGAGGCCAGGCTTTTGGTAAGGCGGTGTCTGCGTGGAGGCCCAGAGACTTCATTGCATGAAGCTGTGAAGGTGAAGGAAGCCTTGCCTTGGAGATTCCTAGATGTTGGAGCTGCCAGATACCTGTAAAGGGAAGCTGTGGACAGGGTGTGGAATGGATTTCAGAGAGAGAAATGTATTCAGCCAAGCTGGAAGGAGTGGGAGATGTAAAGAATGCTAAATATCAGACTTGCCGATGCAGGGTCTGGGATTTGTCCTGCTGGGTTTCGGTCTTGCTTTGCTCCAGTGTTTCCCCACTGTGCCCCCTCTCCTTTCTTTTGGAGTGGTAATGGATATCCTGTGCCACTGTTGCGAGTATGTGGTCTGCTTTTTGATTTTTCTTTTTTAAAACTGGGGTTACAGTTAAGAGACTGCCTTGAGCCTCAGAAGAGACTTTGGACTTTTAAACAATTTCGAGACTGAGAGAGACTACAGGGACTTTGAAGTTGGACTAAAGGCATTTGGCATTATGACATGTCCACTGGCCTATTGGGGGACAGGGAATGGAATGTGATGGTTTGAATAAGAAAGGCCCTCATTGGTTCGTATATTTTTATGCCTAGTCCCCAGCTGATAAACTGTTTTTAGAAAGTCTTGGGAGGTGTGGCTTCATTGGAGGAAGTGTGTCAATGAAAGCAGGGCTTTGATGTTTCACCCCAGGCCAGGCCCTGTGTGTCTCTCTCTGCCTGCAGCCTATAGATTAGAAGGTAAAACTCTCAGCTACTGCTTCAGTGCCACGCCTGTCTGCTTTCCACCATGATGATCATGAAGTAGCCCTCTAAAACTGGAAGCAAGCCCCCAATTAAATGTTCGCTTTTATAAGAAAAGAAAAGAAGGAGAAACGGAAGTTATAGGAAAATCCAGAAAGGAGTCTACGCTAGTGGCAATGACACTTGCTAACCAAGGGGAATAAGTCCCGGGGGCAAACCAGGCTGAAGACAAAGGAATAGAGATCTCTAGAAAAATCCAAGTTAGCGGAAATGGGATGATGACTGGTGAGACACAGCAGTGAGAAGAGCGAGGATGCGCTGCATGAGAGTCTACAGCAAATTCCCCCAAAGGGATAGTGTGTGGAGGTGGGAACTCTGCTTTCTGAGGAAAGTGGACGTAAATCAGCCTCTTTTTATTTGGTGCCAGCATTCATATGATCTCTGCCTCACAGATTTAGTCATGATTGATTTAATTTTAATCTAATTTACGCGTACCCTCAGAGTAATTTCCCCTCTACAGACACACACCCTCTTAAAGCCCCATTAAGTCCTTGCTGCTTGAAAATGAAATCCTTTGATTGACCTCCAGTTTCCTTCACAAACCGGGTTCAACCCCCACATTCACAGCTCCCTTTAAATCAAAACAGTCCCCACTTAAGTAGTTACTGCTTATACCTTTGAAAGTTTTCTTCTTCCACTTATATAATCTCAACATTTTCTATTGAAATTTTCACCTAAAAAGGCCACACGTCTACGTCTTTTATGCATTTGACTTGTGAGCCACCTAACTTTGGATACCAGCAAGAACGGTGCGTAGAAGGGGCATTTCATATCTCCTTCCTTAACTCCATAGACGTGGGGAAGTTTTCTAAACCAATCTGCTCCTCATTTCCTATTAGCTGGGAACACCTATTTTTCCTTTAAAATGTATGCCCATATCTTATAGCACACCCTCAGAATAGAGTGCGATAGAATCAATGTGTGTACGTGTTTGACGAAGGCAAGTATTGAATTCAAGGCAGCAAAATAATAAATACTAATTCTCTTCTCCTTTCCCAATGACCCATCCTCTTTTTTCCCCCCAATGACACATCTTAAAAACAACAAACAAAACAAAACAAAACAAAACCCTGTGCTGGAGCTCAAACCCAAGACCTGTGCCAAGTGGACAAGTGCTCTACCACTGAGGTACACCCCAGCCTCCAGAAGGCCGGTCTTGTACACATGGATTAGCACCTACACAGACAGCACTTTTCCCCCATTGGCTTAACATAAAGAATCTTTACTTTGCAACCAGGAGAAGTAGCCATGGCCCATGATTTTACCTCCTCTTCAGCTTTTATGTCCCTGATCACTGCGGCTTCAATCTTTCCCCTTCAAGTCACTTACAAAAACACTTTTAACAGACTTCTAATTACAATACACTGAATGCCATCTCCATGGATTGGACTCACTCCTGCCCTAGCAGAGTTTCACAAGATCTTGGTCCTCTTTCTGGTAGGAGGAAGTGCCATCTTCCTGTCCACCCCAGGAGTGAGAGTCTCCTCAATGTCTAGGCAGCACCTTTTCTCTTCCTCAAGTGTCTTGCAGGATAATATGACCTTTATTTTCTGCCTTCAGACATGACCACATTCTGTAGATAAGCATCATAATTGTGCACTAACGTTAGTATCTAAGCCTTGCAAGTTGCTCAGGCAAGGGGCAGCTCCTTTGGTCCTCTCTCTATAGCAGTGATTTATAATAATGACACCCATGGTAACTAGACCAGATTTTGACTTAATGACTATAAAAACAGATAGTAAAGGAATTGAAACTTGTAATAAAAGGACTATGATAATGAAGATGCTAGTACCATAATAACTTTGTTTAAGGATAAATGCATTTAATGTAGCAACTATAGACTTGATAATGGACTACTGATGGAGTTATATAAATTAGTACAGTAATATGCTGGATGTTTCAAAAGTCATAATTTAGTGTTGGTGTCTAAGAAAGGAAGGTATTTTTAACCTTTTTTCCTTTACTGCTCTCTTCAAGTGCAAAAATGACAAAATTTCCATAAATTAAAGTTATTGGGGGAATAAGCTAACAGTGAGTGATAGTGCTTTTATTTATTTTTGATTCATATGCATTTTAATTGAATAGAAAAGGCTAAATAATTCCCTCAGCACTGATGAAGATTTTCCTTCTAGAAGACTCACTGTACATATCAGTAAAGAGTGTAATAGCAGCCGGGTCCAGTGGCACACACCTGAAATCCTGGCACTTGGGGATGCGGAGGCAGAGGCAGGTGGATCTCTGTGAGGTCAGGCCACCCTGGTCTACAAAGTATGTCCAGGGCAGCCAAGGCTACACAGAGAAACCCTGTCTTCAAAAACCAAAAACCAAACCCAAACAAAACAAAACAAAACAAAAGCCAATGCCCGCCCCCAACTAAGAGTCTATAATAGCAAACCTGCAAAGAAAAATTGGATAATGTATACAATGTGCCTGTCATAGTTCCTAACACATAGAAAGTGCTCAGTGAATATTAGTTTTATTAATTCTTGCTTAGATGAGGAATAACTTGGTAGGAATATAAATCACATGTGAGAAAATATGGTGGGGATGTTAAGTGGACATCTCCCCTCACATTTTCTTGTACTTCAGTCCTTTTCTCTACTTTGCCTTTGAAATGTGCATTGCTTTCTAAACAAAACAAAACAAAACAAAACAAAGCAAAGCGGAGCAAAATGAACAAACAAACAAAAATCCCTAATGTAGTAGAAAGATCTAGATATGGATGTAGAATGCATTATATATCATGGTAACAGCAAGTCTTTCTGGGATCCATTCCCCAAATGGGAAAAGACTTTCTCAACTAGGAGTTGGGGAGAGAGGTGGAGCAGCAGCAGTGGAGAGAAGCTTTCACTGTGATGGCCTGAAATTGAGACTAAGTTGACATTCAAGTCCATCATTAAAAATGTAAGAAAGTCATATGAGTGTGTAAACTTGAACTTACGATAGACATTCTAAGTTTTTAGTTTATAGTGCATTGAAAGCACGAAGGCTTTGTTAACGATGAGTGTACATGCGACCCGTGCTCTAAGGATGGGGCAAGAGCTGTTAAGTGGAGACACAGTGGTGGGTTACTTGAAAAGGTAGAACTTTGCAGTTGATAACTTCCAGTTCCAGTTTTCAAGAAGAAGGGAAACACCTGAGTTGTGATTTCAAGTGTCACCAATGAGAAGTGACAGAGGTGCGATTAAACAGGCAGCTAGAGAGCATGATTAGATCCTATTACCTGTACCCTCCCTCACCCTGACCTCCATCCTTACCTCTCATATGCCCCTTAGCCAAGACAAGCTTCCCTCTTCAATTTTCTGCCAGTCAACAGACTCACCACACATTCCAGTTTAAAATATTGGGTGGCCTGGCCACCCTGGCTGGCCTAGAACTCACTACCCAAGGTGACACTGAGCTTGTCGCAGTCCTCCTCAGCCCTTAGTGCTGGGCTTGTAGGCATGAGCCACCAGGTCCAACCTGGATAATGATTTTTTTCATTCCATGCCAACATCCTAATGGCAAGCAAAACATTGTTTTCTCCGAGTAGTCCAGTTGTGTGCAGAGTGCGGAGGGAGTCTTTCTGAGAATTAATGAAATCATGGATGCACAAGTGCTTCTCATGGCTTAGGCGTTTAGGAGCGACCTCATTTCCAAACCACTTTATTTCCTGTTTTGTTACGCTCTTACCGAAGTGGAGTGTCCTCCACCTCCACACACCATTCATTCTTACACTTTATTCTGAGTACTTCCTCAGCTTTGGAATGTTTTCCCTTTCTTTTCCCAGAGTGCAAATGCTAGTCACCCTCTCAGGACATGTCTGTCCTCTTTCAGCATTGGAGTTTTGATCCTATACTCCTAAGCCATCTTTGGGAAGTGATTAAATGCATTTGTTTTCCTCCTTCCTGGGGTTTGATTGACTCAAATGATCCCTTTTGGCATTTTTGTAGACTTACGTTGTGTGTCATTCAAGGTAGCATCCAACCTTATATTGAGTACAGTACTATATGTCTCATTTTTCCTTCCTCGTTTCATTAATGGACTTTTCATCCATATTGCTCCAAAACCAGAATGTTATAAATTTGGGGATGGACTTATTTAGTTTAGGGTACTTTTAAGTTTATATGTATTCATGTATGTCTGACTGATTAATTACTAATGACTGAATTAAGAGAAATAAGAAATTATTTCTTGTATTGTGATGTGGAATTTCCCTGAGTATTTAAGGACGTGTTCTCCTAATTTCTCTTTCTTTTTATATTTTTACAATATAGGGGACTGAAACCAGGGCCTTGTGCATTCTACCGACTCAGCTACATCCTCAACCCCCAAACCAGTTTCAAACAGGCTTAGAATCCACAGAACTCTGTAACTTGTGTCTTTCCACTATCAGGGAGTCACTCTTAAGGCTGAAAAAAACTATGTGAAGGAACAGCAGGGTAAGACCACAGATTAAGAACTTTTCAATCCTTGCTTTAGTTCCCTTTGTAAATGGTTGTAGTGAGTCACAAGGCCTACCATGTGCTTGAAGTATCATTTGGTATTGCTCTAATGTACTTTAGAGTAATTGAAAGTGTTATTTAAATAATAATGATGCAGTATTGATTAAAAGGGCAGAACTTTAAAATAGATATATATTTTATTGAGCACTACCAAATTAACTAATACAGGGAATAACTATGGGGAAAATCCTGAGAGTTTTTGTGGTTTATATTTTATCATATTTTATATACATATATAAAATTAAATATGGACCTTTAGAAATATAGTGACCTTTGTTCTATAGATTCTTGAGGTAATGTTTATCATACATTGAATATGGTGGTAAATCAGTTTGTGCTTATGTATAGAAATGTTTTGCCAATCCCTTTATTCTTGGAGATTTCTGATGTGTGTATAAATAGAATTCAGAATAAACAATAAACAAACAAGATAATTTCAAGCTTGTAACAGAGTTGTCTCTGCAGTGCTACCATTTGGTAGCCACATGGACAGGCACTTGTGATATCCTCAGTCATTTTGATTTTACAAGCAATATTGTGATGGGTAAGACAGAAAAAGATAAATGGACTTTCATTGCATTTCAGTATTTGTTCTGGTGTATGTGGAGGTGTGTGCCTGGCAGGCACTTGGAAGGGCCAGAAAACAACTTTCAAGAGTCTGTTCCCTCGTCCCGTTGTGTGGGTTCCAGGAACTGAACTTCCTTGGCCAGGCTTGGTGGCCAGTGCCTTTATCCGCTGAACTGTCTCACTGGCCCAGAAATAGTCTTTCTTCGTTTGATAGCACCTCTACTTTAACTGTTAATAGATAAAGCCCAGTTGGCATTCCCACAATGCTATTCTGATTTGTACTTCCATAATGGAATATTCAAATATTCATTGTTCCTCGCCTCACCTGAACTTTTTTAGTTCGTTGTTATTGTGTGGAGGGACTGCAGTCTGAGTTTCTATTTTCACTCATATGCTCACTTGCTGAGTCAAGTACTCAGGTGAGCCCTTGTTTTCCCTTGCCAAAAAACTGACACATAATTTTTCCATCAGATTAAAAAAATCCTTTCAGATCTCATGTTTTATAATGTTTACATATTTTCTTTTTTAATTAAAATTTATTTATTTATTATGTATACAGTGCACATTATATCACATTATAGATGGTTGTGAGCCACCATGTGGTTGCTGGGAATTGAACTCAGGACCTCTGGAAGAGCAGTCAGTGCTCTTAACCATTGAGCCATCTCTCCAGTCCCCATATTTTCTTTCTATATTTTTAATGCATCTGAAATACTTTTTCTGAGTGGTATGAATTGGGGTATTCCTCTGATGTGTATGGACAATTTAATTACTGTCCATCTCTTACTCATTGAATTGAAAGTTTCCTCTTATTTTCTATTCATGCACTAACTTGCTTTTGAACTCTGCCCTATTTTCTTGGTTTATTTCTTTATTCTTTTGCCAGTACTCTAATTACTGTATATTTATAATTGCAAGACTGTTTATGAAAGAACATTTCTATGTACAGATGTGTGTAGACCTGTGCATGCTCACACATATACAATCATTTTTAGTGTTCCTCTTTTTTTCCTGAATTCTAAAGAATTTTATTTCTTAGATGAATTTTAGAGAAAGGATGTTAATTTAGTTATAAACACATTGATACTTTCATTACTAATGCATTATATTTATATGTTAGTTTAAAAGCTCTGGCATATTTATATTGATGTTCATTCAAGATGTATTAATTTATTCATAGTTTTTATTTAATTTCTTCAGAAAAATCATTTTCTTTCATTCTGAGATATTTATAAGTTACTATGAAAGGGGTTACTATGTGGGTGTTAAATATTTTAAAGTGTATTTACTTTTTGTATATGAGTGCTTTGTCTGCATTTATATGTCTGTGCTCCACAGGCATGCCTGGCTCTGAAGAAAATAACAGATGGTGTCAGAGCCCCTTGAACTGGAGTTACAGAGAATTATGTGGGTGCTGAAAATGGAACCCAGTCCTTTGGAAGAGCAGTTAGTGCTCTAGCCTTTGAGCCATTTCTCTAGCCTCAGCCTGTTACATTTCTAAAAACTAAAATGAACTTTTATTTATATTTGTCATGCCTTAAACATTTCTTTGGTTATTATTGATTTGTTTACTTTCCTCTCAGACTCATGTTTTATTTTGTGGGAACACAGTTTCCAGCCATTATTTCCACTAGGGCTTAAGGGAAATCAATTTTCTGAATCCATTTAGTTTAGAAATCATTTTATTTTGTCACTATACTTGTCTGATAGTCTGTCAAATTACAAATTCTAAATGCGAAATAGCTTTTAGGTCAACACTTAGAATATTTCTCCACTTTCTCTTACATTGTAAGCCAACATGATACTTTTGGTCTATAATAATTTCACACACACCACTTTCCCCCCCTCACAGAGTCTTAATATGTAGACCAAGCAAATGTCCTGCCTCAGCCTCCTGAGTACTTTTGCAAGTCATGGCTCCCAAGTGGGTCACAGTGTGAATCCTCTTTAGAAGCTTTTAAGATTCCATTGCATTTTCCTGCTTCGTGGATACAAATATCTTTAAAAAGAGAATATGTCATCATTTTATGTTTATATGGGTCTGTTTGTTTTTTTTTCAATATGAGTTATAACCTTTATCCTCATTTTAGGTTTTAAAGCTTTCAACTGTGTTCTCTTTTTACTGTTTCCTCCACTAATTATTGAGGTGCATGTGTGGGTGTGCATGTGCGGTATGTCTGTGCATGCATGTGTCTATGGAGGTTGGCACTTCTATTCATGAATTTGGTTTTGCCTCAAATGTTTGATAAGCCATTTGATTTCTCTAATTGTGTTGAGAATGCTGTTTCTGGCTACTTGGGCGTTCTAACTGTGACTCCATGAGTACTGCAGTATGTATTGTCTGAGTGTACTGGGAACTAGGCTTCTGGGAATGGGACCTTCCTGAGCATCGCTAGCTGTTTGCAACAGTTCCCTGTATCTGGCTTCATGCTCACCATTAAGCTCCTGCCGTTGACCAAAGGAGTTCTTTACCCAGTGGTCTGTCTGTGAGGGACTGGTTCCAGGATCCGCCTTGCATACTGAACTCTGAGAACTCTTAAATCCCTTACACAAAACTGTGAACTATCTGCAGATAGCTTATACAATTTCTCTCTGAATCATTTTGAGATTACTTATGAGGTCTAATGTAATATACATGATATGTAAATAGTTATGTCATATTTCTTAGGGAATATTTGACAAGGAAAAAAGCCGTTTATACATATTCAGTAATGAAACACCCTCTCCTAGTATTTTCCATGAATGGTTGGCTGGGTCCATGGAAACCGCCTATGGATATGGAAGCCTGGCTACACTTAGTTACTTTAACTATATCCTGTGAGCTGCCTGCCTGTGAGTGGCCACTACAGTGAGATTTTCTTTCCACAGAAAACACACGAATCTACTCCTGCTAGGTGCTCTTGGAACTAGCAAGATAAAACTGCCTTAGACATAATAGTTCTAGGATTGAGTACCTGGGAAGAGCAGGGCATGACCAGGCAGTGGGGCTCCAGAAAGCTAGCCTGTGGTAACAGCTTTTCAGAGACTTTTTCCCCTCCTTTTCTGCCTACACTGAGTGTATCGAGTCTCACAACTCCCTGGCTTTTGGAAGGGGAATTTACTGTTGCCTTGTTCTAATTGGAAAATGTCTCCTGTTAGGCCTCTTCCCTTGGACAGACTTGAATATTAGATTCTCTGCCCTTTTCCTTGTAATAAGGTCATTAAAAATGGAGCTGACACTCGTCTGACTCAGAAGAAAAGGCCCTTTGATGTTCACATGCAGCAGCACTGAGGTGGGAAAACATGCCCTGGCCCTCCCTTGGTTCTCTCTGCTTACTTCCTGGATGCCAACCTTTTCTTAACTTTTCACATTGTAGTTCTTTTAAATTCTGTCCAGTAGCTTCCAGGCCTTTAGAGTGTGTTGCTGGGTGCATTTCATTTACCTGAATCTGACATTAACAGGTAGGTAAACAGGATGGAGCTGAAAGCACCACTGTGAGTGAGTTAACCCAGACCCATGAAGACAAATGTCACACGTTTTGAGGATATTAGCTTTGAATCTGCGTGTGTGTGTGTGTGTGTGTGTGTGTGTGTGTGTGTGTGTGTGTGTTTGTATGTTACATTTGGAATACCAATAAAAGTCATGAAATTAGTAAGGGGTCAGGGGTGCAGCTCAATGGAGGCAGAGCACAGTATACGTACAAACAGTTACAAGGCGTTAGTGTTACAGGAAGAGGTTAGTGAGAATAAGGATGAGAGGGCAGAGTAGGTTAAGGAATATGGGAGGGTTAACTAACACTAAAGACATTTAAAAAAATCATGTGGAAGCCTACTACTGGAGAAGCTTCCTAAAACATATATATATATATGGAATTTAAAAGGAGTTACCCTCTAATGGGGCAAAGATGTTCCTATGAGACATCATAGAATAATAAATAATAAATGAAAAGTCTGGTTGCCAGAGATAGGTTATCACCTTTGTAGTTGTTGGTCGGCAAGGTAAAATAGAGCCCTGAACATTACAGGCTACTGCCATTGCTCTTGGTTACCCAAGGACATTACAGTAAGACCTAGTTGCTTAAGATACCATACTCTTGAATTATCAACCTGCAGAAGTCAAGCTGGTACTCATCCAGAAGCTTCATCTCTAACAGCTAGCTTTCACAATGTTAGAATGTGCTGTGAATGTGATTGGAGGAGAAAAAGAATCATCAGTTTTACCCATCTGTGAGCCCTGCAAGCTATAACAATGACCAGTCTGATAAGACATGTCCACTGGTGCAACTGTGACATGGATGTCACAGAAATAACTAACCACTTATGTCTGGGCTTAAGGCCACCTACATAAGTTGAAACCCTACTGGATTCATTCTTGACTCCAAGAGTGTATGGCTAAATAGGCCATAGGTTCTAGAGAGTAATCTATTACTGTTACTCTGCTAAATGTATATAGTATTAAGCTGACTGTTAGTGATATCCATAGATTTGTATATTTGTCAACCTTTATCTGGAAAGCAATTTTTCCCTTTCTTCGCTGTACATGGCAGTTAACACAGAGACTCACAACTGATTAAAGTCTCTTAATAAAAATCTAGAATGTTCAACCTAAACAAGTCTCCTATATCATATCCCCATCTCCCAAGGTTAAGTTATGAGGAAAAAGGAGGCAGAAAGATTATAAGAGCCACAGGGGGTAGGGTGGATGACTACAAAGAAACCGTGTTTTCTGGGCACAGCAGGGAAGGTGAATGTATGAACTCACAGCATGCATAAGACATGCACACACTGAGGCCAGACAAAACTCCAGCAGAGCTAAGGAGCTATTGAAAGTTGAAAGCAGATGATAGAGAGTTGGTTTTCTTTAAGGGTGTGCTCAAGTGGGTGGCTCACCCTTCAGGGAAGGCCACATATCAAAGAGTATGTGGGCTGCACAAACTGTATTTGATGGGGGAAAAAAAAGACACCAAGTTGAGTAGTTAGGGAAGGGGAGGTGAATCTGGAAGGAGTTTGGGGAAGGGTGAATATGAACCAAGTATATGTTATGAAATTCTCAAAGAACTACAAAAATGGAAAAACAACTTTAAAAAATATTCAAAAGGAGGCAATCAAATACACTAAAAATTCCTTCCAGTTTCCCCACTCTAGACCTCCCAGCACCATTACTTTGTGATCTTGGTTCTTAGTTTCTGGGGAAGGGCTCAAAGAAGCTTTCAATTTGCTGTTTTTTTTTTTTTTTTCTAAAGAGATGCTTGCTATGTAAACCAGACTGGACCTGAATTTTCCTGCCTCCTGTTTGAGCTGGTCAACTGCCCAGATTACATATACCACCACATTCAACTTAAAGAAGTTTCAAGAAAACAAACTCTATTTCTATTGTAACTCATAGTTTGGTAAACAATGTAGCTAAGACTTGAAAATTATAAATAAATGGAAGATTCCAGTTAAATGACAAAAATCAATTTTAGAAAGGGAAAATGCTACTGTTGGGGTTTCAGTACTCATTATGTTGCCAAAACAACTGGTTAGGAAGAAAATAAGCATTCTCCTGGCTGAGTGTTCTGTACGAAGGCAAACATATGCCCACTATGTTCTAAAGTATTTGGGGGATTGGATTTTTTATTTTTCATCTGGCTTTTTGGAAGGATGTAGAAACAGCCTGAGGCCAATCAGTATGATAATAAGGCAAAAACCCAGAGCAGTCCTTTGGAGAATGTAGCAAACAGGTGATGCACAGTCAAAGCATTCCATTACCAAAGAGGATTGGGGATTATAAATGCTACACATCAAGGTTTTAAAAGACCTATGAGTTTAGAAAAATAAAAATATTAATATGACTTATTCCTGTGGGTTTTGCGAATGCATTTTACAAATCTTAGAGTTACTGTTAGTTTTGAAAGAGCTTTTGGCTGTGCACTGTTGTTTTTTCTTAAATTATCTTAATGGGCATCAGTGTTTTTGCCTGCATGTATGTGTATACACTCCATGTGCGCTGTGCCATCGAACTGAGTTACAGAAGGCTGTGAGCCACCATGTGTGTTAGGAACTCAATTTGGTGCTTTACAAAAACATCAAGTGCTCTTGATCGTCTGAGCCATCTCTTCAGAGTATGCCCAGTCCCTTTTTAAGTAGGACCTTGATGACTAACCCAGACTGGCATTGACCTTGACACATAGCCCACGTTGGTCTCAAATTCCCAAGCCTTCTATTAGGATTATGGGTGTATGCTACTCTATACTGTCATGACAAGACCATGCAACGAGAAGAGGACAGTCTTTAAAAGTTGGCAAGGGAAAACTGTATATAAACAAGCGTGCATAAGAATGAGAGAACGTCTAATAACAAGCAACTAGACTGTATAGACCAGAAACTGTCAAAGTATTACTGTAAGGTACAGAGGACAAGACTGATAGAATTGGGTGGCGATTTCTTGCGTATGACCCCCAAGAGGTTAGGAACAGAAGTGAAACAGAGGCAAAGGAGGCGGAGTCACAATAAAAACAAAAAGCACGCGCAGTGCAAAAAAAAATAACCACAGGTTGAAGACACGCAACGAAGGGGTGGAGGATGTTTGCAAACGCTTGCATACGCTCCGCACGTGCAATTGGTAACGGGCAAGCAAATGTTGCCCACTTGCACTGTTTAACCTCAGCCCTCTGGGTGATGCGTGTTCACGTATTCCTATTTTTTCAATGTGATTGCTAGGCTTGTTTGCTGAGCTCTGATTACTTTCAGATCTGTGATGTTTGCCCTTTCCAATTAGGATGATGAGCCGCTGGGTAGATGAGCTGGTAACTTTTTTATTCTTCTAACTATAGAAGTGAATGACAGTGAGGCGTTGCTGCTAGAAACAAACAGGGAATCTTGGGTCGTGGATGCCCATGTCCACCATGTTACCGCTCAGCACCTTATAGTTCTTTAAGTTGGAAGCTGGTTTGGTAGGGTAGATAGAAAGCCATTTCGTTTACTCTCATTTTCTAAGCCGTATACCTTAGCCGGACTGTCTATTTTTTTTCCCTTTATAATAAAGTATTTTATTTTGAGGCTTTATCAAAAAGGAAAACTCACAGCAATTGTTCTAGAATTTTTCCTAGGTGAATGTAAAATCAAGGATATTCATATAGTAGCAAGCCTCTCTGTATGTTACCATCTTCACACAGTGTAATCAAGGGTAGTGGATATCAAGTGGGAACATATACACACAAAAGCAAGTGTGCCAAGTGTGTGTGTGTGTGTGTGTGTGTGTGTGTGTGTGGGGAAGGGCGCACTGGTCCAGTTCGCCTTATAAACCAGAGAAGGAGGGCCTCAACAGGGAAAACAAATCACCCAGAGCAGGGGCAATGTTTCATGTGACTCACAGCTTTACAGCACTCACCTAAAAAGTAGCTGCCTCTTCCCTGGCTGGCTACATCCCCAGTCTCCGTGGACCAGTAATCCATAAATGATCTACTGAAAGCTCACCCTTGACCTGCGACCTGCATCCAGGGAGATGTCTGCCATCATTGTCACCGCTACTTTCTTTCGTTTTCAACTAACTGACTGAAATCTCGATCCTGTCCTGGCTTCTGCACTAAAAATTTCCAGGAAATATCATGATTTCCCAGACACTAAACTCAGTGTTCTCTTGTCAGCCCCTTCCTTAGCCCCCCCTTCTTGCTAGTATTTGTCACTACTGCCTGTTCACCTTCAACTTCTGTGCCACTGCTCTCTCTTACCTGTGCCAACTACCCTGTCTTCTCAGGGTCCCCTGCTACTACAGAATCTAAGCCCATTTTGTTTTCTGTTTGGATCACTGTACAGCCTCTTACTGGCTCCACTACCACCAGAGTTGTACAGGTGGAACCCACCTACCCCTGTATTGCCAAGGTCACTTTTTCTAAAGAAATAATTCTATGAATAAACCATTAAAGTACTTCCCACTTGGCAACAGGATCCGGTTCAAATATTATAGCCTGTCACATCCTCCGTCTGCACTTCAGCCTCATCCTCTGCTGTGTTCCTTTTATGTCCTCTACCACAGTAAATGGATGCACTTCACAGACCACACTCTTTTATCTTCTGTGTCTTTATTCCTTAGCTCTGCCCTGAAATGTTCTTGCTCTCTCTTTCCTGATTACTCACTAACCTTTCAAGGTGAGGTTTATGCCCATTGGCTTTATGAAGCCTCCCTGATCAGTCCATGCACCAACGTAATGGACCTTTCCCACACTGGTAGACTACAGTACCATTTAGATATTCTATGGTACACAGCACTTTGCCTTTTGTTAATTTACTTTTGTTAAAGACTCTCAGCTGTTCAAGAATAAAGTCTGCATGTTGGTTATTTTTGTAGTCTCATCCCTCTGGCACATAAGTTTCATTAAATACCTTTTCTTCTATTACTCTGTGGCTTATAGAGTATTCAGAAACTTGCAAAATTGTTACTACAGTAAAAATTTTATTTCATTATTGTTTGTGGTACTAAGAATCAACTCTCTGCTTAGTGCATGCTGGGAAAGCACTTCTGAGCTAGCTCTCATCATGAGTTTGTTTGTCTTTGGAAAAACCATGCTGCCTAGGTTGGTGTTTAACTTGCAAATTTCCCACCTCAGCTTCCCGCATAGTTGGGACTGTAAGCAGATGCTTCTCATATTAATTTTAAGATATTTTATTAACCCCAGAAAAAAAAACCCAGAGATCCTTCCAATTGGATTTTCCTAATCTCCCCATACTTTGGAACCCATGATAATTCATACTGTACTGTGAGCCTCTATGAGGTTGACACTTTTGAGGGTTTTAGGTAGACAGAATTGTAAAGTATATGGTATTCTGTACCTACTTTCTTTTGCTTAGCTCAATGCTTTCAAGGCTTTTCCGTGCCGTGCTCTATTTTGGTGAGTCACGTTTTACTGTATAAATACAACATGCTTTATTTATACGTCCTTTGGTTGATGGGCATTTGGGCTTGTCTTACTTTGTTTTCATGTCCATAATGGCAGGGAAGGCAAGGTTGCAGGAGCCAGAAGCAGCTGGTTCCACTCTCCCCACAAGCAGAAGCAGAAAGGGATGGGACGGGCAGCTCCTTTCCTCCATTTTTATGGAGCCCAGAATCCCAGGCAGGTAATGGCTCCCACCTCTATTAGTGTAGTAAAGAGAGTTTCTCCCAGACACATCTATCTGCCACAGGATTCTAAATTTTGTCAAGTTACAACTACAACTCTACCCCTTGTCAACTGAATGATGCTCAAATGCTTTGCTTTGAAAAGTGACAACCTTCCACCTCCTGTTCCCACAGGCTCATGACAAGTTATAGCGATGTAAAATGCATTCAGTGCAACTTTAAAAGTCCCCATGACCTTTAGCAATTCCAACTCTTCAAATATCCAAAGCCTCTTAATTGTGAATCCGTACCAAAAAAAAAAAAAAAAAGCTGCATAATTCCAACAAAGAATGGCACAGAGTAAACGTTTCTGTTCTAAAAGAGAAGAATCAAAGCATAGCAAGGAATGATCAGACCAAAGCAAACCCAAAATTCAGCAGAGAAAATAGCAAATCCTGCTGCGCCATGTCTGGCATCTGGAATACAAGCTGAGACTGGCTAGACTCCAGCTCCGCCTGCAGCACACATAGCCTTTCTCTTGGGCTAGCTCCATGCAATGCCTGCAACTTTTCCTGGCACTCCATGGGCCTGACATCTCCTGTGGTGTTTACTGCAGCTTAGGCTTCACGGTCACAGCATCACTCAATGGGCTCTCAGGGCCTCCTTGCAGGGACGCCAAGTCTGACACACAATTGCTGGCCATAGTGCTATCTGATGGATGTGGAGGAAGACTCTGAAACTCAGTTTTTTGAGTCTTTCCTGTCTTCCAAATCAATATTGCATGGATGATACTGCCAAATTTCTCTGTAGCTCAGGATGGAATCAGTCACCTGTGGACCACAGTTGTACCAGACTCTGTGTGCTGACCCTGTGCAAGCACTCTCCTGGGAAGTTGTTTCTGAGGATTGGCGGACTTTTTCAGCTGGATTCTCAGTCCAGGCCTTCTCCTTTAAAACGAATTTGTGTCATTGCAAGTTGGAGCCTTTTCTCTGTGGGGTCATGCCCTAACGATACCTCTCCTATTCTTTCAGTGCAGTCTGTATCTGTTGCTTAATGACAGAAATATTGGCCACCCTACGTCTGGATCATACCATATGCGGCAAGAGTATTAATATTGGCTGAATTTTTATAGGTGGCATCAGTAGAACTGCTAGTGACACATCTATCTCATCAGGTTTGCAACAAGGCAAGCAGCTTCATTCCTGACTATAGCCCTTTTAATGTGTGTGATATGGTTTCTAATTATGCTGTTAGTTTTCATTTCCTTAATGACCTCAATGCAAAATATCTTCCATGTGTGTGGCCACTTGTTCATCTTGTTTGTAAAAATCTCCAACCAATTACTGCACCTATTTAAAAACTGAGTCATTTGTCATTTTGTTGCTGTATAAGACATCTTTGTATATTCTGAGTACTGAGCTCTTACTGGGTGTGTGTTGTCATTGTTTTCTCCAGTTCTCTATGATCCTCTTTGAAACAGAAACATTTTTAATTGATGTCTTGCAGACCCTTTTTCTTTTTTTTGCTTATGCTTTTGGTGGAAAAGTGAGGCCCATGATGACCTCATCTGAGGTCAGGATGATTTCCTCATGTGTTTAGAGTTTTAAAGAGTCAAGGTCTACTTATGTCATTTATCTGACAGTAATTAATTTGTGTATATGGTATAAGGTTGGGTCCAAATTCCTTCATATGTTCAAAGCAGGAACTTTTAATTCAATAGCAAAAGTGGGCAATCTTGTCTTTTTTTATTTCAGGGAAAACATTTAAACCTTTTTATCATTTACTGAATTATCTGTGGATAATTTAAAAATTTTTTTATTTTAATTTTTAAATTTATTCAGATTTCAACTAAATTGTTATCCCATCCATCACTTGTATCCTCCCATTCCTCCCTCCCTCCCGCTTTCACCCTATTTCTCTCCCCATCCCTGCCTCGGTCTATGACCAAGAAGGATCTCCTCCCGCAGTATATGGTCATAGGCTGTCAAGTCTCATCTTGGTAGCCTGCTTATTCTTTCTTTGAGTGCCACCAGGCCTCCCCACCAAGGGGAGGTGGTCAAATATGGAGCACCAGAGCTCATGTCAGAGTCAGTCCCTGCTCTCCACATACTGTGGAGAATGTCCTGTCCGTTGCGTAGATCTGAGTAGGACTGGGGACAACTTTTTAGGATATTAGGTTTTTCATTAGGTTCATGGAAATTTACTTTTGCTTACTGAGTGCTTTTAATTGCAAATGTGTTGTATTTTGTCAAGTGCCTTTTCTGTATTGGTTGGGATGATCATGTGGCCTTTGATTTTATCATTATATGATACGTAACATTAATTTTCAGCAAGTAAACATCTTAAATATCTGGGTCAAATCCAAATGAATGTTCTTTGGATTGAATCTTATGGCTAAATTATATGAGTATTTCATAAAAATGAATGCAAGAAATGTACAAGGAAGTAAAGTAACTTCCTTCATTAGTGACCATGTAAGTAACACTGAAGCTTTGGAAATAAAATTGTGATTGTATAAAGTATTTGAAGAAATAAAAGTTTATAGGATTTTTCTCCCCTTTGGATCCTATAGTTTCTTTTTAGAGTTGTTGATTTGACTTAACAAAGTGGGTCAAATAGCTGTACTTTACAGATTATTGTATAGCTTTCTTATAGTTCTCTCTCTCTCTCTCTCTCTCTCTCTCTCTCTCTCTCTCTCTCTCT
>OU015742.1:9130642-9148840 GCA_907169655.1 Acomys percivali | reverse complement strand
TATTATTATTATTATTATTATTATTATTATTATTATTATTATTATTAATGTGTTTTAATCCTCTTTGGTGGAAGGCAGTTTAAAAGTTGAGGTAAGCTAATCCCAGGATTGGGGGAAGCCTGAGCTACAAAGAGACTCATTCTCAAAAAAAAAATCATCTTTCATATAGTTATTTGTCAATACGTGTAACACAAATCCAAATTGATGAATAAATGTGACTTTCTCAAACCCACTAAGCCAGCTGTGTGGAGAGAGACAATAGGTTTGGGCAGAGGAACATATAAAAGTTCAATGTTCTAGGTGCTCCGTGGTAGATTTTCCTGCAGTCGAATTTTCTGACTCAGGAGATAACTACCTAAGATCAAGCTAGACCTTTGGATCAGAAGCTATTTTGAAGTCAACCAAGAAAAAAAAAAAAAAGACAACCAGGCACTGGGTAATAATTATTGGACTTTGCTTTGATGTAGGACTTGGTCGCCATACATTTTGGTTGCAGTTCTTAAAACTCGAGTTAGCCGGGTTTATTTTGAAGCTTTCCGAACTTGACAGACTACCAACGAAATCTCCAGCCAAGACTGAGCAGCAGATTACATAGGGTCTGGAATCTTTCCTTTTGGTTTTATTTGTCCACCAAGAGGGAAGCGTCTGGTTGTCAGGTAAAACCTTTCCATGCGAGGTAGTTACAATGAGCTGGGGCAACTCCTAGGACAAGCGACCTCTTAAGCATCCTGAAGTCCCTTAGACAGCCTCCACTTGCAGCGCACCTGCTGACAGGCCACGCCCCCAGGCCTTGCTCCTCCCGCTCCCTGCAGGCGGCTGCTGCACGCCCCGCCTCCGCCGTGAACCGGCCCCCGGGCTCCTCCAGCTCTGGCCCCGCCCCGCCTCCTCCCCTCCCCACCCCTCCACCCCACCCCCACCCCCCAGCTCCCCAACGTCCTCGGCGTCGAGCCCAAGCCTGCGCCTGCGCCTGCGCCCTGAGGCTGAAGTCGGGGCGCGCCTTGGCTGGAACGCGGAGAGCGGCGGGCGGAGCAGCCAATGGGCGGCGGCGCTGCCTAGCGGCCGGGAGGCGGGGCCTGCGCGGGTGTTAGGTTAGCGCGAGGCGTGACCTAGTTGACAGGCTCTGAGGTGCTGCTGTGGCGCCGGCCGCGGGGCAGAGCGGGACGGGCTGAGGGAGGAGGGCGGCGACAGGGCGAGTGGCTAGCGGCTCGGGGCTAAAAGAGCCTTTGCACTTTTCCCTCCCGAGTGCCTCCTCCATCCCCCCCCACCACTCCACACACCCTGTTTGCCCGTGAGCCTGGGGAACTTGCAGCTTAAAGCCAGCCACCCCCACGGCAGCATGTACCCCAGCAACAAGAAGAAAAAGGTGTGGAGAGAGGAGAAAGGTAACCGGCCCCGCGGCCCCGGGGGCGGGCGGCGGGTGGGTGGGGGCGGGGGCCCCGCGGGGCGGCGCGGCGCCCTCCGCCCGCAACCTCCTCGCTCCCTCTCGGCCGGTGCCGCTCCAGCCGGTGGCCGCGTCCACGCGCGCGCGCACGCCGGCGGCCACGCGCCTCGCATCCCCCCCCCCTTCTCGCCCCCCGGGCACCTGCGGCTCGCGCACGTGCCGGCGCACACCCCTCTAAGGCGCCGGGCCACCTCCTACCCTGCATGGTCGCCTTCCAGCAGGCGAGCGTCCCCGGGCTAGGTGCAAGTTGGTCGGGACCCCAGCTGGGACTTTGCACCTCCCGCTGGATGTCCCGCGGACAGGTGCCCAGCGGTGGCTCCCTGGCTGCTTGTCGTTTGAGCCTGGGCGCACCTGCACCTGCACCTGCCTTCCTCTGGTCCCCCCTTCTTCTGTCCTCCCTTCATCACAAACTGGCTTGGGGTCCCCGCTCTGCTCAGCTGCAGTGTGACTTCTGAAATTTGGAACCTAACTGGAGCATCTGGTCGGCGAGGATAAGCGCCTTCGGAGAAGTCTGAATGGGCTTTCCTCAGCAGTGTGTTTCTCTGTTACAGCCTCATTCATAGTATGAAGTCGCACGGAGTAAGGCTGCGTGCACTCCGTGAATGAACCCTTCCCTGAGTTTTGTGCACTGCGAGGCTTATCCAAATCTGTTAGATTGACAGTGGCACTGATTCCTTTAAGAAGCGTAACTGTGCTATCCAGTCTTTTTCCTCCTTCTATCTCGTTTCAGCTCAACAGGGCATATTTTGATGTAATGCTTGAGTCTCTGGCATATTTTTCTGTATCTTTTTACCGTTTTTATACGCCCTCCCCCACCACATAAAAACCATTGCATTGCTACTACCCACTTGCACCAAATCCGTATATAATGGATGAAGTTGAGCAAGAGTGTACAAATTTCTCTGGGCTATCTCCTTACAGAAGAGGGATATAAAGGGGCGACTAGCTTGAGAGTTGATTTTCTTGCTGATAACTTGTTAAAGGTTTTTATTGCAAGCCCCTGTCCTTTGCGAACCTTTTGACCAAACAGTAGACTTAAGAGTGAGAATTAGAAAGAATTCTCTAAATAACATGGACTTTAACAATGCTGGAAAAAAGGTGTGAGGGAAGTTTTCAGATTAACCCCAGGGAAGAATTAATATGATTGGATTGTGCGGTTAAAGTGTCTTAAATATTGAAAGATTTGCTTTAGTGTCATTGTTTCAATGAATGTGAGTGTTGAGAAAACCAGAACTTCAAGGTGTCACAAAACAAATGCTGTTTAGAATGTCAGACTGATAGCAAGGCTGGGGCTAGTATAGCACTTGCTAACCCTCAGAAGACCTCTACAGCCAGCACTGGGAAAAACTAAACAACAAGTGAGAGTTCAGGCAAGAGTCCGCTGTGTGAAGCAGTGTGGCGTTTTACTAATGCTGTGCTTTTGTAGTAGCAGTTTCACTTGTACTCTCCTCAGTGAGCACTGGAAAATCATACCCATCTTTCCTGATGGCCTTGAGATGTTAGCTTTGCATAACTGCTGGCAGTAAAACAACAGTGCAAAATCACTTACATTGTTCTCAGATGCAGGGATTGTTGAAACTATAGTGAATACCTAAGAACTATTTTTATGTTATATTAGAAAAACAGCTCCTCAAGTAAGATCTATACACATGGACTGTGATGGTGAACTGATACTTCAGAATCTTTCTTTAATCTCTCTCTCTCTCTCTCTGTCTCTCTGTCTCTCTCTCTCTCTCTCTCTCTCTCTCTCTCTCTCTCTCTCTGTCTCTCTCTCTCTCTCTCTCTCCTTTTGTTTCCTCTATAGGAAAAAAGATAACCAAATGCTTTTAAAATTAGTTAAATTACTTAACATCTGGATGGCAGTTTCCCTTTCCTCCTTTCCTCCCAGTCCTCCTCCCCCACCTCCCCTCTCCCCCACTCCTCCTCCCTTTCTCTTCAGAAAAGGGGAGTCCTCCCATGGATATCAGCCTTCCCTGGCATAGCAAATTGCAGTAAGACTATGTGCATCGGATCCCAAAGGCAGGCAGCAGAGTGAGAGACAGCCCCTTCTCCCACTGTTAGAGTCTCACACGAAGACCCAGCTTCCAGCTGTACAATTGTTATATATATGTGTGGAGGGCCTAGGTCAGTCCCATGCATGCTCCCTTAACAAAGTGTTTTTATTTTTTAAATAAAGAAGCAAATGTACAAGGAAGGCTTTTAATAAAGCTACTTTCTTTTGTCTCAAACTAAGGTGTTTTTGCATGAGGCTCAAAGTTAAAGGGATATATTACGAAGTGAACACTTTGTATCTGTCGTATCAGGATGTCTGTTTCTGGAATAGTAAAAGTGTGAAATGTCATCCGTTATTCCACCAACAAGCTCAGGATTTCTCCTGTAATAAAGAGACCAATGGGAAGCATGACCTTTTCCTTTTCATCCCACTGGGGAGTCGATGGCTTAGTACTTTTGCAGCTGTTACTGAAATCTAGATGAAGGCTTACCCAGTTCATTGAAATGTCAAGGCATTTCAGAAACATCTTATAATTCAGTACACCATGTAGTAAGTAGAACTGTTTATATACTTGGTTTTCAGAGAAAGGATTCATTATAAAGATGAAGCATTAGTAAAAGAACATTTTTGGTAATGCCTGAGAAACCACGTGTATGCCTTTTGCCTTTTATAGGTTCTATTGCTTAAACAACCGAGTTCTTGAAAAGCACATATGTTTAATAAATACTGTTCTACTATTTTGAGCCCTAATTTAGAATCATTTAATGTGTATTTTCATTTCAAGTATTGCAGTTTATCTCTTTGTTTATATTGTATTACGTTTGGTGCTGTCTTTGCTCTAAGTATGCATTTACTTCTAAATCAATGGAATGGCAGTTTTATTTCTGTCTGTAACTTCTGACATTTACATAAACAATTGCTTCATAATGTCCCTCAGCCTGAAGTCTAGCTGTAATAATTCTGCATCTGTGATCTGAGCTTCTAAAGCAGTGCTTTAGCCATTGAGGGTTAGCCCCCTTTTCTGCTTTGTGAGCTAATCCTGAATTTATGATTTCTTTCAACCCTCCTATCCTACCTATTATTCTAGAATGAACAGATGTCACTGACTTTTTAAGTCACAGAGAATGTAAGTTCCACAGAACCATAGTTGCCATAGCATGTTCTCCATGGTGTCATGGATTGTTTCTCTACACATAATTTAGCTTTTATTCCCTACGCTCTTTTCTTCTTTGTTTATAAGGTTAACCTGTGCTTGTGCTCTTTATTCAGTTGTTTGAGATCTTCTGCCATCATTTGTTTACTCTTGGGTATGTTCAGCTTCTCATCATCTTCATCTTTTCTCTACTGTTTGCACAGCATTTGTTGTCCTCTCTGCCTCTCTCCCTCCCCACCTCTCTCTTTTAAGACAGGGTCTAATTCCGTGTAGCTTAGGCTGGCCTAGAACTCATTCTGTAGCCCAGGTTAGCCCTGAACGTGTGGCAGTACTCTTGTTTTAACCCACAAGTGCTGAGATTCCAGGTGTGGGCCACTATATTAGGTCTCACTTTCTTTTTATTTAGTACCTCATAGTCTCATGGATTTCAGTTATATTTTAATGCAATGAGTGTTTATAAAGTCATCCAGTAATGTTGAATATACTAAGAACATGGTTAGGGAAGGCCTGCTTTGTGCTCTGTGCTGTCTTTAATGCCTCAGATGCCTTACGTCATTTTACTCTCATGAACATCACTTGTATGAAGTGATGGAGGGTGAAGCTTTAAATGCAGTCGTCCCATTTTGGGTCCTAGTTAGTACTGTTTTCCAAGCTCTGGGACGTTAGGTGAGTTGTTTGGCCTGTCTGCTTTGGTTGCCTCATGGAAAAGTTCAGAATAACACCCGTCGAATTAGCTCAATGAAGGAATCGAAACAAAGAGATGAAGGGATGGGTCTAAGGCCATACGGATTTATGTAACGTCTTAGGTTTTAGTCCAGACTCTATTAGCCAGTGCCGTGTTTTCAGTACTGTTGACCACCAGTTGATAAGACAGTGGCTTTGTAAAGCAATTCTTATCTTCTCTGACCTTCCTGTTGAAGTTCCTTGTGTTTATTAAAGCTTTTTTTCCCCTGTATCACTTGGCCTTTATAACCTTGCTGACAACTAGGTTTTATTTCATTCTTCTTTATAACTGTTGTCAAATTTGAGATGTTGTCTCTTTTCTTCTTTCCTGTTTTCTGTCCTCTTTTCCTCTACGACCAAATTTTATATCTTACCTTAAAAATAATAGTCTTAGATTATTTTCTGCTTCCTAGTGGAGCGTCTTGTGCACATACCAGGATCTTCATAATCAATTTTAAATTTGTAGTTTTCTTTATAGAGGGAAGACAAACGACTCAGTGTGTTGTACAAATCCCTGTACAAGTTTGCTTTACTTTAGCTTTGGCTGTTTTTCACTTCTGTGGTCCTTCCTCTCCAGATAACATCTTACAGTTTCATTAAGCTACTGATACAGTTCTGTTTGTTGAAATGTCCTCACTTTTTACCTCTTCATGGGAAGAGTCTTAACTGTGCTTCATTAGTAATGACTTGTTATGAAAATTACCTTAGTGATATAAACATTGGAAATCTTTAGCGCCCAGTGGTCCCTTCAATAAATAGCATCTGCTATTTTAAGATGCTGCGAATTTTGTTTTTTTAATCTTAAAACTAAGATGTGTATTTAAAATGTGTATATTCCACCACCACGATGCGATTACAGAATTGAGAGCACACTGTCATTGCTGAGTGGCGGCTTTGTGAAGTGGAGGAAACAGCTGTGAAGGTATATTTTGTGCTCTCGCTGTTTGGGCATGGCTGTTTCTGAAGTCTACATTTTATTTAGTTGATACTATTTTGTGTCTTATTTATTTGCTCTTATGCTCTGTGAACTGAAGAGTCATTGCAAATGTACACCTTGCACGTACACCATGGTCGTAGATGATGAGCTCATCCCCTGAGCTACCTCAGGAGCTTTGTCTCCACCAGCTTTGATGTTATGTTTCCTGCTGCTATGGAATTAATTTGACCTCCTTTAACCCTCAAATATGAACTTACTGGCTTGTACTTTGGTTTGCCTTAAGACTTTGGTTAGTGTAGCATGATTAATATTTATAAATGTATTCAGTAATTCCCAAGATTTAAATTTAAATACAAATGGAGATTCTGCTTTTATTTTGCAAGAACGTTTGCTGAAGATGACCTTAGAGGAGAGACGCAAAGAATACCTAAGGGACTATGTTCCTCTGAGCACCATCCTGTCCTGGAAGGAGGAGATGAAGAGCAAGGGCCAAAATGATGGTAAGTTTCCCAGGATGCTTTTTTAGGCAGTTGCTGTTCCCATGTATTGAAGGTTCTTGTAGTATAATGGTTGGCAGAAATGAATAACGGAATTCACAAAGGAAGTAGTTTTGAAATTATTGCTTTGCTTTTTGAAATTATTGTTTGCTTGCTTTTAGTTAGCTGTAACATCCTTCTAAAACTCAGGAATGCATAGTAAAATAATCCATGTTCTGAAACATCCCATGTTTGTAATATAGTGCTCTTTTACAGGTTCCTTTTCATTCTTTAAAAACTATTTTGCAGCATATCTAAGAGAAAATGCTATAGAGATTTACTTACTCGTGGTGTGGCTATTTTAAAGATTGCATATGATTAAGAGAGTGTATTGCAATGCAGGAAAACACTAACATTTCAGATAACCTTAGAGGATGTGTGTTTTATATGGTATGGTATTATGTCTACATGTAAAAACACTTGACAAAATTTACTTAGTCTTTTTGATTTAATGAAAGTCTGAATTGTATTAGACTCTAGACAGATTTTTAAGCATTAAAAAGGCACATAAAAATGGGTCATTCAATATCAAGCAGTCAGCCCCAAATTATATACACACAAGCAGTACTAAATAGACGCTGCAAGTTGTATTTATATATGTATGCATTTTATATATCTATCTATCTATATCTATATCTATACACACACACACACACACACACACACACACACACACACACTTTGATTTGATGAAAAAAATATATCCTCCAAAGAAAAGGAGGACATTAATTTGCAGGGAGATAAAAGGGAAAAGTTGGATTGGGAAAAGGAAAGGAAGGAAATAATGTAATTATAGATTAATAAAACTTTTTAAAAGGTTCCCAACAGGAAATCATACATTTAACAGATGTTGGATATACTTATTTCAGCATTAATTAATAGTCATTGGTATAAATCTTGATATAAAGTCTAGACATATAGAACACTTCAGAACAAGGGAATTTGCTTTATGAAGTGGACTTGAACAATTCCTTAGATTGATGGCAGTATGCAGGGTCCAAAGTATCTTGGGCTCAGACAATGAAAACCAAGTGTAGAACAAAATCTGTGGAGAAAATCAGCTGATTTAAGCTTTAGTGTTTGTAAAAAACAAAAAACAAAAAACAAAAAACAAAAAATCCCAAAAAACCAACACAGTTAGGGTTGAGTTTTAGACACCCTTCTTTCTTAAAAGGTGGAACAGGTGTGGTGATGTGTGATGTGTGATGTGAAGCTGAGGCAGGAGCATTGCTACAGGTTTGATAGCTTGGGTACATAGTAACTTCAAGGCCAGCCTAGCCGGTGCAGCCACACCCTATTTAAAAACAAACAACTGCAAATGCAAAGCTTGTTAGGCTGAGAGTGAAAAGGTCTTTAATGGATAGGCAGGGCAGTGACTGCACCTCAAGGTTTAGTGGCTTCCTAGAGCAAGCAGATTATAGGTCGTTCATGTTTGACCTCCTGCCCATTACTTTCAATAAAGGCAAGTTGTTTTTAGCGATTGTCTCATTAAGGCATTGAAAGGGAAGCTAGTGCTGTGTAATGCAAGAGCACAGGGCCAGAGATCTGGAAAAGAGGGTTTCTGCCTTTCCTTGTATGGGTCCAGGTATCTCTGTCTTTTGTTTATAAGCAACTGGTATTTAATACTTAGCTCCATGCCTAGCAAACCTCCCTTTGTCTTTCCTTTCTCTTTCATCTCATTGCCTTCTTGATCACTCTTGTAGCCGGTCAGTTATCTAAGGACATGGCACATGATGTTCCTTTTAACACATTCGGTCTCTTGTGATAGAGTTAGAGTCCTGCTGTTGCTGGAATAATTCAAAGAACAGTAGCTGCTGTGCATGTTGGAACCACTCTCTTCTGTTTAGGGACTTGGCTTTCTTTTGGCCTATTTCTGTTTTCTTAATTAATTAAATTTTTTATATTTACTTATTTATCTATTTTATTATGTAAGTATATAAGTGTGTGGGTGGGTGAGTTACATTAGGCCCACAGCCCACATGTCCAGGTCAGAGGACATCCTGCAGGAGTCAGATCTCTACTTTTACTCTATGTGTTCTGGGAATATAGTTGAGGGTTTCAGGCTTCGTGGCAAGCGCCTTCCTCTGCTGAGCCAGCCTGGGCAACTGCTTTTTAAAGGTTCAGCCAACAAGTAGCCACATGTAGTTGAATTTCATTTCAGAACTCATAGTCGTTTGGTGTGTTCAGGAATACCAAATTCTAAAACACGTCTGTCAAATTAGAAAATATACACTGAATAACTCCTGACATGTTCTTTCCTTACAGGACACTGTGTATTTAATCCAGTGTGCCAAATATGAGCTGATGATTTATAAGTGATACACAGTTACTTTATGCATTACTTTTTTTATGCCATGCTGTTTTGAACCTGAGGGCATTCCATGGGGAGTTAGGCGATGTGATCTGGATTGTATTTCTATTCAACAGTGTTTTATTCTTTACATGTGACATTTGAAATGTGATTTGCCCTTCCTTGCCTGTTGTGACCTGGAAGCTGGTGGCTTCCTTATTACAGAAGTGATGTTTGCTAATTTTCCACATTGTACACATTTTACACATTCTTCATATGCATGTTCTTCCTGTCATCTCTTTATTACTAAGCCATAATAAAATATCAGTCGGTTTTAGTATTTTACTACTTTAAAAGATGTTTAGTTAACTAGTGAATATAATCATTATGTACATGCGTGAACTATCATAGTAAAATTCATTGTTTAAAATTAGACACGATAGACAGCTGCACATATGAACTCACAGAGGTTATGTCAGCATGTGTAAGAAGTGAGCAAGGGCGAGAAGTGAGCAAGGGCGAGAAGTGAGCAAGGGCGAGAAGAAGTGAGCAAGGGCGAGAAGTGAGCAAGGGCGAGAAGAAGTGAGCAAGGGCGAGAAGTGAGCAAGGGCGAGAAGTGAGCAAGGGCAAGCCAGATAAAGTTCCAGCATGGAGATGGGCATGAATTCCTGTCCCTAGCTGAGGAACGATTGGCTTCTGATAGCTACTTAGTAGGACAGTTTTCTTCAATGGCACATTGGCCACACGCCAAGGCAGGCCCCACATCTACGAGTAGTTGGTTAGTACACACTGGACTGGTGGTTTTAAAAAAAGAAAGAAAACCAGAAACTGGGTGAGCAGAAATCAGGGAGGAGCTGGGGGAGGGGACCAACATGACCACAATACATTGTATGAAAGTCTCAAAGTAAGTATTAATAAAAACATTATTTAAAATAAAAAATATGGAGCTGAGTGTGGTGGCACATGCCTGTAACTCAGCACTCAGGGAGGCAGAGGCAGGCAGATCAATTTGAGTTCAAGGCCAGCCTAGTCTACAAAGATAGTCTAGGACATCCAAGGCTACACAGAGAAACCCTGTCTCGAAAAACCTAAATAAATAAATAGATAGATAGATAGATAGATAGGTAGATAGATAAATGTATAATTAATATATGCTCATAAAATACTGTAGAAACTTTATTGTTGAGAGGTGTGGCATAATGGGGCAATACAGTAAAGCTCTCTTAAAAATGTATATGTAAAGCTTCTCAGACTACTTTGAAACAGTTTGTATATATCAGTTTTATCTATAGTTGTATATAAATATGCTTTTATATATACATATATATCTTTAAAAGATATTATCATGGAAAATTTGCAATTCGTTAATATAGCTAAATATCCAATTAGTATGTTCGTTTTCCCATTGTCTTAGTTACTTTTCTGTTGCTGTGACAAAACATTCTGACCAAAGCAACTTGTAAAAGAAAACATTGAATTTGAGGTTCACAGTTCCCAAGATTTAGAATCTATGATTCATGGTGGGGAGCATGGCAGACAGCAGGCAGGCAGGCAGGTGCTGGAGCAGTAGCTGAGAGCGTGTGTCTGATCCATAAGCAGGAGGCAGAGAGAGGGGAGTGGGAGGGGAGAAAAGTATGTATGTGAATGTGAGAGAGTGTGTGAGTGTGTGTGTGTGTGTGACTGTGTGTATGGGAGTGTGTGCATGTATGAATGTGTATATGAGTGTGTGACTGTGTGTGTGTGTGTGTGTGTGTATGAGTGTGTGTGTATGAGTGTGTTTGTATTTGCTTATGCACAGGTACCTGCAGAGGCCAGAAGAAGGGGAATGAGGGAGAATTGGAAGGAAAGAGAGAGAAGGAAAAGGGGAGAGACGGAAGGACTGTGGGGAGGAGGGGAAGAAGAGAGTATGCGTGAACTAGTGCTAACTCAGAAATGGCCCCTGTGGCACACCTTTTCCAACAAGGCTGTACCTTCCAATCCTTGCCTGACAGTTCTGCCGTCTGGAGACCGAGTCTTTACACATATGATCCAATGGGGGCTATTCTCATTTAAACTACCACACTGTTGTCTTAACGTGGGCTTGATTTCGTATTGCTGCTTATCTGAATCAAGATCCAAACAAAAGGTGCTGAAGAGATAGCTCAGCAATGTAAGAGTGTGTGTTATTTTTCAGAGGACTAAAGTTCCTCAAACCTCCTGTAATTCCAGCTCCAGGGGGCCTGATGCCCTCTTCTGGCCTCTGAAGGAGCCTGCACATGCAAACACACACTCTTACACCTCTCCACCACACATAAATAACTAAGACTTTAAAATTCTTTAAAAAAAAAAAGATCTTAACAAGGTCAATATATTGTATGTAATCTTGGTTAATTTTAATCTGTATTTAGTTCTTCTTCTGCCCTTTTCTTCCTGATTATTTATTTCTTGAATACACTGTAGATTTTTTGGTATTGTGTAAGTTTTCTTTTCCACCCTATCACTGTGACATCCTTACACTTGTTCTCTGTCTCTCTTTCTCCTTCCTTTCCTTTCCTTTCCTTTCCTTTCCTTTCCTTTCCTTTCCTTTCCTTTCCTTTCCTTTCCTTTCCTTTCCTTTCCTTCTTCCTTCCTTCCTCCTTTTTTTTTTTTTTTTTTTTTTTTTTTTTTTTTTTTTTTTTGAGATAGGGTTTCTCTGTGTAGTCTTGGCTGTCCTAGGCTTGCTTTGTAGACCAGGCTGGCTTGGAACTCACAGCGATCTGCTGCCTCTGCCTCCCTGAGTGCTGGAATTAAAGGCGTACACCACCACGCCATGCTGTGTTGGTTTCTTGTTAGTTAAACCCCAGAGCAGTGCTTCTCAACTTTCCTAATGCTGTGACCCTTTAGTACAGTTCCTCATGATGTGGTGGCTCCAGCCATAAAATTAGTTTTGTTCCTGTGTCATAACTGTAATTTTGCTACTGTTATGAATCATAATGTAAATGTCTTACATGCAGATGCCCTTAGGCAACCGCCATGAAAGGGTTCAACCTCATCAAGGGTCAAGACCCACAGATTGAGAACTACTGCCCTCGAGGGTTATTCAGGTTTAGTTTAAACTTTTTTGAAAAAATGCTTTTAGATTATTGTGCCTTTTCATGCATCAGATCACAGAGTAGAGAGCGTCTGACTCTGTCTCCCTCCTTGGTGATAACATTGGCCACTGGGATCACATCTGGTATAAAGTCCCCTGTAAACTTCTGATAACGGCCATTGATGATTGCAGCTTAGGTCAGTTATTTCATTAGTGGTTGAAAATAGTGTTAATGGATTTTATTCTTCCTCTGTACTTTATTATTATATATACTAGGAGGCTCTTGAGTTTACTATGTAGCCAGTGGTGACGCTGAATTTCTGATTCTCTTGCCTCCGCCCCATAACTGCTGCAGTTAATAAGTATGTGCCACCATACAACCCAGGACTTCATTCATGACAGAAAACTACCAGCTGAGCTACATTTCTAGTCTATGAATCATTATTTTGAATGTTTGAAGAACAGTTGAGGAAAATAATAATACATATTTATAATTACTTTATTCAAATATATTCTTTGAAAAAGGTTTGGTTAGAAGAAAACTTCACATTTCATATCTTATAAATGTCCAAATCTGATACATAGGTCATTTAGCAAACGCTAAACTCTACAATTCTGAGGTGTGCAGTCTATAAGTCTGAATTACTTAAACATTTTTTGAGGTAAGTGCAAATATTTTGACTGGTATAGGTTGGTTATAGAGTAGAGGCACATTTATAATCTTTAGTTTCTTTCATATTAAAATTAGTAGCAAACAGTTCAGTATTGTTGACTTTCCTTTTGTTTGAACTAATTTCTCCTCTTAAAAATTATATCTGTGGGAAGCAATGGCCTATCAGATGTGGTACTGCTTGTCCCAACTTCTTAGGAGGATAGAGCAGGCAGGTTTTAAGTTAGAGGCTTGTCTGCACAATGGTGTGAGATCTTTTCTCTCAAAAAATACTGTTTTTTTCTTTTAAAGAGAAAGAGAAAGGAAAAAAAATTAGCCCCCAACTGCTGGATCTTTTATTCTGTTTACTTTGATATCTACTTTGAGCAGGGTTTAAAATCCTGGTCAGTGAATGACTTGTCTATCAAGCTGAAAAGTAATGTTTATAAATCATTAAAAATATCCTTTTTATTTGTTATGATTTTTATTTTACTTTTAATTATATATTCTTTGGTAATTTTATATACAAATTTAATGTGTTTACATCCTTTCCTTACTAATTCACTCCAACTCCTGTGGCGACCCTATTTCCAGACCTCATATTTTTTTTAAGTGTTTTTAAATCATCTTTCAATATTAGTATATACCCCAGTACTTTTTTATTTTAGTAAGTTTGTAACATCCACTTTTGTTTGTCAGTATGTTTATTAATTATAAAGACTGACTAAATTAGAATGTAAATGCTTATTCTGCAGAACAATATATAGAGAAGGATGAGGTAAGAGTTTTGTTGTGTATGAATGCAGTATTTTACTTTGTTTTTGTTTTTTCTTCTCTCTGCTTTTTACTGAAAATAAAATTTTCTCATGTAATATATCCTGATTACAATTTCGCCTCCCTCTACTTTTCACTGTTTCCCACCTTGCCTCCTATCTGGATCCACTCTCTCTCTGTCTTTCATTAGAAAACAAACAACTTTCTAAGAGATAATAATAAAATAAAACAAAAGCTAACATGTTGGAATTGGACAAAACAAAACAAAACAAACAAACATACGGAAGACTCCAAGAGAAGTCACAAGAATCAGAAACCCATTCCTTCGCACACTCAGGAATCCCATAAAAATACTAAACTAGAAGCCATAATATTTACACAAAGGACCTGCTGCAAATCAGTGCAGGCCCTGTGTATCCTATACATGGCGCCTCAGTCTCTGAGTTTTATCATAATGATTTAGAAGGCCTTGTTTTCTTGGTTTATCCCCTCTAGCTCTTACACTCTTTCTGTTCTTAAAAATAAATAAATAAATAAAAAGCAATGTAGTAGTAAAATGACCCCCAATGGAATTCTGCCATACTCATGATCAGTACCTTGCTCAGCCATCATCAGAGAGGCTTCATCCTGCAGCAGGTGGTTATAAATACAGAGACCTGGGAGGGAGGGCGAACGGGAAGTGAGGTAATAACAAATAAGATGTAATCTGAATAAATTACTTAAAGTAAAAAAAAAAAAAAAAAAATACAGCGACCCACAGCCAGACACTATGCAGAGAATGAGAGACCTTGGAACAAAAAGCCACAAATGAGATAGATGTCCTCATCAACCCCTCCCCTGAGGGCTGAAGGAACCTGAGGAGGAGGAAGAGGCAGAATAAGTTTAGTTTTTAACTGGATAACTATAAAAAGAGAAGTTGGGGCTGAAGTGCTGGTGGCAGTGGCCAGTAAAGTTCTTGCTATGCCAAGTGTGAGGATCCAGACTTTGGATCCCTAGAACCCACTCAAAAGCCCTGGTGCTGGCTGTACTCCCAGCACTTGGGAGGTAGGTACAAGGGATCCCCAGGGCAAGCTGGCTAGGTAGGTTAGCTGATCAGCAAGTTCTGGATTAAATTCAGAGTCTTTGCACACACATACACACACACACACACACACACACACACACACTCACACTATTTTAGACTTTACAGTATTAACTACCTTATTTTATTAAGTTTTGGCTATAGTTGGATGATAGGATATAATTGAAGATGACCAAATAATTGGGAAAATGGTATTAAAACAGGATGATTTGATCCAGGCTGTTAGGAAAGAGAAGCAGAGAGACACGTTGGTGCCTGTGAGTTTAAGACCAGTCTGACAAAATGAGTTTTAGGCCAACTAGGGCTATACAGTGAAATGTCTCAATTAATAAGCAAACAAAACCACCACTCAAACATAAACAAAAACAGAATGGAATTCATAGGAATCCAAAAATTAGAAATGTTTGCTACTTAATCTCTCTGTTTTGATCTCTTTTTAGATTATATTCAATTTAAACACTGTACTTTGAAAGTAAAATAATCTGTAGAAGCAGAAAAAAGCACAGCAAAACATTGCAGTTTATTACATATAGAGCCACTGGCTGTATGGTGATTTTATTTTTTCCTTTGTAAATGATCTTAATATTAATTTGATTTTAAAAATGTTAGTTTGGGGGCGAGAGAGATGGCTTAGCAGGTAAGAGTACTGGCTGCTTGCAGAGCGCCTGAATTCAGTTCTTAGCACCCATTGTGGTCTGCTCACAAGCACTTATAACGCTAGTTGCAGGGGATTCCACACTGTCTTCTGGCCTCTATGGGCACTGCATGCACATTGTGCACAGACATACAAGACGGCAAAGCAGCTGTACATATTACTGTAAGAAATAATAAAATAAAAAATTTAAATCTGCATTTAACTTAAGTAACTAAGATCACTCTGTTTTATTCTGTAAGCTGTCATGAAGAGATGTTTCTACATTTAATATTTATATTAAAAACAAACGTTCTGAAGTCTTAAAATGGGCTTTATGTTTTGAGCCTTTGCTTTTTTGTTCTCTTGATCTTTGCAGCTAGCCATCTTTCTTTCTATTTCATGAATGTGTATTGCTTTAGTACTGGTGTCCAATAGTGGCAGGAAGCACTGTTCATCTTACCTGGGAAATTATTGTCATCTTTGAAGCCTTGAAGCTCTAAGACTTTTATTCCCCTTAAAGTATTTACTTACTTTATGGAAACAGTTTCTTTTCTGTGTTCCTTTTCATAGAGTGAAGATAGCCGTCGGCTCTATGTAGTCAATAGCAAGGTTGTCTGATGAGTGTCTGTTTCCTTCACTGTCATTACCATGAAAATAGGCACTGTATTGTCTTTAGTAGCCTTTGTATCCCTGGCTGTCTAGCATCATGCTTTTTGCACAGTAGATGGCCATTAATTGTCCTGGGAGGTGACTAAATGGTAAATTCATTTGCCCATTAATATTTTTATTCATTTTTTCCTTTCTACCTTTTATGTTTTGTAAAGATTCATATGGGAATAAAAGGCTTAGAAATTAATCCAGATACTTTTTTTTTTTAAACGTTTGCTTGTGTTTTTCTAACTCAGGTTTCAGGGTTGTTTGCCTTCCCTATTCTGCTTATATAAGGCATTCTTTGCTATACTGTTTTGCCACATCCCACATCCCCCTTCTTATTTCTATATGTCCTTTTTTCTTTCTTTCATCCTTAGTGCCTCAATACTCTAATTTTTTTCCTTTTAAGTGTCAATCTAATAACTACTATTTCTCCTCCATACAACCTTACCCTATTTCCCTCTCAGTTATAACCTTATTTTTTAACTTCCCCTCCAGCTGTTTTACTCATCCCAATTTCTTCTTTTAAAAGTCAGTCTAATAATTAATCTTTATCTTATATACTATCTTACCCTTCTTCCCTTCCACTCCTAATCTTAACTTTCTTAATAAGCAAGATTATTTTTAATGCTGGTAAACACTTTGCATATTTTTAATATAAAGTTGGTTTTATTAAGTTTCATATGTTGTATAATATAATGGTAAATTTTAATAATAAAGATTTTACTTAACTTTTATATACATATCTAACTAATTGAGATAAGGATGCAAATTCATGGGTCATGTGCATTGCATATTGCTATTTTATAGTATTAACATTGTTACAATGTCAGCTTTTGTAAATCTAAATGGTAACAGAATTGAAGTTGAGTGAAAATATATACAATTGTTGCATTGGTTTTTAAGATGTCCAGTAATAACACTTTTAACATGTTTTCATTTTAAATGTATTCACTTTGGCATCATCAATTCTTCATATTCAACTGTAGGAAGTTATTTTAATATGACATTATTTTAAAACTCTTTGCAGAGTTAGTTAATTGTCTTTAAAGCCAACTATGACTATAGACAGAATTTTGTTCTTGAAAGAGTCACCTTAAACAGCTTCTAAATATTGTAAAAATAAATGGTAACTGTAACTGAAAACATTGAAATTTCTGTTCAGTAATGTTTTTGTGGAATCTTGAGCACTCATTGAATCAGAAATTTGTGAGGTGTGATTATTTGATTTGTGAAGTGGAGAAGATAAAGAATATGAAGTTCTGTAGGAATACACAAATCATAATATGTTTCTTCTTTTCCTCTGCTTAAATTATTTTTCTAGGTGATTTTGACAACATATAAAAACATTTATTGTGCTGTGCAAATAGTATTAAGCAAATTGTTCTTATATTAAGTATATTGAAATATAGAAACCAAACCAATAATCTTAAATCTTATTTTAAAAAATACTTTAAGGTTAACTTTGAATTATGCTTTCAAGATGTAAAGTTCTTCATATATATGTATATATATATGTATATAGTATTCTACTATTTTATTTCATATACTAAGTGAATTTTACAGTAAATGTGAGTTTTACTTAAATATTAGTTGCTCTGTGCAAACAGATACTCCGAGATTGGTAGAAGGTGGTGGTACAAATCTGTATAATTTTGTACAAAGAGAACAAAGGTCCAGTTCCAGTGATCTTCCTGTGTGAGTCTTTGTAACGTGTGCTCCACGCCCCACATACTTATTTTAAATCTATGAATTTCATAACTCTCTTCTTGTATAGAATATTTAATTGCTGAATTTGTTCTGTAAGTATTAAAAACAAGAACTGAAATGTAGCTTATTTTCATACTTAAGTCTTTGACTTAGAAGGCTTTGGATTGTTAATGTATAGATAAGGAGTGCAGTTTAAGAGAAGTGGCCAAGTGCAAAACCTGGAATGTTTTAAGACTGAGACGTACATAAGGAAACTTGAATGTGATGAGAATAATTTTGTGACAGTGAATATAATGACTTAGAGGCTGTGAGAACACCATGCACTTTCTGCTTCATTAAAGCAACCATTTCCCTCTTTCCTTGGAGATACGTCTCTTCTTTCATATTTTTCCTGTGTCTGATAAACACCCATTTTTTTCACTTATCTCTGTATCTTCTAGTTTTCTAATATATCCATTCATTCTTGGATTCACTCTCTCTTCACCTACTTACCCTCCTTCCCTCCTTCCCTCCCCTTCTTCCACCCCCAAGTGTGTGTGTGTGTGTGTGTGTGTGTGTGTGTGTGTGTGTGTGTGTG
>OU015742.1:9104337-9130632 GCA_907169655.1 Acomys percivali | reverse complement strand
TGTGTGTGTGTGTGTGTGTGTGTGTGTGTGTGTGTGTGTGTGTGTGTATTCAGGGATGGGAGAGGTTGTCAGCTTCCCAGTACATTCTTGTAAGATTTTAAACTACTTAATTTTTGTGATAAAATACAATATAAAATTTACCATTTTAATCTTTTTCAACAGTACTGCTGGCATAGTACAAGATTCTCATTGTTGTCCTTTTACGTATAGAATTCAGTGGCATTAAGTGAATTTACAGTGTATGTAGTCATCCCTAGTATATATAGAACTTTTTCATCTTTCTAAATAGAAAATTTATACTTGTGAAACAAATCTGCTAGTTTGTCCTACTCACTCAGCTACTATTATTATCTAGTCTATATTCTGTTTCTGATTTTTGTTCTTGATAACTGATGTGAGTAGAATTATACAGTATTTGTCTTTGTGTCTGGCTTATTACACTTAATATAACACATCATAGATTCATCCATGTTGTCTCATGTATCAGGATTTTGATTTTAGTGTCATATCTAAGAAATTAAATCAAATATCATGAAGACTTTTTTTTTTTAAAAAAAAGAGTTTCATGGATTTTTGTCACAATTAGGTTTTGATTCACTTTGAGTTAATTTTTGTGTATAGTATAGTTAGATTTTATTCTGCATATGGATGTCTAGTTTTCAAGTATCTTTTATTTAAAAGTCTTTTCTTTTAAAGATCTTTGGTTAGTCATGACACTCTTTGGAGTTTCAGCTTTAAAATGTTCCATTGATCTATAAACGTGGGCTAATGCCAAAATCATGCTTCTTTGATTAGTGTAACTTTGTAGTAAGTTTTGAAATCGTGAAGTATAAGTCCTTCACTTCTTTCTTTTTTTTGTTATGATGTGGAGTATTTGGTATTTATTGAGATTCTGTATGAGTTTTGGGATTCTTTCTTTTCACAAAACACCTTCAGGATGTTGATAGAGATTGCGTGAAGCTGTAGATCCCATTGGGTAGTAGTATTATCTTTGTCATATTTTGTCTTTCTGTCAATCAATGGTATGTCTTTCCGCTTACATTGCTTTTAATTTTTAAAATAAGCTATTTTCATTTTCTGTGTAGAGTCTTTCACCTCCTTGGTTTGTTTCATTCTTTTTCAGGTCATTGTAAATGCAACTGTTTTAATAATTTTTTAATCAATAATTATTTTTATAAATGTAACTGATATATGTATATAGTTTTATATCCTGCAACTGTTCTGAATTCAAGCTAAGGATCATGTTTTTAATCTCTCTCTCTCTCTCTTTCTATATATATATGTATATATATAATAACTGTGAACAGGGAGAATTTACTTCTTTTCCACTTTGCATGTCTTTCATTTCATCATCTGGTATATTTACTCTGGCTAAAACTTTCAGAACTATGTGATGAGAGGTAGTGAAAGTGGGCATTATTGTCTTATTCTGATTTTAGGGTAAATGCTTTCATTCTTTCATTATTGAATGGGATGTTATTTATGGATTTTATGTTTCTATTCTGTTAATTATTAAAATTTTGTATATTCCTGTTATGTTTAGGAAATTTCCATTTACCTGCAGTTTATTGAATATGTGTATTATGTGAAAGAGAATTGGATTTGGTCAAATGTCTCTCTGTGTCATTTGAGGTAATAATGTAGTTGTTGCTTCTTAGTCTTCTGCCCCCAAAGTATAGTAGATTGTGTGTTTCTGGGAACATGTCAATGTCATTTAGAGGTGTAGGCCTGGCAGTGGTACCTGTGAGCTTTGTTCTTATCTTGGACCAAGTATCAAGTCGTGTGGTCATATTTATCAGAACCCTGAAATTTTTTATTGTAGTTACATGCTAAAGAAGAGAGTAAATCAGAAAACTAGTTCATGTAAATAGCAATTATAGAACATCACCACTCACTTGGCTTCTGAAATAATCATATTCTGTTGAAACAGCTGCAGAATACACTATAGCTTTGTATTCCATTAAAGAAGGAAAAATAAACATTGCTAATTAAACTGTTATGCATTATTTAAAAATTACCAGTTTCAATAAATATAAAAACAATACTGTCTCTTTGAGTCTGGTCCAAGCACTTTCGAATTGACTCAGGTGTTCCTTTTACCACGTTTTCCTCCAATGTACAGAGAAGCAATTGACGTCAATTGGTTAAAGTACTTACTCCTAAACTGTCTTGGCTTTCAGAGTCCATTGTATCTGAATGATTTCTTTCTATCTAGTTGTTGACATGTATATTTTCCCACAGGACATTGTTCTGTGGTGTTGACAGAGTTGATGATACAATACTACTTCAAAATGTACTCTACTTTTAGCTGAAGTTTTTGTTTCTAAACCATTTATACATCTGCTCTGCAAGATTTAATGTTGTCATACCTGGCTACTTTTAGATTGTATTCAGCAAATTACTAGGATTAATGTCCTTTTCACAAATGATGATTAAATAAATTCTTGTCTGTATGCTGAGAGGTTACAGATGGCTTATTACATCACCAGTAATGATAACAAAAGCAAGGAAAACTGTCAACACAACTTCAAGAGCAACAATAATTGTCCTAATTGTGATAGATCACCTGCCACCTTCAGAAGTGTTAAAGTGCTTTAATATAAATCTTCGAATTAGAAATATATAATAAATTAAATTTCAATAGAAATTTAAAATATTGTTTGGGGGGGGGAGGGAGAGAAAAAGAGAGAGAGGGTGGTGATGAATTTGTGAGATCCATTAGGGTTCTGTTAGGTAGCTCTAACTAGCCTGGAGCTCTAACTAACAGTGTAGACAGACTAATCCTGAGCTCATGGAGATCCACCTGCCTTTGCCTCCTTAGTGTTTGAATTAAAGGCATGTGGCACTGTACCTGGTGGCTCAGTTTTTATATTTTAATATTTGGGTTTTTTCCCCCTCCAGTGGTAACTAGTCTAATAAAAATACTGTTTTTGAATGTTATTAGATGACATTTTAGCACATTATGATATCTATTTTGGAAAATGATAACATAGGGTAGGTAACGTGTGACTAGCTATTATTAAAGGCTCAAGGCAACATTTTGGAACATTTGTATGAAGTTATGCATCTGATTTTAGAACAACAAAATAACAATTTTAGAAAATTAATTTACTCATGTTGAATTGAGTCCTGAAAGTGCACTTTCTGTCATTGGAAATAAATATTCCAAGGGTTTCTGGATTAAAATCAGTCAGGCGTAGTAAAAGCAATTTTTTTTAATGGTTGATAATTGACCAAGTTGTCTAATGTGCCCGAGCTGACTGTAAGATTCCTATTCTAAGCTTGTATTTAGTGACATTTCCTTTCTGACCATTGTTGGTGTGACATAGTAGTGCATCTTCGTGATCAAACACCTATGAGTCTATTCAAAGACAGCAAAATGGAGATCAGCATTCTGTTTATTCTGTTAACTAAGTAAGTACATATATTAAACCAGGCAGTCCTTTGCAATATTGATTGGCACGGTAGGAAAGTGGAACTAAGAAATGATATTTTTCCTTTGCATATTTGCTTGTAAAATATTATGAAACTGACTTTTCTGAAGGCACAGGGTATCATCAATTTTCACCGGATTTACTTGGTGATAGAACCATTGTAAATTTTATTCATATTAGTAATAAAACAGTTCTAGGGAGATGACTTACCTGTCTGTCTATCTACCTATCTACACCTCACACACCTTAGTATTGTTTTTTGATTTCTGTAGACAGACCTTGACAGAACAAAGTATATACTTTCTATCTGTAGATCCATCATTGTGGCCTGTCATCTTTTTCACTTTCTCCCCACCACTCCTTTTTTGCTTTTTTTGTTTGTAATCCTGGACCACTGTTGTGACTTTATTGGTGTATTACGAGCTGAGATTTGAAGACAGTGTCTTAAAGAAACAAGTTAGTTGGAGCTAGAGTTGCTGTTCAGCGTAGTGTTCTTGCCTGGCAAGGCAAAACTGGCTTAGATCCTTGCCAGTAGAACATCAGCAGTAACAGATTAAAATAAATAAAAAGTCAGATATGTGTGAAGCATAAGAAATGCAAAGCAATACTGTTTCCATCTTATTGATATGTACATATATTAAAAACACATAAAGAAATCAAACAGGGTAATAAATATCAAGCTTTGGTATCCAGGAGGAAAAGGAAGGTATTTTTCTATTGAAATTTTCTCTACACTCAACAGTGAATAATAGCTATATGTTAACTAATGCTTTATATTGCTTTGTATATTTAAGCTATTTTTTAAAGATTTATTTATTATTTATTATATATACAGCATTCCACCTGCATATACACCTTCAGGCCAGAAGTGGGCATCAGATCACATTATAGATGGCTGTGAGCCACCATGTGGTTGCTGGGAATTGAACTCAGGACCTTAGGAAGAATAGGCAGCACTCTTAACCACTGAGCCATCTCTCCAGCCCTATATTTAAGCTATTTTATAATATTTTTTTAAACAGAGGAAGGCTAGAGGTATAGTTCAGTTGAAGATTGCTTGCTGCTTATGAACTAAGGCCTTGGGTTCTACCCCTAGCAAAAGGAGGTGTTAAAAGTGACACTGAGAGTCACACTGAATTTCCTTGTAGAAAGTAGTAAAAATAGTTATTTATCATATGAGAAAAGTTTAAATAGAGTAGATAATATGGAACTATTAGGAGAGAAACAGGGATTCTGTCAGTAAATAATAGTACGTGTAACAAAAGTAGCATTTTATAAAGTAATAAAATGAAACTTTCCTGTTGTGATAAATTTTTTCAAAGAAGGCACGCTGAAGAAAACTTCTATTAAAACCAAATTTGAATTTCAAGGAGTACCAACAAAGAAAAAAAAATCAAGTTTTCAAGTAGAGTTAAAAAAAGACCTAGCTGAAAATGAATCTGAGTAACGCTTGCTTTTCCTATGCAGCCCTGTACATGAATAGGGATAGTGGAAAATTTTTAGTAAATTCTGAGATGAAAGAGCCATTATCCTAGAGTTCTGTGTTTAGTAAACCTTGTCAAAGATAAACTCATACTTCTTTAAAAGGACTGTGAACTGTGAGAGCAGATAGACATAAATAAATATATTACTTAGAAATTATTAAGCAAAATGAAATGAATCAGAGTAAGAAGCTCTTGACCAAGAGCTTGAAAACAGTGAAAGTCTCAAGCCCATGCACTTTTAAGGTTTATACATGTAAAAGAAAGTACTTCTAATGAAATGGTAGGCATGGAAGAAAAATGACGGAGAATTAAATTATAGATGATTAAATTATATATAGGTAATTAAATTATATATAGGTATAACTTGTGCTACAATGAATGGGAGTAGGTTGGAGGTTAAGGAAAACTATGCTGTATAGTATGCAGTGCAAAGAACTCTTGTGTACAGAGTTCCAGGAGAAGGTACATGGAATACATATTGAAAATTGGAGGAGGCTTTTGATAAAAGAAAGCAAGTGATTTATTCACCCAACTTCCCCATATCTGCATGAAAGAACTGAACGTGTTTGAAGAGACAAAACAGTGAGGCATGGAGACACAGTTGTACTTGCAGGCCAGAGGCAGGGGCATGGATAGTTAGCACAAGGCTTTCTGAACTACATAGCAGGACTCTGTCTCCGTGAGCAGAAATGAATCAAACCAGGCCAAGTGGCATTGAGTAGCAAGCACAGCACTGCGCAGTAAAACAAGGTGACACTGGTGCCACGTTTTTGAGAAAATTCCTTGATGATGCAAAGCAGGCTGAATGAGAGGCACAGAGAAAACCATAATTAAAAATGTAAAGTTTATTGAGCCATGGGAAGCAAGCAGTAAGCAGCACCTCTCTGTGGCTTCTGTATCAGCTCCTGCACCCAGGTTCCAGCCCTGCCTGAGTTCCTGTCCTGACTTTTCCCAATAATGGACTACGATCTGGAAGTATAAGTTGATTTGATTAAACCCTTTCCTTCCCAACTTGCTTTTTGGCTATTGTGTAGAAATCCTAACCAAACATGTTGTTTTTACAACATTGTTAGGATAAAATAGTCAATCAGGATTTTTGGCTTTGGCTTTGGTTTTTCAAGACAAGGTTTCCTGTGTAGCCTTGAACTCTGTAGACTACTCTATCGGCCTCAAACTCACAGAGATATGACTGCCTCTGCCTACCAAATGCTGGAATTAAAGGTGTGTACCACCACCAACCATCCACTAATGAGGGTTTTTTGAAAGATGCAATATGCAGGGGTCCCAGAAACTAAAAATCTGATGGTTAAAATTTTCAAAGGAAGGGTTGGAAATTGAATTGTCAATGTAGAAATAAAGTTGAGTTAGATAAAAGTGACTTGGGACATAGAAATCAGCTACTTCAGTCTTCTGAGGAGACAGGAACAGAAAATAAATAAGTAAAAATAAAGAAAACTTCCTAGTGGCCAAGGAATTTACATGAGTACTAACTAAAATGATATTGACAATATATTCATAAGAAAAGATACCAGGATACATTGTAAAGAAGCAAGATGTGAAAAGTGTGATAATATGATACTTGTGGTCAGAAATTATGTTCAAGTTCATATAATCACAAGAAAGAGGAAAGGACATGAAATGTTAAAGGCTTCTTTTTGAGAAAAACAAAGGAGAAACAAAAGGAATATTTTTTCTTTTTCTTAACACAATGCTGTTCTTTAAGGAATGCCTTTATTTAAAAATTGAAGTGCAAGTTACATTGCACTAAAAGGAGGGTGACAACGTTCAGATAGCAGTACGGATCTAGGCCACTGTAATACTTGCATGCAATCACAAACATGTGCTTCCTTATAAAATATAGTTTTCCATTACTTTTTAAGAAACTATCTTTTCAAAACTCTCACCTAAGTATTTTCATATTTGTCTGAAACTTTTTTTGTGTGTAGAATATTTCTGTGGGGATGACAAGTAACTTCCTTTTGCATATTTTATGTATGATATATATGTAATGAATACCTTAAAATAAGGATCTTGTTTCTTTAGACAGGGTTTCATAAGCTAGGCTGACCTGGTGTTCACTGTGTAGCTCGCCTTTAGCCTGAGGCAGTCCTTGGCTTCAGCCTGTTGAGTGATAGATGTGCAGATGTGGACTACTATTGTTTTACTCACAAAGTAGAATCTCTAGCATCTTTTGTGGAAATGAGTCAGACCATATATGTTAAAATAAAGAATGATGAAGAACAAAACCCAAGAGAATTAAATAGTCAAGATTCTGAGGCCTGTTCTGTTGGGTTGTTTCGGGTTGAATGTAGGAACTGCTCAGTATTAAGATAACAGTAATGAGAACAATCACGGAGGTATAAAGGTGGTACCCTGGGCCGCCTTCACCCTTTCGTGAAGAGATGGATAGAATCCTTGGTCTCAATGTGCCACATCTACTATAAACTTCTGAACCCTCCACCATCATTCAGGACGCATCCCTAATGGTTGGAGAAATGGTGGAGAATGTCACGGAGAGAGAACCTGCAGATCCTTGCCTGAGACAAGTTGTGGAAAGAAAGTCTTACAGGTATTATTCTTCTGTATATTTTGCTTGGTGGCTGTGATTTAACTGGACAGAATAGTTCCTTTTTAAGGAAGAGGTGCGTACTGTGGGGGAGGTTTGGGAGATGGACCACAGTGTCAGAATGGAGCAGTGGTCTTCTCCAAGAGTGGAAGGAATTTTATGAAAGATAGCATCTTTCTGCTTTGTTTTTGTTTTTGTAGTGCTCTTACTGTCATTATAATAAAGGAAATTATATCAGAGTTCTTGAATTCCAAACTTGAATGGGTAATAAGATTTAATGGGAATGTTTAGGTATATAGCATGCAGACTTAATAGTAATAGCTATCAATAATTTCATAAACCAATGGAGAATGTTTAGAAATGTGAATTAGATTTGTTTTTAAAATTTTTCAGTATGTACTTTAAAAGCTGGAAGCTTTTTTATTATATCTCCTTGGTTGTGTTAATTGGCTGCTTAACCATTTGACACCCTGATTTGCTTCTCAGACATGACAGTGTTTAACACAGCTATGCATTTTAATTAAGTGGCTAATTAACTACAGCGCTGTAAGTTTTACTTTCTTGATTCTTCCCTAGAGTAGTGGGGATTTATGTTCCCAGCGTTCAGGAAATGGCTTTTGGTACAGCTCTTGTCTCACTGTATCTTAAAATGTCACAAACTTCTTTTGATTGTGTGTCAGGGAATTTTATAGAATTTTTTTTTTTTGTAGAAAAAAACTCTTCAGGATTTAGTATCTGATTGGTAATTCTCATACACTTTTAGATAGTAAATACACATGATTATATGGAAAGTTTTTTGTCAAACTTAGAGCAGTTGGAATTATACCTGTAACATCCTGTATACATGTATGCATAAACTGGCCAAGGTAAAATAAAAGCATAGAGTAGTAGGAGTTTCTTTTCTTTCTTTCCTTTTGCTTTTTTTCTTTAAAAAGAGATAATTTTGTATTATTTATTTGTTTGTTTGTTTATTTTTTTCTTCCCTAGCTGGGAAATGAGGCCCTTTATCTGCTCTTGTCTTCCAGTCCATTTTGAATCAAGAAAGGCTCATTGAAGACTCCTTTGAGAAGAGTCTGCTTTGAAGAAGGCAAACACAGAGAGGGTGGTGGAAGCGCGCAGTTGTGTTATGTGGGTGAGAACTTCTTGAAGGCAAGCAGACCCAAAGGGTGGGAGACGCATGCAGCTCTGTTGCATGTCTAACACTGACCTTCCTGGAGTCAACATGGCGTCTCTGCAGGGTATAGTCATTAGTCTTGAACATTCAGAAGCACTACTTTGTCTTCCATGAGTGATGACTCTGGCTTTTATTTCAGAAGAGCCTCCAAGATGAGTAAAAATGGTGTCCTCCAAAACTTAAAACATACAGTCTGTAAGTTTATCACTAGACCTTTGTAATATATTTTTCTTGCATTTAAAATTTTTATACTACTCAATGTTAATTGTGACTTTTGTCAAATAAACAACAAATAAATAACTTTTCAAAAGAAGTATGATTCCTGTTTATGGTTTGATCAGTTCTCTAATTTTACTCATAGACAGCTTGATAGAATTCAAATTTTTTCTTCATAATGAGGATTCAGTTTATGGTTTGTGATTTTATTGTTTGTTTTCTCCAGATTTTTCAGAGACCTTATATTACTTTTACATATTTTACAATAACAATTTTAATACTAAAGTATTGTGATACCAGAAAAGATGATTCTAATGGAATATCTTTTTATTTCTTCTTCGGCAATTTCATACATGTAACAGTGTATCATGATTATATTCATCCCCACCTCCCCCCAGCACTCTCCCTAAGTACCTCCAGCTTGTCCTCCTTTCACGTTGATGTCCTCTTCCTCCTCCTGTAACTCACTGAATCCAATTGTTGCTGCCTGTTGGAATGCTGATTGATGTTATATTGGCTTACTCCTGTGCTCGTAGCCATAACTACACCGAGTTCACGGGTGCAGCGGTTATGCCATGTCTAGAGATAGCAGTTCACAATGTTCCTCTCCATCCCAGTCTTTTACCTTCTTCCTGCCCTCTCTTCCATGGTGTTTCCTGAGCCTTCAGTGGGGTATGTTGATATGATGTCACATTTAGAGCTGAGCACTCAGTAGTCACTTACTCTCAGCACTGTGGCCAGTTATGAGTTTATGTGTTACTGCTGACTTTTGCAGAGAGAAGCTTCTTCGACCAAGATTGAGGGCAGCACTAATGTATGGATATAGTCATAAATATTTAAAAGTCAGTTTAACAACATGTTCTTTTAATAAAACAGCAGTAAAAGGTTTCCCTCTAGGATGTATATAACCTGAGCCATGGGCTTTTGACCACGTGTATAGTACCAGGCATTAACCCCTTCCTTTGCACAAACCTCCAGTTCAATAAAAATGGTTGGTTATTTGAATACTCCTCGTGATACTACTGCACCATTGGGTGCATCTTGCCTGGAACGTGGTCACTGTAGTCACTGTAGTGTGCAGGGTTCACAGCTGGGTGATAGCGCTTGCTGATGGGTTTCTCACTCACCAGCCTGCGTAGCACCTTCTAGCACTATGAAAGCTATCCAGCAGGGAGGAAGTTTTCAGGTCAATTCAAGACTGATTTTCTTATGTCCTGAAACCAAACTGTGTTGTGTCTTCAGCGATAGGGTTTTTTTTTTTTTTTTTTTTTTTCTTTAACCTTCTAGTTCTGCTGGACAAACAAGAGAAATGGGCAGCAGCCTGTTGCTTTTGGAGTCTTTAACATGTCCTGTCTAGTAACTTAGAGGCAGGTATTTCACACCCAGCACTGGGAGTTTTACTTAATAATCTGTTTTCCTTCCATGCATGTTAATTATGTTAAATTCCTTTCCAAAAGGAAATTATGTATTTAAAATTAGCTTACAAAGTGGTGGTTCTCCTTAAGTTTTTTATTTTTTTATACATCCTTAGTTTTGGTAACCCAATCTCAACCTCTCTTCTCTGTTTTCCCACCTGAATCCTTGCTTAACCTTTAGCCCCTAATAGTCCTCCACTCTATTTCATAACATGTGTGTTCTACTATCTCACTTCTTTAAACCTTCTGTCCCAGAAAGACTGATTGATTTCGTATTAACTTTATACCAAAATTTGATAAATTGATTTCAAAATTTGAAAATTATAAACGTATGGAAATAATCTTATAAATTGAATTATGTAGAAGTTTTAAAAACCATTTTAACTTTTTTGAAAGTATGTGATTATAATGTTAGGCGTTTTTTTCTCCAGGAGAGGATTTTTATGACTTTGTACTTATACTTATTGTTACGTGAGTTCTGAGCCTTGGCTTTTCATTCTTCAGTCTTCCTTTATTTTAAGGATTTGCAGAAACAAGTTTTGATCTATTTGAACTTTGACCAAATAACCTGGCAGAAACAACATAAGGGAGAACCAGACGGTACAGTCTAGCATCACAGAAGGCTCAGTCTTTGGCAGCAGGACCTTGAGGCAGGTGGCAGAGCCAGTCTAAAACCCCAAAGCCTGCTCCTGTGGCTCTACATCTGCCAGCTAGATACTAAACCCCAAAAGTTCCACAGTTTCTTAAAACAGTTTCGCCAGTTTGGTTCCAGGTGTTTGTTTATGGTGGAGGTCTGTTTTAATTCCGTCTCCAAGATGACTCATGAGATTCAAAATATTTTACACGTACCTAGGCCAGATAGCTAGGCTCTTTTCTGACTGGCTCATAACTTAAAGTAACCCATTTTACTAATTTACATTTTGCCATGTGGCTGGTTACCCGTGCTCAGGTACCATGCATCTGTCCTCTTCAGTTGAATCTCTACTGCTTGGCTTTATCTCAGAATCTTTTCTGCCTGCCAGATGTTCCACCTATTTTCTACATAAGCTATAAGACATTAGCTTTTTATGGGCAAGTGTTCCATACACTACACAAGACATTCAAACCATAATTATATCTATATTGTCAAAAACACGTTCTCTAAAGAGTGTTTTTTGAATGAAGAGTCTCACGTGCTAAAGCCTCTTTTGAGTGCTTCATGTTAATACAGAAAAATGGCGAGTGCATGCACAGGGTCAATGGAAGTGTGTCTTTGCTTCAGTCCAACACAGTGGATTGTACAAACGTGCCTTAAGCGATTGCTTGTATTGGCAGGAAGCCAGGAATAACCTAAATACACATCAAAACAATGAGTGGCTAACATGGGATATTCAGAGTCTTAAAAAGTGACTTTTTTCTCTTTTGAGGTTAAGGAATGTTTATGATATTTTAATAAACAGGGAAAGCACATTCTAATTCACAAATTACTATTTTAAAAAGTCTCATATTTCTGTAAAACTTGCATGTATTTGAACTTAAAGACAATCACAGTTATAGTATTTAGGATGGAAACTAAGAATAGGATTTTTTTCTTTTCAGTTTTTTGTATTTTTACTTTGATTTCATCAAAAAATAGGTTTTAAAAAATTATTTTCAAGGAGGAGATGACTAATATTAAAATACATAAAATATAATTTTATTGCATTTTGTAACTCAAATTATTAATTACAGAAAAACACTTCTAGTGGTTAGTGAGGTACATAATTTGTCATTCCTATGCAGTGAATTATGGAAGACTAAACATTGATTGTAATCTGGGAACACTAAGGAAGCCAGCCTTCTCTGTAGTTGAGAAAACATTATTATGGACTTTTGAAATGCAATACAATTATTACTGGAAGAAGTTTTATTTTAATATGCCTTCTCTCCTTAGCCTCAATACTTTGTGTTTGAGGCAGACACTGAAACTCGTGTCTAGTTGCATACTTTCTTCCCACCCCTTCCTTTCATGCGCCTTTTTAGAAATGACAAGCAAAAGAGAAATCAACATCCAGCCATAGAGAAGGAAAAAGTCTTCAAATCATTTGAATATTGTGCTACACAACATACTTAGGCCTTGCTGTTAATTCTGCCTGTGGCATTAACCAGCTGTGTGAAGTTCATCCAGATTAAGAATTTTTTGGCATCTATTTACTCAGCTGTATGAGGAGTTTGAACTTATAAGATCTATCTTGGAAATATGATTGCCTACTATCTGAATAATAGAGGTTTGCTTTTAGTATAAAATGTTTCATTTGCTAATAAAATAGAAGAGCTTTTTATGGGCCTAGGTTAATATGAAATGTGGTTTTGAGGATGAGTATTATGCTGGTCAACTAGAATATTTGAGTTTTTAAACCTAAGTCTTGATTACTGCTACACAAGGGAAATTGTTTCAGGACCTTTGACTTTTGGGTTTAAGTTCATAGGTTCACAGAGTTTTAGAGATACAGTTTAAAGTAGGGCAGAGTGTCTCAAGAGGGAAGTGCCAGCAAATGCTGGAGACAAGAGTCTTAAATTTGCCCTATATTTTGCCCATGGAATTAAGAACAGTTAACAGTTTACTGAGAAAAAATTCCAGGTGTATGGGATGGTATGATACAATGAAATATGGGAATACTGCTGTACAATGAGATGTGAAAATGTGCATGAAGAACTAAAACTTAGGAAAAACTGACAAAAATCTATTAAATAAGGAGGCTTTTGTAAACTGTTAGCTTAAAAATATTAGCAGTTTAAAAAGTACTCAATATTGTTGCATAGTTGAGACTTTAATGTATATTCTTAAGATATTGCAGTTGTTAGCTTGCTTCTAATTTAACCTGGTGAAACCAAACTCATCATTTTCCCATGGCAGGTCACCTTTGCCCTTTACAGCAGAAATACATCCACTTGTTTGAAGCCATCTACTACACTCCAGTGATAGTGAAATCATTTCCTCCAGATTGTTAAGTTTGTTTCTTTTTAAATGTCTTTGCATCACTCTTATCCCAAACATTTATTGGGATTATAATAGTAGTCTTACTTATTTATCTAATGCTCACCCAATCCACAGGCTTCTCAGAAGAAGCTATAAAGGAAAAACCAAAACCAAACCAAGCCAAGCCAAACCAAACCAACCAAACAACAACAACAACAACAAAACAAAACCAGTACGAATTACCCTTTGCCTCCCTCCCTCCCTCTCTCTTAAAATTCTTCTTCCATAAAGGACTCATTTCACGGGCTGTTTATGACAGGGGAAGGTCTTTGAAAACATAACCTTGGCTTCATTTTATCGTGGTGTCTTGTAACAAGTTTGAAGACTGACCCTGTTTTACTTTTACCCTGAGCCCTTCATGCTTCTGGTCTTTTTACCTGGCACACAGGGTAACTGCTGCTGTAGTTACCTCCCCAACTTCACCTCTCTCTTGTCCTATTTTATTTAGGATTATCCACTCCACCATCCTGTTTTATATAGCTTTATCCAAAGCACTTCTTGTATTTATTTTATTTGTGTGTTTACTCTCTCTTCTATTACACTGAAAGCATATGTGGGGGCATATGCTGCCTTATTTTTTCTTCTCCATGTTTAGTGTTATGTCTAGTAATAGGTACAAATGGATATGTGTGGAAATAATTCTTGTAATTCCTATCTTAAGTGATGGGAAGGTAAAAACTGCATCTTGAAAAACTAAAAGACCCTTTTAAAATTGGTCTTTGTGGGCACAGTGCTTCACAGTTAGTAAATGCTTAGTAAATGAAATGGTCAGATTGAAATAAAAATTGGATAAAAGTATGAGTTAGTTTTAAATGTGGTTGTTTCAGTGGACGTGCTCACAATTTTTATGTTCCATTTCCATTGCGGGTGAGCACAGGAAATTCTACAGTGCATATATTCAATTCCTTCCCTTCCCTCCCCCCCTTTTAAATGTTTGTGTAAACATGGGTAGGTCAGAAGACAGCTTACAAGAGTCATTTCTTTTTCCACCATACCAGTTCCTGGGGTGGAACTTGTGTCATCAAGTTTGGCAGTAATTGCCTTTACTCATTGAGCATATTGCTGGCTCAGTTGTTTTCATTTAAAACAATTTTTGAGAGGAATTTGTCTTCCTTTGTTTCCACTTTCTTCAGTACGCATCCAGTTTGATTCTCTTTTCTTAGCCAATTTAACGGTGGTATTTCCTGTCTGTGAAATGACTTGGCTTATGAAACCACTGTAGCCAAAGTGATGCAGAGAAGAACAGATTATCACTGGAATGCTTCTTGTGCATTGAAGACATTTTTGTTGAAAAACCAGTGAAAACTGGAATCGTCCTCTTTACTGGATTGCCAATCAAATGTAATATGTAATTATTAGCCCATTTTCTGGGCTGAATAATAGATACCACTTACTCTCTGGGACTTGATGATTGAAATGCCTGAAAAGTAATTTGTGGTTTTAGATATTCTCATGTTATCACTAGGAAATACTAATTTCTAGTATGATTTATTAAAGATTCAGTTCATCTTTTATTAATAAGTACTGGTTTATTTAATAAAGTATAGGTCAGTGGTAAAGTACTTTTCAGGCCCATGAGGCCTTGGGCACATTGCTAGGGCTATAAAACGAATAACAGCAAACTAAGCTAATAGGATATTATGCAAATTATATTTAATCAAAGGTGTTAAAATAAGCGAAAACAGTTTCATAAATGCTAAAATGTTTTACTCTGGTATCTTGTCATATCTTACCCTGAAATCAGGATAAAGGGTTTGATTTAGTAAAATTAACTACAAATCTGCTTCTTTTTTTCTTTTTTCTTTTTTTTTTGGTTTTTTTTTTTTTTGAGACAGGGTTTCTCTGTGTAGCCTTGGCTGTCCTGGACTCCCTTTGTAGACCAGGCTGGCTTCGAACTCACAGCGATTCGCCTGCCTCTGCCTCCCGAGTGCTGGGATTAAAGGCGTGCGCCACCACAGCCCGGCTCTTTTTTTCTTTATTTAATACATATTTTTATTATAATTTATTTACATTACATCTCGATCACTCGCCTCACTTTTATCTTTCTGTTCCCACCCTCCTTCCCTCTTCAGCCCTATTCCCTCCCCTAGACCATTGACAGGTGGGGTCCTCCTCCCCCACCATCTGACCACAGTCTGTCAGGTTTCATCTGGATTGTCTGCATCCCCTGCCTCTGTGTTCCTACAGAGCCTCTCTGCCAAGGGGCAGCGATCAAATTGCAGGCATCAGAGTTCATATCAGAGGCAGGACCCTGCTCTTCCCTCCCCTTCTCCATGTGGATAATGAGTTGTCCATTGGCTGCATCTAAACAGAGGGGGTCTAGGTTCTGTGCTTGCAGTGTCCTTGGCTAGTGTATCAAGTTTGTGCTGTGCCCCACTCCCTAATCCAAATCTGCCAGCCTTGATAGTTTCCTTGTGGAGATGCTGACAGTCCCCACCCCATCCTTCCATCCCCCAACTCTTCCATACAACTCTTAACCAACAGTCAGGTTTTGAGACTCAGCATCTGTCCCGATCCCGTGCTGGGTGGAGTCTTTCAGAAAACATATATATTGGGCTAATATCCACTTAGAAGTGAGTATACAAATCTGCTTTTCAATAATAGCCTGTTAAACTCTTAATGCTTATCTTCCTTTTCATCATTTTGCAGGTACAGTTTATTTGACGCTTGCTGAGAAAATGAATTCATCTTTGAATACTGCTCTTTCTAATTTTCATCCTCAGAGATTAGTTTCCAAATTACTCCTTGGTGGTTGTACAGATCTTTCTCTGTCAAAATGGTTCACTTACAGTTCTAAAGACTTCAACCTCTCATTCCCATCCCACTCCTACAAGTGCACACCCCACTAGGCTTTTAAGTTACCCAAGACACCAATCCTCCTACCTTGAAACTTGTATTAAAAAGTCTTGTCAAGTGCTTTTTTTGTATGATGAATTTTCATTTTCTAGAAATAGCTCAAGGTGAATATTCCATTTGATAAATGCTTTCTAGTTGAATTATTAAGCTTTCTTCAAATAAAACTGCCAATTCCCACCAGCTTATTTCTTAAAATAGGATTTTTAAAAAAGTTTAGCTCCACATGTTTAGTTATTCTGACTTTTATTAGAATTGTAAATGCAAAAAAACTGCGTCTTTTTATTGCTTCCATGCAGACGCATAGGCCTGCCCATAAATAGAAAACAGCAGTTTATTCTATTGGGGCTACTGTTGGTTTCCCCATCCCTGAGCTCATCACCTGACCACCAAGCTGGGATGGCTATGCATTTGGGGGTGCAGACATACACAGAGCTTCACTTTCCGCAGCTTTCAGGCTCTAGGAACAATTTCACCCCAGCTGTCAGAACACCTTGACTGTCTCTGGAATCCGGGCTGTGTACTGGGTGCTCTCCTACGGAATATTCAGCGTGTTATTGGCAGTGGTATGTTACTGGACCCTGAAATGACATGTCAAGTTGTAATTCCTAGACCCTGCAGTGACCTAACTTAGCCAAAGGACCAAGACAAGGAGAACATTTGGACTATCCGGTTGGCTTAAGTCAATAACCATAGTCACGGTCAGAAACGTGGAGACAGAAAGGAACAGGGAGGAACATGGGGTATCAGGGCCACAAGCCAAGAGACATTTGGAACCGCTAGTAGGTGAGAGAGGTGGGCAGGACCCTCCCCTAGAGCCCCTGATGGAAGTGAAGCCTGTATGGGTACTGGGAGAAGTCATTTTTTCCCAGGTTTGTGACTTGTCTTACTGGTAGGTAAATTCCACTGAGTTCAGAAGAAGGTAGGTTGTTTTGAGTTTGGAGGGTTGTAAGGAATGATGTGTGCCAGACTGTTCCAAATGACTAAGTTGTCATATCTGTTGGGGACTCGTTAGGTAAGCTCATTTTAGTGTTTACTGAGAGCCTGCTCCCTGAATGACTAACTTTCTGCTCATGTTCAGCGTATTAGAAGGTAAGATGGGCTCTCTCACGGGGGATGTTTGTAAAGAGTAATTTCCCCCAGTGATAAAAGCTTTCAAGGCATTATTCTTAAAGACTGCCAAGAAAACTTAGGGTAGATGTAGAAGGACGAAGAAGAATTCCATGAGTAGGCAGCTAAGGGATTGCATAGAAGTGGACATCCTGGCTCTGCAGAGGAAATTGCCTGCCAAGTGCATGCTGTCTGAGTAACAGCTCCTCAAAGACTGGATGTTGGAAGATGAGTCTGCAAAATAAGCAGGGGTGGTTTAGTTCTAAGAAGAGTCCTCTTGGCCTTGAGTATCCCCTGATCTTAGAGATAACAAGTGGGCTCTGGAAGTGATTAGTTTTATATTTTGTGTTTGAAAGGGAACATTATTATTAAGACTAGAAGAAAAATTGGAGGGACAAAATTTAAGACTTAAGTCCAAACAAGCCCAAATAAGGAAGCAGTCTTAGTTTTCTTAAGGCAAGATGAACATAGGATTGGACTGTGGCAGTTCTTGGAAGAGGTGTTTCTCTCACCCCAAGAAATTCACACTTGAAATTTTGGATATCTGCGTCTCATTAACAATACCACTGAGATTGGAAACTGGTCAAACTGAGGCAGTTGCTCTAGTACCAGAAAGAAAAAAACCGAACTAGCATTTATGTTGGATGGATTAAGTCTTACCTACTAATAGCAGGGAGGGTTAGGAGGAAGAGTGAAGAGGCAGGGTTAGCCAGGCTAGATTGAGATATTCATAGAACAAAGAAATGGAGCCAGTTAATGAGCAGGAATAAGAAGCTGTGTAGAGACTGTCACGTGGAAAGCCCTCTGTGAAGTGAGGTGGAATTTATTTGGTAGGGAAAAAATGTTTTGAGAAGGCAAAGATAGAATGCAAGGAACATTAAGCTTTGAGAATGGCTACCGAAAGGAGCCATGAGGAACTGTTGATGGCAGAAGAAATCAATGCCTTGGGTCAATAAATTGGTGTTGAACCAAAGAGTGTTTACCTTCCTTAGATGCCAGTGAGAAATTTTATGAAGAGCAGACCTTCAGATGTGCCTCTGGTAACGTTTGTCAAGAGTAGTTTCAAGGAAGCCAGAAAAACTGAATTGTGACAGTTAAGGCAATGGCATTCTCGGACATGAAGGCCATCTTGCCTTTCTCATTCAAGGTGTTTTCTCAATGCTCAGTGTTCTGACAGAACAATCCATTTATCAACACGTGTTTAAAAAGTCTCATATGAGGTACAGTGATTTTATTACATATATATAATAAAATACAAAGGTTGATGTCATCATTTCAAATATGAAATGTTATATATACCAAAGCTAGTTTAGAAAATAGTATTTTATATTTATGTGCTTACCCATTTTCAATCTTACAGTTGTCTGTTTTGTGAAACTTTAAGTAAGTATCTATACATTTTAGGATTTTTAGGTTTAAAAAGAGAAACATGGGCATTGATTTTCTTGCCTAACCACGATCCACAGTTATTCAACCACAGGAACGTATTTTGTTTTACAATCTAAAAAAACAAATGTAAACAGTGTTGTAGTTTTGTGATACCTCCTCAAGCAACGTTTTTATAATCTTTGCAATGCCGCCCTCTAGTGATGGCTTTGCAACATGCATAATTCCTGAGATGGCACCATCTCTTACTTCACTATTAGCCTTGTGCTGAGTTTTTTCCTTCTCATCCATTCAGTGGTTTTGTTCTTTATGCTATGGATGACATTAGGGAGATATTATGAGTTTTGTATCAAAAACTAAAATTAATCATGGGTTGTCACACTTTCTTGTATTAGCCTGTGCATTCCTTAATAATTATCAACTTTATTCCGTTTAAAAAATTTACACACTGAGTGTAGAATTTTTGAAAAAATACTATCAGTCTCCTCCATAGGTGAATAATGTTCATTTATCACTGTCAATTTGATGTTTTAGAATTTTTCTATTCAACTGTTTAATTAGGTTGGAAATATATATTTATTTGACTTTTATGCCCTATAATTGGTTTTGGATTGTTATTATTCTAGACTCTAACTGAATAAATTTGTTTCTTCAAGATTTTTCTAATAATTTAGTTTTCTAGTCTCTGTTTCTCTCCCCATCCCGTGTGTGTGTGTGTGTGTGTGTGTGTGTGTGTGTGTGTGTGTGTGTGTAAGTTTATTGTTTGCTTCCTAGTGCAACTTTGACTAAATGCTGTTATATATGTCTATAAAGATAAAGTTTGTTATTATTTGGTCTTCAAGAAAATGGACCTATAATTTTTGTAATTTCCACTATATAAAAGTTACTTAGGGGCCAGGGATATGGCTCAGTTGGTAAAGTGCTTGAGGCACAAACATGAAGACCTAAGTTTGAATGCCAAGACCTGTTTAAAAGCTGGGCATGGTGACATGCATTTGTACCCAAGCAAGGAGGATCTCCTGTGCTACCTGGCCAGTGTGTGCTGGGCCCAATGAGAAATTGTCTCAGGAAATAAGGTCAAGACCTACAGAAGAGCAGCATTCAGTGTTGACTTCTGGCTTCTCTCCATGTGCCTATACATACAACACACACACATATCCACATCATAAGTAAATAAACCTATTTACAATTATTTAGGGTATTTAAAAATCATGAACTATGTGTGTTTAAAATATTGTTACAAGGATAAAGCATGGGGGTCTGGAGAGATAGCACAGTGGTTAAGAAGAATAAAACGTGATTTTTTAAAGAGTTTATTTTTCTTTTGATTCTTTTAAGAATGTTTCTGAGACACTGAGGAACAAGGTACCCTCTCTGCAGGGTATAAGGTGATGTGTATGTGTTAACTCAGATACCTGAATTTATGACTGCTTCAACCACAGAGTTCTGTACTTATAAGTGTCTCATTTTCATTATCATTCACCAGATGGTGGGCATTTAGGCTGGTTTCAGTTCCTAGAATTTAACTTTGAATTATTCTAAAGTTGTGTATAGCTGTTGTTTGCTTAACATTTTCTCAGTTCCTCACATGTTTTAGTTATACATAATGTGAAAATTTTATTATTCATACCTCATAGTGGGTTTTACTTTGTTACCTAACAATAACCCTTTTCAATAAATCTTGTGGGTCATTTGGCTATCCAAACTGGGGTAAAAGAAACTTGGCCCTGTTTCCCACTGTGCATAATTACTGAAAATTTAAATGTGAAGCCTCTAGATAGCTTCCTTGTCTTCAAGTAGGCTTGTATGTCTTCCTTTTTTAAAGCATGGAGAATGAGTTACCATTTGTAGTGAGGAGAACACTGGAATTCCTTCAGGCATTTTCCTGAAGAAAGGAGGCATGGAAGTATTTTGTTTAAAAAAATTAAGTTAAAATATTTACTTCTATAGTATTACGATTTTTTTTATGCCCCTAGGTCATGTATATATTTCTTGCTACTGCTTTTCAGAGTTGTATAACTTTTCCTGTATTTTTGACATGTTCATACACATAATGTATTATAAAAATTATTCAACCTCCCTTACTACTTTCTGTCACCCCCTTCCTTTCCCTCTTGACCCCTTCTACTTACCTAGTCCCCTAGTGGCTACACTATTAGAGAAAATGACACCCTCTTGCCTAGCACCCAGTAAGAGTCATTAGCTCTTCAGGAATGAGTGGAGCTTCATGGTGACTTCCTACAGCCTTGATGGAAAGTTGGAGTCTTGTGCAAGTATCCATAGCTGCTGTGTGTGCTTGGTTGCAATGGCAGTGTCACATCTGTCTTTGCCGTCCTCTGGCTCATATTTTTCCCCCTCTCTTGTGTAATGTTCCTTCATCTGCAAATGGAGGAGTGGTATTGATGTCCTATTTAAAGCTAAGCACTTATCAATCACTTATTCTCTCTGCTTTGGCCAGATTAGAGTCTCTCTATTAACCATTATCTCTGCAGAAAGGAGCTTCTTTTCCTCTTCCTGAGAACAGCACTAGTCTGTAGACACAAACATAAATATGTAGAAGGCAGCCTGATGATACATTCATATGGGGAAATGATGGTGTGGTCTCCTGTTTGTACCTCTTCCCTCCCCTATCATAGACTTTTGATAAGGTTTATAATATCAGATATGTACTATTTCCCTCTATCAGAATGGATATTTAAAAAAATTAGCAGATGTTGATGAGGTTGTATGAAACCTCATGTTCAGTGTTGGTAGGGATATAGAAGGATATATGGAACTCGGTATGGTGATTTGTCAAAAAGCTAAATGTAGAATTTATATAGGATCCATCTATTGCTTCTGGGCATATACTTAAAGGAACTTATGTTCTGTGACAGATATACCAGCATATCCATGTTCAGCAGGAGTCTGGGCACTGTAGCTAGGAAATGAAGCCAGCCAGCCTAGATGCCCACTCTCTGATGAATGACAATAAAATGAGACTTATAAGTAATAGAATTCTAGTCTACCTAAAAGAAATCAATGTTCGAGGTTGGTCTGATGTATTTTGATGCTAATTACTGCTTTCTGTCTCTGTGATCCACCTGTACCTTGCCTAAGAGCCTAACCTATTTGACCAATAAAAGGCCATCACACCTGGGCAGGTCAAATGGGATGGGTATGGCTAAGGTTCTAGGGCTTGGGGAGACAGAGAGAATCTTGGGAGGAAGACAGATCTGAGGGAGGTGAAGAAGGCTGCACATGGCTGGCGTGGATGGAGGCTTGGCCCAGATGATGATAATTAGCAAGTATATGGGATTATAGATGGGAGGTAGCTTTATAGAAATTATTAGAAGTAGATGGCATGGGATTGTGGCAGGTATTCCATACCTGCACCACTATGGAAAATAGTTTAGGGGATTAATATCTTCCCTGCCCAGGTTACATAAAGCTATTTAAAAATATAACAGGTGTCTGTGTCTTGATTGATTGCTGGCGGATTAGAAAATACTGCAGTAATAATAATTATAGGCAGATAAATTAACCGCAACAATAAATTATGAAATTTGCAAAAAAATAAAAAATAAAAAAGAGAACGCAACCAGAAAATACTGTACTAATTGAGGTAAACCAGGTGCAGAAAGACACGGATCCTAGCTTTGAATATTGAGTTCTGTATTTCAATCTAATTTAGTATAGAGGCCAGAAAGCAAGAAAGGGGAGGTGAACAGTAAAACAGAGAGGGTATGAAGCGTGTGTGTTGGGGGTAGATGGGGAGAATAGGTGTTAAAAGGCCCAAACAGGCTTGGGGCAGGGGGATGAGGTAAGTGGAATTGGGAGAGGGTTAACATAGCTGAGGATTCGTGATGAAGCCATATGCAAAGCTGGTACTTTATAAACTAAAAAATATGTCTTAAAAACTGTACAACAAAAGAGCCTGCCATGGAAATTCTCCTTATGGCTAAAAAAATTTTGCTTCCAGAAGACAAGAACTTCCGTGCCAGGTATGGGATAGCTCCCTGTGAGTTATAGGCTGGAAAGGTCACAGGGGCCCCCTAAAAGGATAGATGCTATTGCTGTTACTCTCGGTTGCCTACCAGAACTAGGTAGTAAGACCCTATTGCTGAAGACACTGTACGTTTTTATTACAGGACACAGAAATCAAGGTGGAACTAAGCTGGAAGCTTCCTAACTGCTGGCTAGCATTCACAGTGCTAGGAGGCGCCATGCAGGCTGCTAGGATAGAACACTCCTCAGCGTCTCCCCTAGCTGTAGACCACGTGTGAGATTATACTCGCCTTCCAGGCAAGACATGCCCATGGCGTAACAGCGGCATGACTGTTCGGGGTAACTAACTGCTTTTGTGACTGGATATACAGCTCACTCCACCAGGAGGAAACACGCACATGATAATATTAAGTCTTAATATTAAGGTAGTTCCTAAACACCTCAGAAAACAAAACTATACAGTCTTTGGTGGCATTAAGGAAAGAATTTATAACCTTTGAACACTGACAAGAACATGTGTTGTAGAATGTTTCAATAAAAGAAAACAAAAGAATACTTATAGTGCATATGCTTGGCAAATAACTTTGCCTGTATTGTGTAAATGCTATTAATCAGTTTGATAAAGAGAAAACCCAGCCAAAAAGTGGGAAGGAGAATCAAACGGACATTTAATAAAAGTAGATACTTAAGTGGTATGGTAGTTAGTTTTCATGGTCAGCTGGAGTGGACTGAGACATCTAGAGCCATAGCTGTGCAGTTTAAATGTAGAGAGAAGACCCGCTCTGATGTGGGTGGCACTAATCCATGGGCTGGGGTCACTGGCTCAATAAAATTGGACAGGACAGAGTGAGCCAAGTAGCAGGGTTCATCTTTACGGGCTTCCTGACTGTGGCTACGTATGGCCTTCTGCTTCTATGACTCCCCTACGTAATGGGCTATACCCTGAAAGCAGGGTGCAAAGGAAACTTTCCCCAAGTTGTTTCTTTTTGGTGTTTGATTACAGCAGTAAGACAAACAACATAAGTAGCTAATAGAAGTGCTAAAAATTACCAGTCACCAAGCTAATGCTGTAAGGTAACATTACAACACTAAGTAGAATGGGTAAAAATAAAAACGTGAGAAATATTATGTGCTCGTAAGCTAGGAAGGATAATGAAACTCATGCTGCTGAGTATGTAAATTGGGAAAATAATTTCTGAAAATTATCCAGCAGTGTCTTCATAAAGTTATTTTTTGTAGTGCATATGTCCAGCAATTTCAGTAAGAATTGAGATAACCAGTGAACAAGAAATATGGCACGCTCACTGTTTTTATTAATAAAAGCCTGGAGAAATGTCCATTGGTAGTAAAATGTCCATCGCTAGTAAAATGGATAAATGTGTGTTCCAGCCAATACTGGATAGCAATGAGAACAGCAGTAAAACACAAATTATAGCTGCATGTAGCAGCAAAGAAATTATGCAAACATTTTGTTGATCGAAGTAGGCTAACCTGAAAGAGCATGTTGTCTATTATTTTATGCACATGAAATTCAACATGAGACCTCAGAACAGTGGTTACTTTTGTGGGAAAGGAAGTGGTGTTAGAGGTTTTTTAAGTTTAGTGATGTGTCTATTTATTATTATTGTTGTTGTTATTATTATTATTATTACTACTATTTTCATTTATTTTACAGCCTGCCATTCCCACTCTCACATCCTTTTCTCCATTCTTGTGTTAGGGATTGCATATATAAGGCCTCATACATGCTAGGCAGGTACTCTGGACTGAGGTATAATCCCACACACGTATTTGGTCTTTATTTTGAGATGGCAATCTAACTAAATTGCTCTTGTCTTTGACTCATTTTCATTTGTTTATCCTCCTTAGCAGTTGGGATTTATATGGGTCTGCACCACTAGTTTGCCTGCTTAATACAGTTTTTTGGCAATATGTGAAGTATTTGAAACACAGCCATGAACAGAATAGATAAGCTTTTGTTTTTATAGTACTTACACTTTACCTAGAACAGGGACTCATAAGGACAAACTATTTCAGCCTATGTTAAGTGCTATGGGGAAAATAAAATGGGTAATGTGATAGAGGGAGTAGATGACACTATAGGTAGGAAAGTAACAATGCTTTCTGAAGTGCTGGCACTTAGCATATTAGACTTTGATACATGGAAATCTGAAGAGAACCTAGGGCTTCATTTGGGTTGCAACAAAGAGGTAGAAACCTGGGTAGGCTTGTGTAGGGTCTTATATGGTATAATAAGCTTAGACTGTTTTCTTTTCCCCAAGAGCACTGGAAAACTGTACTATGGCATAAGACTCGTTTGATCTAATAAAAAGACCAGTTGATTCAGGATCTCTAACAGAATAGAAGCTAATCTGTTATGAAACAGCTCTGTGAAGTTGGTACCTGACTCTTTTCTACAATGTTGTGCGAAGATTCTGATTGCTTCTATCTTAGTCTTTAATCCACTCAGCACCACTAGTGTTATCTGTATCAGTAGTATACACCTTCCCAGTATGCACCTGTCCATGATTCTGAGCTTGGAAAGAGGAGAAAATGGCTAGCAATTTTCTTTGAATCAGAACAGAAAGTGTGGGAATTTGGTGTGGGAATGAGGACCATTAATCCTTTTTTCTAGTTTTGATGAACATAATGCTGAAGATTAAATAAAAGGCCTTCTTTTAAAGAGAATTGCTATTAACAGCTGAGTGTCAGTGAAATCAAGAAGCCAAGGAAACATTTAAAGGACACACTGAGGCTATGGATGGGATTTCAGGTCTCAGAAGTCACAGACGCATGAACAACAGAAGTGTTCAACATAGGATGGAGGATGGGGGAGTTGCTTAGACATAGGCTCAAAAAGGAGAATCAGTATTTTTGTTACTGCCTTTAATGCCCTCTGCCAATCCATTTGTACCATGGCATTCTGCCTCAGGTTATTGTGACATATTTATGGGTTGACTTTCTATTTGGTTGACATTTTTTCTTACGGAAATGTTTTAGGATATGTATACAGGTAATACATTTGCTGAACTCTTGAGTGTCTTGATCAGTTAAATTAATTTGGTATAATAAATTAATTTGTTTTATTGATTCTTATGTTTGAATGTATCGACAGATTGTTAATATATCATGCTTATGTTCTTACTTAGATATCTGGTATCTTAGTAATATAACCATGAGAACACTGTCATGTGCAATCCTATGCTTGACCAAACTGCAGACAAATCCTATGTTTCACGTGCTTCTGTCACTTTAAAGCTATCATACTGCTCATTTTATCAGAGAAGTATGGCCTACATGTATTCTACAGAAAAAAGGTTGCTAAGCATGCAGGGTTTTCCCTAGCAATGTATTTTGTGGTTCTATGTCGCTGAAGAAAAGTCTGCTGCTAAGCAGTCTAACAGTTTGAACTTGTTAGTTATTTGAGTTGTATGGGTTTCTTTAAAGTTTATTTTTAAATTGTATATAAATATAAGCAATGGTTTCAAAACAACAATACAATTTTATAAAATGAAAAAAATGAAACACCTAAAAAGGTGGGTTGTTAATTTTTTCTAGTACTTGGTGATGATTGAAAAGGCTTATAATTTTACATCTAATTTCTTTCTTTCTTTCTTTCTTTCTTTCTTTCTTTCTTTCTTTCTTTCTTTCTTTCTTTCTTTCTTTCTTTCT
>OU015742.1:9057672-9096861 GCA_907169655.1 Acomys percivali | reverse complement strand
GAGTGAGTTAGTTTTATTTTTGCTGGTATGGAGTTCTTTATTTTTGTGCTTTCTTGTGTGTAGTTAGCTTTCTTGGGTTGGAGTTTACCTTCTAGTATTCTCTGTAGGGCTGGCTTTGTGGATAGATATTGTTTAAATTTGATTTTGTCTTAGAATATCTTGCTTTTTGTATCTATGGTGATTGAATGTTTTGTTGGGTATAGTAGTCTGGGTGGGCTTCTGTGGTCTCTTAGAGACTGCAAAATATCTGCCCAGGCCCTTCTCTGTTGAGAAGTCACATATAATTCTGATAATTCAGCCTTTGTGTGTTGCTTGGCCTTTTTCCCCTCGTAGCTTTTAATATTATTTGTTCTGTATGTTGAGTGTTTTGATTAATATGTAGTGGGAGGATTTTCTTTTCTGTTGTTATCTAATTGGTGTTCTATGTACTTCTGTGTGTGTATAGGCATGCTTTTCTTCAGGTTGGGGAAATGTTTTTCTGTGATTTTGTTGAGAATATTTTCTGGGCCTTGGGGCTGGGCCTCTTCACCTTCTATCCCTATTATTTTTAATTAGGTCTTTTCATAGTATCCCAGATTTCCGTCATGTTTTGTGTCAGGAATTTTTTAGGTTTGATATTTTATTTGAACAGTGTATCAATTTCTTTCATACTGTGTTCTATGCCCAAGATTCTCTCTTCCATCTTTTTTATTCTGCTGGTGATGCTTGCTTCTGTTGTTCCTGTTCTCTTCCCTAGGTTTTCTATCTCCAGGATTCCCTCAGTTTGTGTTTTCTTTATTGCTTCTATTCCATTTTCAAGTGTTGAGCAGTTTTATTCATTTCATTCACTGGTTTGATGGCATATTCCTGTATTTCTTTAAGGGATTTATTCATTTTCTTTTTAAAGGTCTCTATCATCTTTATAAGATTGGATTTAAGGCCATTTCCTTGTGCTTCAGTTGTGTTAGGACATCCAGGGCTTGCTGTAGTAGGATAGCTCAGCTCTGGTGGTGCCATATTTCTTTGGCTCTTGTTGATTGTGTTCTTATGCTGACCTTTAGCCATCCGATTGTCTCTGGATGTTCCTGCTGTAGCAGGCCTTGGGAAGGCAGGCCAAGCCTGATGTTCCTAGGGTAGCAGGCCTTGGAAAGATAGCTGTGGGCTGGAAGATGGAGCTCAGGGGACAGTCTGCTTCTTAGGGCAGCTAGACATGCCCGAGGGGACCCAACGGGCAGGGGATTTTTGGAGGGAGGGTTCTATCCTAGATGTTCCTGGTGCAACAGGCCTGCTGAAGGCAGGCTGAGCCATGGCCAGACCACAAGTTCCATTTACTACGGTTCTTCAGGGACACAGATTCTTTATACCTTATTTCTCTGTCATAGGGCATTTAGGCTGAGCTGGAGACATGTCTAAATTTTGGAATTATTAAAATCCTTTTTATCAAGGTCAGTTGGTGTTGCCATGATGGTTATACCCAGAAGAACATTTTCTGCCTCTTGTTTCTTGATTGTAACATGTGAAGCTGTTGATCACTCTTTTTTCAAGCTGCATTTTCTTCTACTTTTTCTTTATCTTATGTGTAAAGGTTGGTGTTCTGTTTTGGCCTATTTTCAGTTCAGCTCTACCCTTAATTATCTCACCCAGGGCGACTACCATTTGCCATTTCCTAAACCTGACCGTCTTACCTGAATCTCTTACTTTTGAGCAGATAATTCAAATTTGTGAACATTCTATAGGAAACTTGAGTCTAACATAATCAAGACTGACACAATTATATTTGTTGCTAAGCCATTTCTTTCACCTGAATTACTTCTTAGTGACTGAGATCAGAAGCCAGCAAATCCACTCCAACATCCCTCCTCGCACAAGATCCTATTCTTTGTATATATGCCTCCGAATTTTTATCCCCGGCACTCTCTTCCCCAGTTTTCATTGCTACAGCCTTAGTTCAGCCAAGGTTATTTTGAGAACTTCCTTACCGATCTGTTCCCATTCCAGTTCCTTTTAAATCCCACTTAATGACTAAATAGGACACTGACTTTCTTTCTACTGGCATTGGGTGAACACTGGTTGTATATTCAGTTAATAAATTATACTACTAATAATAAATGAACATCTGCGAATAAAGAGAAACCAAGATTGGTAATTGTACTATTTAAGTAATTATCACAGTAATATTTAAGGAAATCTGGAAGAAAATTAAATACTGCTTTGATACAAGTAGGAGCAGTGTACTTGAGATAAAAGAAATAGAGTGGTATTTTATCTCATCACACAGAGAACTCAGAGTCCAAGTGAAGAAATTTATGGTATTTGCTGCATGTATTACTGGCATGCAAAGAAAACAAGAAAAAACTCTGAGCGGGTGATGGATCAGCTCAACCTCTGCTCCTTTAATATATCTGGACTCGTTGGGCCCTGGAAAAGCTGCACATGGCAGAAGGCCTTGCACACCATCCCTGTTCTGATCAGTTAGCTGAGCATGAGTACCTGGCCCATCTGGTTCATTCTCCTGCTGGTGTTGGCTCTTCTCATGGCTGTCCTTCATATTCTCCACACCATCTTATTGTCACCCACTCACCCCCACCCCATCAGTCTTCCCAGCACAGATCACAATTTTATTTTGTTGGTTGTGTCATTTCTGTTACCTGATAAGGAGAGATGTTTGAATATAGTACATTTTGCAAAGTAAAGGCTATATAAAGTATTAACTGGATGGCATAGATGGATGGCAGAGAAGGAATTCTGCCCAGCTTTCAGATTAGTAAAAATCTCCCCTCACATGTATGTTTGATAATGACTTAATATCTGTTAGCTTTATATCCGTTGAGCCTGAGTCAGCCATAGACTCTTTGTCTTGCACGCAGCCTTCTCTCCTGCCTTGGTGTGCTGCAGTCAGAAGATGTAAGGTACACCTCAGAAGACAGTAGAGACCAGTGAACTTTAAGGTCTAGTTCTTTTTTAGGGAGGATGATAGAAGCATAATAAACCTCCCTGTCCTCTTTTTAAATTCCCAGTACTCCCCTAGCACCTTAGCAAGCTCACTTACCTTGTTGCTGAGGCTGCTCTGTGTATAACTTGCTTATCTACTATTTTTCTGAAAGGTCTTAACTGGCACATTGAAAGTTTCTAAAGTTAAATTATGGTAAAGAAGACAAATTTTGGAATACTGTTACTTTTCTGATTTTTTCTAGTTCTTTTATATAATTTAAAAAAGAGCCAGTATTAGTTTCTTTGTTTTTGTAAATTGGAATTTTTAGAAATTTTATTAAAAGCAAAAAGTATATTTTCCTTTTTTTTGGAGTATAACCTCATGGCTAGAACTGATTTTTAAAGTAGAGAATTACTTGAATTTGTTGCCAGTTTTATAAACAAGTTTTAAACTCAAATAAAAGTCAAATTATATGATCATGTCACAATCAAAATATTTTTAGAAGATTGTAGTAATAGGATAATATATATATTTTAATGCCTAAGTTGAGTTTTCATATCAATTGATATATGCTAAATTAAATTAAAAAGGCATAATGCACAAAACTTCTTCATAGGTGTGTTGGAGTTTGTGTGTGTGTGTGTGTGTGTGTGTATGTGTATGTGTGTGTGTCTTGTTGTGTCCCAGCCCATGGGAAAAATTGAATCAGGGTTCACCTGAAAGAGGGAATAGGGATTGAAAGTAGGATACAGAGATGTGAGAAATAAAGAATCAAATCAGGAAATTTCTGATCAAGATTCAGTTTAATGCCGACTAGTAAGAATATATATATAGAGCAAAGTCAGTAGGATCTATTCTAATCTCACTCACCCTAGCCCCCAGGCAAGGATACAATAGCCTGAATCGCTCCCTGTAAGAACTTCCTATTTCTCTGAGTAGTTCCCTGTAAGAACTTCCTTGATCGTCTAGGTGGTTCCAAGTTGGGACTTCCCTACTTCTTTCAAAGTTAAATAGTCCAAGGATAGCCTACAACATGGACCTCATGAGGCAAAGGTCAACAACTCGAAGGTCACAGCATGCAGCCTAAGCATGAGATTTCTGACATGGCAGAATTTGGCATGGCTCCCCACATATGCACCTTCTTAAAAATATGAGGAGCCTGTCTTAGGTCAGTGGATAGGCACTTATCTTTACCCGTCATTGGCATATGAATTCCATCATTCATAGTCTGTCTTAGGTCTGATAAGGCTCAGACTCACTCTTACCCATCTTTGGCTTGCTGCCATATCAACACATGAAGAAGGGCAGTGTCTTAGAGCTCCATGCTATGTGCTTGTGCTTGCATCGCTGTGATTGTTGAGACATGAGCTGTGTTAGAAAGGATGGAAGGCACAGGCTATAATCTCACGCCCTGCCATCCCCGCCAAGATAATCCATGCTATAGATTACTGTTAATTCTAAAGAGACTTTATTGAATGAATCTAGCTGCATCCTACTCACAAGGAGTCTAGGGAAGTCTAGCATGACATTGTAACTTGCTCAGCCATCTCAAATCATTAATCTCTAGTTAAGGCATAAACAATATTAGTTAAGCAATGGCAAAAAAAAAATAGCAGAGACAAGAACAATAACAGAATTATAACAGAGATTTTATCACTCAATAGCACACCACAAGTCCCTTTTCAGTTCTCCACAGTCCTGCAGATGAAACTGCCCCTAACAATTAGAGTGGAAAAGTGCTTATAAAGCTCAAAATCTCAGTTTCTGGAAGGAAAATATTCCGGAGGAGTCCCTGTAAAACACCAACTCCAAAGTTCAGTCAGGTCCGTAAGGAGGATGCCTCACAGGTACTGGAACACTTGAGGTCTCCTTTCCTCCTCAAACACAGGAAATTGGGCAGTGAGTGTTTTTGACATATGTTATCCCAAGAAGCAGGTTGAAGAAGAGAAGGATCAGGAGTAAGTGTCCAGTGAAGTTTCACCTTCAACCTCGGGATCATCAGCAAACTCATCCATGTCAGCATTCACTTGACACACAAGGCTCTCAGGTAGCCAGCGTGCAGCATCATGTTCCTGTGAGAAAACAGAAACAGAGCCTTGACCCCATATTAATACAGGGTTGGGTCCATTCCATTGTCCAGTTAAAGGATCCTTCCATTTCACTCTAGTGAAGGATGATTGAGTATTGCTGTGCCAAAATCGATTGGCTATGGAATTTCCTTTGGCACCAAGCAGTAAAAAATTTAAAATAAAGAGAACATGAATCAAAGAATTTTTAGGTGATGGGGGTAAACTTCCCTTTCTTTACTTTTTGTAAATTGGTTTTTATGGTGGAATGAGCTCGTTCCACCATACTTTGTCCTTGAGGATTATAAGGAGTACCTGTAATATGACTTATGGAAAGAGTCACAAAATTTTGAAAAGCTTTGTTGACATACCCTGAGCCATTATCTGTCTATAGATTAAATGAACAAAAGGCATAATGTTGGAAAACAGTAGCTACCACTTGTAGCTTAGCAATTTGAGCAAACTTAGCAGTAGTAGGAATAACAGATGTCTGTCATTTTACTCACGTAACGGACCTCGTGAGGCAAAGGTCAGCAACTCGAAGGTCACAGCATGCAGCCTAAGCATGAGGTTTCTGACATGGCAGAATTTGGCATGGCTCCCCACAGAGTAGCTGCGCATGTACCATAGTCCTTTGGAAGCGAGAAGACAGCTCACCTTCTACCTTGTTTGAGACATGGGTCTCTGGTTTACTGCTCTGTATACCAGGCTAGCTGGAAAGTCTCCTGTCTCTTGTTCCCCTATGCTATAGAGGAATTTTAATTTACAACCTGGCTGCTCTGACAGGAGATCACATCCAAAGACCTTCTAAGTGTGTGTGATCCAGCTGGAATACAGGAGACAGAGGCAAGCAGATCTAAGTTCAAGGCCAGCCTGGTATAGAGCATGTTTCAGGTTAAAAAAAAAAAAAAAGCATAGGTCACAGTGTGGTAATAAACATCTTTAATCCCGAACAATGAAGGTAAAGTTAGTTTGTAGAATGAAGCACCCATGTTTGAAAGTGATATTCAATTGAGTGTCAGACAAAGTGACGAATCAAAGATTTGACAGAATAGGACTTGCTCAACTCTCAGGAGAAGAGAGAGGAAAGGGAAACTACTTAAGGGGCGATGCAGAGAGGAAGGAGGCAGTTTTATCAGGAGAGTAATTGAAAGACAGGTTGCAGAGAGAGAGAGAGAGAGAGAGAGAGAGAGAGAGAGAGAGGACGAACTCAGGGGAAGACCAAATAAGCCACAGAATGAGAAGCAGTCAGAAGATTAGAGCAGATTGCTGGACTTAGTTTGAGGCCAAGCAGAGCAATTCAGAAGCAGAGAGAAAAGCCATATTGAATAAATCATTTGGGGGAGGAGTTTGAGCCAGAACAACTGAGCTGAACCAGTAGGTCCAGAGCTCAGCAAAAACAAGAAAGGGTGAACTTATTAGTAAGTCTTAGAGGCTGAAAACATTCAAGGTCTAGGTTAGATTGTATAGAGGTTAGACACTTCCAGTACTGGCCTAGGTGAGCAAAAATTGCAAATAATCCTCTGAGACAGCAATTGAAACAGGGGAATAAAAGTTGCTGTTACACCATAGCTAGGGCATTCTGGGATTATGGATGCTTATGCTACTATGTCTGGCTTTTATGTGGCTTCTGGGGCATCTAAACTCAGGTCATCATGCTTGCATGGCAAGTGCTTTACCCACTGAGACATCTTTGTAGCTTTTAAGTGTAATATGTCATGGAAGGGCTCTTTTCTGGTTGTGTCTGTTTCATATTCTATTTCTAAATGCATGCTGTCATTGGTTGTCTATATCTATAGGGTGAGGAAATTTTCTACTGTAATTTATTGGATAGATGTCCTGTGCCTTTAGTTAAATCTTACCTCTGTTTTGAGTTCCTTACGTTCTTATTTGTGTTGTCTCTGTGATACACAGGATTTATTGGGCATTGTAGTCTCTGTTTTTACTCCTATTTCCCTTTTTGACGTTTGAGTGCACTGTTTCCCTTGTCCTTCATCCTTCATAATATTTTGTCTCCTTGGTCAACTCTATTGATTATGCTCTACATCTTGTGTTTGTGTCATTAAAATTTTCATTTCAGTGTTTAGATTTTTATTTTAGTTTGTTTTCTGTTTATTTATTTATATTTTATGTGCATGTGTGTCTTGCCTGCATGTATGCATGTGTGAAGGTGTCAAATCTTGAAGTTACAGACAGTTGTGAGCTGCCATGTGGGTGCTGTGAATTGAATCTGGGTCCTCTGGAAGAGCAATTAGTGCTCTTAACCACTGAGCCATCTCTCCAGCCCCTCTTAGTTTGTTTTTAAAATAACAATTTCATTGCTGAAATTTTCTTCCGTGTTGCTGATTTCTTCATCATTTTTGCCAGTATTTCTTGTGTTTTTCTGATATTTCTTTTTGAGTCCTAAATTGAATTCATCTCCTGTTTTATCTTCTTTGAAGCCATAGAGCATTTTTACCAGAAGATTTTTTATTTCTTTCCTTGGTGATTTATCTCTTTCAGATCTTTGGAGTTAGTACTTGAGGAGTTACAGTATTTTGGAGGAATCATGTTGCCTTATATTTTTCATGTTTCTGTGTTGTGTTTTGCACATAAGTTGATTTCGATAGCTCTTCTGGCTTTATTGAGAATGTTCTTATTGAGCAGTCTGATCATGAAGGTTCAATACATAATACATAATAGTGTACATGAATTCAATCCAGCAACATGACTACTCTGGCAAGGGATAACATCTTAGGTCTCTTTAAACAGCTGGAATACAGACAAACCCGTAGTATACACTTCTAATTCCTCTGGCTAGAATACACACCTTTAATCCCTCTGGCTGGAACTTAGTATACACCTTTAGCCCCAAACAATAGTGTTTAATTGAGGGACAACAAAATGATGAATCAGAGAAAGATTTGACAGAATGAGTCAGAGATAGGATAGGTCCAACTGTCATGAGAGAGAGGCTATTTTAGAGCGCACGCACGCACGCACGCACACACACACACACACACAGAGAGAGAGAGAGAGAGAGAGAGAGAGAGAGAGAGAGAGAGAGAGAGAGAGAGAGAATATACAGGAATATAGTGGAATTTCGGAGACAGTACAGTAGTCTTCAGGAACACAATACAGTTTTGTGTAGTTTGGTGCATTTGGGTGCAATTCAGTCGAGTGCAGTCCAGTTTGTACAGTTCAGGCGCGGTTTTTCCAAGCAAAGCAATTCAGTGAGAAGAAGCAGAGAGAAGGCAGTTTGAATCAGTCAGCTTGGTGAGACGGGTTGATCCAGTACAGCTGAGTTGAATCAACCAGTCAGAGTTCAGAAAGAACGAGAAAGGGTGAGCTTATTCAGCACTAAGTCTCAGAGGCGGAAACATTCTGTTCCTAGGTTAACAGACAGATGGTAGAAGCTGAATCCTTCAAGATCTGGGCTTACAGAAGATTAGACTGTATGGAGGCTAGACGCTTCCAGGCCTAGGCCTAGGAATAGTTAATAGAAATGCTCTGGCCTCAGCCCAAGACATGTACTCATAAAGCTTTGGTACTGTTCTCATCCCATCCTATCATCTGAGGAAATAAAAACATTTACATAGTAGAAAGACTGTCATTGTAATAGCAGCAACATCAATGAAAATGAACTATAAGAATGCTCTTAAAATTAAATGGAAAAACTACTGAAGAATATACTCGGAAGTTAAAAATTATTTAGGGGTAATAGTAGGGGTATTAATTGAATGATATAAATGAAGGAGGCAGGGAATGGGAGAAACAGAGACACAGGATTAAATAATAGTAAAGATGAAGAGCAAAGAAGATTGTTAAGGGAAAGTGAGACGAGAAAAGAATTTTAAGAGGTTTTTGTTTTTGTTTTGTTTTTAGATTTATCTGTTATTTATACAGTATTCTGCCTGCATGCACTCCTGCAGGCCAGAAGAGGGCACCAGATCTTATTACAGACGGTTGTGAGCCACCATGTGGTTGATGGGAATTAAACTCAAGACCTTTGGAAGAACAGCCAGTGCTCTTAACCTCTGACCCATCTCTCCAGCCCCAAATCTTAAAAGGTTAAAAAAAAAAAAAAAAAAGAAAAAGAAAAAGAAAATTTCTGGAGCTTTGGACAGACTCCAATGTCCCTTCAAAATAAAAGATCTAGAGAGACTAGAAATAGGAGAATATAACTCAATTTAGTAAAAGCTATAAGTGACAACCTGATAGTAATCATGATGCAAAATGGAGAGAAACTCAAAACAGCCCCACGAACGTCAGTAACATTGCCCATTCCCTCCATCCCTATTCAGTATAGTGCTTGGAGTCTTAGCTAGCACACTAAGAAGGAAATAAAATAGAAGATACAAATAGGAAAGGGAAAAGTCAAATAGTCCATATTGAAAGAAGCTGTCACAAGAGACCCTTTCCCAGATATTCCATTAGAAAAATTCCTAGAGCTGTCAAACATTTTCAGCAAAGTGTCATATTACACAATTAAAATACAAAAACCATAGCTTTCCAGTATACCAAAGACTAACATACCTAGGGGGAAATTTCAGGGAAATAATCCAATTTATAACAGCCTAAAATGAAATAAAACAAAAATAAAATTGGAATAAACCTAACCAACGAAGTGAAAGACCTATACAATGTAAACTTTAAAATACTCTAAATAATTGAAAAAAAAAAAAAAGATCACCTTCAGATCGAATGGTATCCCATGGTCATCAATAAAGTTGTGAAAATGTGAGGGAGAAGGTAGATGACTCCAGAGGTCAGTCCACCCAGTGACGTCAGGCTCAGGGCTGTCACACTGCAGTGATATTCCCAGTGGGTAAGATGCCTGCGGGACTGAGGTTGGGGCTGGGCCATGTGTTTTTCTGCCTGGGCTTAACCTCCTGCCCTCTTGTACTCTTCCACTTGTTATTCTCTGTTCCTTGCTCTCTACAATTGCCTCTCTAGACATAAGCTTCTGCGGTAGAACAAATTGAGCTCCTAAACTATGCTTGTTCCTTGATCTCATGACCCTAATCTCAGTTTTTAAACATAGATTCTTTCTGAAAATGGTATCTAGGTATTGCTCTCTGAGTCACATTGACTGACTAACATGGGTTTCTCCCCACCACTCATCTTTTGTATGGTAGAGGAATTATGTTCTTTGCCTAAATCCACATTAGGTTAGAGGCCTTTAAGGGTTGTGTGGACTTGATACCCTATGAGCACATACAGGGGGAGGAGGTCCCCCTCAGTCACAGTCATAGGGGAGGGGAGTAGGGGGAAAGCGAGAGGGAGGGAGAAATGGGAGGATACAAGGGATGGCATAACCATTGAGATGTAATATGAATAAATTAATAAAAGAAAAGGGTTGTGTGGGCTTATCCTAGGTGGGGTACAGGCTCACCTGGCTCACCTCTTTGAAGGGTGCTGTGAGCTGTAACTATTTGGCTTTTCAATGCCCTCTTTTATCTGTGCATTTTTCAGGTATTCCTTTGCTCCCATTGTGGATGGATATTTGAAACTCTTCCTCTTTCTCTGGAAAGAGAAGGAAAACTCTAGCTCCCATCTTACCCAGAAGTGTCATGCATGTTTAAAAACCATTGCTATGGGGGAGAGGGACAGGTTGTCTTTGATTCATTCTCAGCTTCCTGGTCCTTGTAATCTCCATTTAAATAATTTAGAAGAGGCACTGTAGTGGAGAAGATGGTACACTCAGTGGGTGAGACTGGACAGTGTCCAAGTGGCCACTGCACACCAGTGCATCTTCTCAAGGCATGAGAGAGGACAGTTGTCAAAGACAGCACTGTTGAGCAATGTGTATTCTAAGTGGCAAGCATGGCAGTTTCTACGGGATTTATTGTGCTAGTTTTTCATTTTAGGCAAATTTTATGGAGGGTTTTCTTTTTTTCAGTTTCGATTATGTAGCTTTTAAAATCTCTAGAATAGACGACTTCTCCCCCCCCCCCCAGGTGAATTTTCCTAATGTAGGTGATTGACAAGTCCATTTGGATTGTCCCTTACCAGGATGAGAGGCGGAATGGACACAACATGAAACAAAGTAGTCTTTTATTGTTGTTTGTTTTTGTCTTTAATCACAAAACCTCTTGCTACACAGTGATCTTGTAAGGTTTAGGGCTCTTAGAACCAACTTTAAATGATTATTAATTAGTGCCATTCTGAGCAGCCTAAAATGTCACATTTCCTCCAGCAGCCAGAGTTAGGACTCAAGTCCCGTTTCTCTGATCAGTGCTTAGAGTCTTCCAATTTTAATCACTGGTTTTATAAGCTATTACTAATGAAGCAGAGGTTCAGCCTCAGTGTCCTGATATCCCGCCAATATCTAGCATCTTAACAGTGTCACTGCAAATGTAGTAGTGCATAAAAAACTCTCCATTAGGAAATAGGGGCTTAATTTTATAGACCTATGTTTTAAAATTAGAGAATAGCTGATAAATCTGTTTTGTCACCTCCCATATATAAATAAATTTTGTTTTCTTTGTGAAATTCTTGCTAATTTAAGACCCATTGGAGTTCTGATACATAGGAGCCTTTTGTAATTTATAGATTTTCACTGATTTAGATACTTAAAAATTGTCTGCAGAAGCTATCAAATATTTATTGTAGTCTTGTAAATTTTAACTGGGAATCAAGGTTTTTAAATTTAAAAGTCCTAAGAGTAGTAACTGATAGGATATGGACTCACAGCCTTGCTTTTTTTTTTTTTTTTTTTTTTTTTTTATAAGAATCTCAATAGAATTAACCTATGGGCATATCTTTGGTGCCATTTTCTTAATTGGTGATTGATGTGGAAGGGCCCAGCCCACTGTGGGTGGTGTCACTCTCTGGGCAGAGTCTAGGCTGTTTATCAAAAGTAGCCCAGCAAGCCAGAGAAAGCAAGCCTTAATCAGTATTCCACCATGGTCCCTGCTTCAGTTCCTGCCCCCCTTCTCAAGTTTCTGCTTTGAGTTCCTGTCCTGACCTTTCCTGATGATGCACTGTAAGTGTAAGAGGCAATAAAACCTTTCCTCTTCGAGATTGTTTTTGGTTATGGTGTTTATCACAGCAAGAGAGAAACTAAACTAGGACAGCCCCCAAAGACAATTTAGGTAATTTAGATGCTTTAAAACCTATCACTTCTTATCTTCCAAATACTTTAAAATTGCATGCTCATATGAAAGTGTCTGAGTGAGTGGATAGGATTATAGTTATCCATAAAAGATGTGCATATTTCATAAATACCTGTGTTTGAGTTTGTAAATGTTTTACAAATATGATAAAATTCTTCTTATATGTAGTCTTTCTGTATTTTAAGACATTTATTCATATTTCTTTAAGTGGGTTGACTTTGTCTTAAAATAAGTGACAATTCAAATTAGTAGTATTTCCCTAAAATATATAACAATGTATCAGGTTTTAGAGCAGCTTCCTGGCTCTGTGTTTTGGGTGCAGCCATTTCTCTTGCATAGTAACATTGTCTTGTATAGTGAAAGTTTAAATTCACCATGGTAAGGAAAGAACATTTTCATAAATTTAGATCTTCTCAGGATGGGGGATCTTTTTAGACATAGCAAGGTTGACACTAAATGGTTAAATAAATACATTTTGAAAAATTCCATTATATAGCTGGAAAAAGTAAAAATGGTCTTCTTCTCTGTGAAATGTGTTTTCTCTCTGTAGTTGTACATATCTTTTCCTTATGAATATAATAGAGCATAATTTCATCTTCAAATGATATTACCATAATAAAATTGATTGATAGTGTTAATTTTTTTCACCACCAGCATCCCCTTTAATAAAACACGGAAGGTTGTATGACAGGAAAAGGGAGGGGTGAAATATGACCATTTACAACCACATACACAAAACAGAAGAAATGAAAATAGAAAGAAACCCGTCTGTACATGTCTAGCGCCTGGCAGGGGGAGGCAGGCAGGGCACAGCAGGCCACTGGCCCTACTTGTAGAGGATATTGTAGCGTCCAGGTTGGTAGAGAATGTAGACTTTGGGCTCAGAGCCCTCAGGGAGGACATGTGGGTTGGTGGTGCCACCCTCACCGCAGTCCACGTACTCCACTTGGATGGACACGCTGAGGGCTTAGGCCAGTGCAGCGATGTGGATATGGTCACTGTCCTTGCACATGGGTTCCACTTCCTGTTGGCAGAACCCCTTAATGGTCTGGCCACCCTCTATGAAGTACTTGAAGAACTTGCTATCCTCCTGCAGGTAGCCTGAGGTGGGCAGCAGCAGGTAGACCACAAGGTAGTCTGAGGTGCTGTGGTCACTGAGGGAGGCCAGCAGTCAGCGACTGAGGTCTGCTTTCCCACATGCTCAATAAGGTCCATGAACGTGTTGTGGAAGGCCTCGATGGTGAACTCGGTGAAGCCCTGGGATACCAGGTCCTCTTTACTCTTGGCAGACGGAGCCTTGAGCCGCAGTGCCTCCAAGTGGGAGAAGCCGAATGCTCCATGGAAGCAGTTGCCACCGGGCCTGGTCTTCCGGATGCATAGTAGTTTTTGTGGAGGTCCTTGATCTTGTTGGTAGATGGTGCCATCCTCAGCATGCTCCTTGCACAGCACTGAGAGTTCCAGCTGCTATGACACCAGTGGATTCTGCAGCACAGTTTCTTGCTGGCTTTGGTCCTGCTGAGCCATAATGACTTCATCATAGGGCAGACAGTTAACACCTTCAGGATCACTGCCCAGCGGCTCCTGCTTCTGCGGCTGAGGTTCCTCTGCTGCCATCTTTAAACAGCACCGCACTTGTGTTAATTTTTCTAATGACCAAAGATATTGCCCAAAGTTGTCCAAAAATCCTAAGTGACCACTAGTTCAGACAGTGCATTTATATTGAAAATAGGATATAAATAGACAAAACACCATACTCCTAGTATTTACACAAATTTGAGATTTTCCTTTGTAACTCTGTGACTCATATTGGCAGTTGGTTAGTACTGGGAAAGATGGCTCAGTGAGTAAAAACTCTTGCCGTTTTAGCAGGAGCACCTGAGTTGGAAAACCCAGAACCCACACAAATAGCCAGATGTATCTGAATGCTTATAAGCCACTGCCCCTGCGGGAAGACGGAAGTGGAGATAAGGACACAGAGATGCAGTTGTCCAGTTAGCTTGGCACATGCAGTGGTGGAGACCCTGTTTTAAAACAGGGTGAAAGGTGAGGACAGGTACCTAAGGTAACCCTGTGACCTCCACACCACGTGCACCACGGCACACTAATGTACCCCTCCACATGAGACACAGATGCACACACACAAAAAGTTATTGATTAAGTTAGGAATATTACTATAATATGTATCTCTTTTTATTATAGAAGAAAATACTCAGGAAACACCACAGATGAAGAAAAGCTTGAGTGAAAAGGTTTCTCTCTACAGAGGTGACATTACGTTGCTAGAGGTGGATGCAATAGTCAATGCGGGTGAGTGGTTCACTTTTCTGTATCTTCTTTGCTATGCCTTTACAACTTAAAAACACTTCCTATACTGTCTTGGTATAGAAATGCCCTAAATCTTTTTTTGTGTGTGTGATAAAAAACATTGAGGATTTATTTTGCATATCCAATTGAGAGTACTGGGCTACAGGAGGAGTAATGAAGTGTTGTAACAAGTTTTTCAGGGGGAGTTTTAGTAGTTAAATGATTACTAGCTTCGTGCTTGAGTTAATGAGCAGTAGTAGTAGTTCAGCAAGCTTTTCCTTTCTTTTGTATAAATCCTAAAGATACACTTAGATTATATCACCCAAAAGGAAATGTGGAGAAATTATTTCTTTGATTTCAAAACCTCACTTGTTTGTAAGTTTTCACTTTTATTATAAAATGCGTTTTACTGGCACATTTTAATGTATAATTTTATTCTTTGAATATTGAAGGAAATATGACAGCATGCTATTTATGTTGTTCTTGTCTCCTGTATTTTCTTGTATAGCTATCTGTAAAAGAGATATGACAGTGTGGTTTTATAAAGATAAATATTAATAAAAGGAAATTATGATTTGTGTTTTAGAAAGTTAACCCCCCCTTGTAGGATGAAAGTGTCAGATAAAAGTAGGTCTAGACTTAGGTGAAGGCGGTTTTTAATCGCAGGGGCTCATTGATGGAAAAGCCCCTTTAATGGAGTGCTGAAGAGAATTGCACTAGAGGAACTATTTGACCCAGGCCATCCTTAAGTATCTAAAAGGTCATTCAGAAAACGACTTTTTTTTTTTTACAGGAAGATGTAAACACATACAGAAAGGAGTGGCTTTGGGGAACTGAATGGTGATGTTATACAGGTGGTTCTTTGGAGGAGCCACTAGAGAGTGGTGGACTTTCATTAATAATGGTGGCTCAAAATGCAGCAGTTTAGAACCAGGAGAGAAGATGGACTTAAGTTTGGTGAAGTCTAGTACCCAGGCTTAACCATCTAGGAGGAGAAAACGAGACAGAAAATTCATGGGTGAGATGACAGAGTGGGAATTTAGACTGCCTGTGTCTGGACTTAGCAGAAGCTACAAAGTGGTTGCCTGTGAGTTTTCTGTAATCCCAGAAGAAGAGCTCTGGTTTACAGTTAGCCTTGGCTCAGAACACGAAAGAATGGGTGGGATTTCCTGACCTCCCTTGTTTTCCAGGAGTGGAGGATTCAGCTAAATCCTCTGTTGTCTCAGGTGATGAGTAAATTCACATACTGGAATGTAGGAAAATGCAGAGTAAGAACTGAGGATGAGTTCTTGGGGTCTCCCAGGAAGGCTGGAAGGCTCCAGAGCTTGCTCTTCGTTCAGAATTGGGGGTCACTTGCTTTGTAAAGTACCAGCTCTGCCATAATCAGGGCTCAGTTTCCTTTTTCTTCTAATGGCTCTTTGCTACCTTTCTTCTCTGGTGCCTCGATCCCCATTTTGAGATGTCATGTCCTATCAAAAAGGAGTGTAGATTGCTTCATCTCTACCCAGTTTGGCATGTAGATTGTTTCATCTCTACCCAGTTTGGCTGCCTTCTTTAGTTTGATTTTCATCCTGTCACCTTAAAGGCTCAGCTATTCCTTATATGTAGACCCCATGGGGTTTTTCTTTGTGCACACCCACCCTCCCCTCCATTTCAAGTTGTTTCCCTCTAGTCTGTTGGGCCTATGCAAAAGTCAGGGTCTTGGGCAGGATATTTGTAAATGTATATGATCTTTAATTCTTAAATATTTAAGATTTAAATATTTTTATTAAAAAGTTTTTTATAAAAGTACCACCAATATTCTAATATGCTTTTGAAATTTTTAGCCAATGATTCTAGTTGCTTCTTTTTCATCTTGTTAACCTAACATTGAATTTACTTTGTTCACTTGCTAGTAACAGTGACTTTTCTTGGGTTCTGATAACTGTGTATTTATGTTCTTCCCACGAAGTACATAATGGTACCCTCTTGGCTTATCGTTTTACCGTCCAAAGCAATGTCTTGGCTTTAAGCTTTTAAGAAATATTCAAACTGTATATGTGTTAAATTGACTTTATGCAATTGAATATCATATCTCTAATAATATATTCTGGACTGGGGACTTGATACAGTGAGGCAGTTTGGCTCTGGTTTTAAAAATAATTTGTTTAATTAACCAATAAAAATATTTCTGGGTAATTTTTGTTGACTTGAAATAAAGTATTATTACTCAGAAGAACATCCTTGACTCACTATTTTGCTTACTGTTCGTTTATCTTGCCTTTCCCTGTATATGTAGTTTTCCCATAGATGTTGCATAGTGTACACGATTCTGATGAATTCATCTGAAGATAAGAACCAACTTTTGCACCTTTCTAGCTCTCTGGCGGTGGTGATTGTAATTTGGCTGTGTTCACAAGGGCTGGCTCAGACCAAATGTACAGGTAACGGCTCTATTTGCACATTTCTGCTGTGCAGCTTGTCAGCCTGGTATGAACTGAGAGGCACAGCTGTTAGCTTTCGGGTATACAAGGCAGCATGACAGAAAACTCCAGAGCCACCTCCAGCGAGAGGCAGTGCTCACAGTCAAGGTGCTACAGCTGGCCCGCTGCCGCTTTCTGCTGCACTGCCAAAGTTCTTGTGGGGCCACATTAGTATATTAAATCAATTGATCTTTATAGTTCTGAATGGAAAGATTTCATATGTTAAACTTGTTAATTAAGAATTTGTTGAAATCCTTTAAGCTTCCTTAAATGTCCCCAGAGATAAGCTTCCTCTTTATTCTTCCTTTAAGAAGCTGCACATAAAAGTGCATGGTCTAGTAAGAGAGGTTGCAATGGGCATCATATTAGCTGGCAGAGAACTAATACACATTTAGGGTCAGACACACTTGGGCTCCAGTTCTCATACTTAGGACTGTTTTATTCTTAAATCTTATTTTGGAGTAATTATAGTAAATTGCAGGAAAATAAATCAGAGTTCTGTGTCACCTTTTATAAGCTTCCAGCAATGGTGATATCATATAATCAGTAGTGTAATATAAGAACTAGGAAATTTATATTTATATATTCTTAGCAGTTTTGATAGAGATATGTTTGGTGTTGTGGAAAGAGTCTATCACTCAATTTACGTGTCTGGACAAGGCAAACTTAGATGGTGCAATTAGAAGAGCAAACACACTGAGACAGGAAGTACATTTGGTTTTCATTCCAAGGAAGGTGGTGACTGTCTTCCCCCATGAGGTCTGATTTCACAATGTATTCAGTTGGGCTAGTCTGAAAATAACTGACACACTGGAAATAAAGGAGGAAAGGTCACTGCTCTAAGGAGAAAAGTGTCACTCCTGCAGGCCATCAAATTCCTATAATAGAGCAGTGAACCTTTGGGCAACCAAATTTTTACTGGGTAAGGAAGATAAAGACACTCGCATAAAATTCTTACAAAGTAGGGGAGATAAGAAGATTTTAATTCCTTGTGCTAAACACAATTTTTATAGTATTTGATAGGACAAACTCATTTTTGATACTTCTTATGGTATTGAGCGTCATATTTGGCTCTCATTTAGTAAACACTTTACCAGTGAGGTACACCCATGTTTTAAATAGTTCATACCATTTTTAAGTACATAGGTCTGTGTAGTTTTATCTCATGTAGAGATTAACCCAACCATTACTAAAATTTATATGTAGAAACATTTTATTATGAAAAATACTCTTTTCTATATTATGACTCATCTCCACACTTTGTTAATTGTTTCCTTTGTTTACAGGTTTTTAGTTTGATGTCATCCTGTTGTTCTTTTTTCACTTTTGTTGCCAAGAAAGTAAAATTATAGAAATAGAGAGTACAGAAATGTCCAGTAGAGATGGAGGTTTGGTGATGAAGGGAATGGGAGATTATTGTCAAAGAGACAAAATTTTCAGATGTACAGGAGAAATAGATTTTGAGGTCTATGGAACAACTGCATGATTATAAGCAATAATAGTGCATATTTTCAAAAATAAGAGTGAATGCTAAATGTTTCACTGTAGAAGTGGTAAGCAAGGCTTTAGAGATGTTAATTACCTTAATTTGATCAACTTGTATTTTATAGATATATCAAAATATCACATAGTTCCTTATAAGTGCAAGTAATTATGATTTATTAAAAGCAATGTGAACAAATATGTTATATAAGAGTAACAATTATAAACTGCATGGAATCTATTTGATCAACTTTTCTCACTAAGCAAAATTCACTTTAAAGCTATCCATACATATTATTGCATTTTTCCTGGTACCAAAAATAGTTCATTCTATTTTTCTCATCTTGGTATACGCAGATTTAGAAGAGATTTTAGCCATTCACCCATTGATGATCTTTTGAATTCTCCCAGTATTTTGCTATTAACAATAAGGTTTCTGTGAATATATTCTATAAATATTCAAGTTTCTGTATGACCACAAGTTTCTGTTTCTATGGCACAAATATATGTACTATATATGCTATGATAAATGCCTGTTTAATTAAAAAAAACCTCTGCAATTTCCCATAGTATCTGTATTATTTTACATTTTCAAGTGCTTAAGGAATGCAGTTTATATACTTTTTCATAGTATTTGGTGTTAGAATTATTTTTTGTTTTACTTTACTAGGTCTATACTGGTATCTTATATTTTAATTTGCATTTTCCAAAGGATTAATGATGTTGGATGCCTTTCTATATTTACTTATTGGCATGCATATCCCTTCTTAGAGGACATATTTGTTCATTTATAATGGCTCTCAGAACCATCTTAAGATCTTTGTGAATTTTGGACATTGCTATTTTTAAGGTTCTATCCTAAATCCTATCTTATTAAAGTATAATATACCCATATGATAATTATTTAAGAACTGGGTGACAGTTGATCATTTCACATCATCTTATGTCCTCTAGACAATTAGGATAATGTTAATTCTGATTTTGTGGGTTTCATAGTTTGAAAACTCACTGTTTTCCTCTGGGCTCAAACATTTACCTAAGTCCTTGGACAGCTTGTTCATCACTATGACTATAACATTTTCTATCCATTGCTAATACCAGATAGATGAGGCTAATTATTCAATCTTTTAATCCTTAGTCTTCTCACACATAAAGTGGGCATAATACTGGAGACAAAGGTCAGAGGAAGATCATAAATAATATGTGGAAAGTATGGAGTTCAGTGTGACACATCATCTGCTCTTTGGCGTGATTTAGCCAGCGTAGTTATTAACGTCTGTCTTTGGAGTGGATTTCCCTCCTGCTTTCTTCTCTGAGCTAGCCCGCCACAGGAGTGCCGCCCGCAGTCAGCTGCGTTCCTCCGCCTTCACGGCCTGCATCCGTTGCTAGTGGACAACAGATGCTACAGCTAGAGAAACTGTCTTCTCTCTGAGTAGTTTTTCAATTATCATATATTTTAACATGAATTGTGCATTAATAATTATTTTATTCAAATTTGATCTCATAAAGAAGCATTTTTTTCCTAGGGAAAACATTCAGTATTTACCATGAACAAAATTCACATGTTAACATTGATTACATCATAAGAACACATGAAAACATGTGGGCAGACATACTTAGATCATTAGGGCTAAGCAGACAGATATTAAATTATAAGAAAATTTTTCCTGACAAAAGAACCAGCAAAGATTTATGAAGTGCCTGCTTTGTGAGCCACAGAAGTGCTTCAGTAGCAGAGGTAAATATATGCTAGTTGCCACCTGGCATGGTACAGTTTTTATTAGATCCATTTCTGAGGTATCTGGGGCAAACGGGAAAACACGCAGCCCAGGAAGTAGTGAGACCATGGTGTGGCGGGAGCCACAGCTGGTGAGTGTGCAGAGAGCAAGTGCGGGCAACTTCAGATGGTGAGGGGCATCACGTGTCACCTTCAAGGGATGAGATTTAAAAAAAAAACCTAAAGTAAGTGGTGAGTCTGAAGAATTTTTCAGAGGAAAAAGATGCAGTATATATGTGTTAGCAAGGTTCCTCTGGCAGTGATGTGAGGGGCCATTTAGGGAGCAATGAATTTGAGGGGAGACAAGAAGCAAAGATGGAACAATTTAACTTTGTAGTGAGTACTTCAGGTGAGGTAAATCCAGAGCTTTTCCTCCTATTCCATAGCTTTACTGTTGTTAGTTAAGTCTCTGTACTCTTCACTTGTGAGCTGATCCTGATGTGAGTCCAGTCTGATTTGGAGGAATCTTAAGTCTGATATGCTTGGGTTAGATCACAAAAGCTAGTGTCAAAGTGTATTTGCTTTTCCACCAGTATTCTTGGATTTCTGGTTAATATGTACTGTATTCTAGGATGCTGCCACTCTGTCTCCCACAAAACTGCTTGCATTAAAACCACCTCACCAATTGTTACCATAACCTCCCCTTTTTCTTTTTCTTCTTGGATTGGTGAACTCTTTTTGGTCCTTTTTCTTTTTCTTTTTCGTTTGGTGCAGCAGTGTGTGTGTGTGTGTGTGTGTGTGTGTGTGTGTGTGTGTGTGTGTGCGCGCGCATGCGCACGCATCTATGTATGTGCAGGTGCGTGTATGCGTGAGCGCACATGACGTCTTGAGCTTGATGGCAGGCATCTTGCTCTTTTGTTCTCCACCTTATATTTTGAAGCAGGGTCTTCCGCTGAGCCTGCAGCTCACCCATTGTGCAGTACTAACTGCCTGGGACCCAGGGATTCTTCCCGTGCTAGGACTGCCTGTGCTTGCCTCCCCTCCCAGCCTGTTACGTAGACCTGAAAACAGCTCCTCCTGCGGGCTCACCAAATGGGCAGCTAAGCCATCTTCCCCGCCCTGGTCCTTGTATGCTTTGTAAATAAAATCATTGGTCACTTCCTGCTTGAATGTTATTTCTTTTCCCTTCACTGACATATATTTGACAGCCTCTTTCAGCTCATGTCCATGACCTTCATTCCTTATCCAGAGCAGTGCAATGGAGGCCCGAGTGCTTTGATGGGAACCTCACTTACTGCCCAGATGCAGACAGCATGGTCCTCTTCACGTTGCTCCTCTCTTTAGCCTGCTATCCTTAGGGCCTTCTTATACATAGCCATAAGGTTAGTGGTGAGGACCTCAGTGTTTCGGATGTGTCTTTCTTCATATATTTATCCTGCTCTCTTCCCGGCTCTGTAATGTATTCTCCCTCTCTTTTCTAACTTCTTCCCCTTCCTCCTCCTCCTCCTCTCTAGTCTTCCCTCCCGTCACTTCTTTATTTAGTTGTGTAAAACAAAGAATGTGTTTACCTGTCAGGAGTGGACAAATGTAAGTACCAGGGAGCCCAACGTTAACATTTCTCTGTGGGTCTCAGTAAAGTGTATGTTATTTTTGGACTGAGAGTGGAATAGGTTCTTCTACTTGTAGAGATGTAGGTTAGATGTAGTAGAGAAGATAGATGGGTCCGGGGAGATAGGTTACATTGTATATTAAGTATATATCAAGTATTTTTGTTGAAAATCCAAAGATAGTATGTAAAGTAAAATTGTAAATTAATTCTTGTTTCATTCCTGTGATGAATTAATCAAAAATTTTGAGGCAGAAAATGAGTTTTTTAGACTCCATAACTATGTTGTTTTACTTTAAAAAATATTCTTCATACAGTGTGGACACAGTTATTTGTCCCTTGTCTTTTTTCAGCCTTAAGGTAGAGGATATATTTGTTCTCCTGTCTTGGCATAATTTTCTGAATTGTATTTTGAGAGCGGTTTAGAGATGCATCCTTAAATCTTCAGCCTCCTTCCTTTCTTCTCCTGTAATATTATTAAAAAATAAAACTTTGCCCTGGGAGATAAGTGCCCTTGCCAGATTTCTCAGGATTTTATTGAAAGAAGATTATATTCTTGTGATCATTTCCTCCTCTAAAATATGCTTTCTAGTAAATTCCTGGTGATTCCAATTGCTTCCTTATTTCCTCACCTTCTCTCTGTCAGGCTTCGGCCGCCATGCAAAATCCAGCTCAATTTCTTCCTGATCTTCCAAATTTCCATACACAAACTGTGGGTATGCCAGGGACATTAAGTGTAATTTGGGGTCACAGCAAGCAGACCCGCCATCTTAATACAGCATCAAATAGGATGATTTGTATATATTGACCAGATTCAAGTATAATCTTGTGCTAAGCCTGTTGACTAAACAGTTTTGGTGCTGCCTAGCTCTTGGGAGAAAATATGGAGCCTAATTTATGATTTAGTGTTATGTCACTACAGGAAATATTACACAGTCATAGAAAATTATTCTGCGTGAGATATAATTTTAAATTTATTTGTAGATTACTGGCTAGGAAATAAAAGCAGGATAATGCTCCAACCATAAATGAGATGGCTTTAGTCAAAGATTAATGTTCACTAGAACAGTACTATTTACAAAGGAAAAGTGAAGCAGGTTGATTTGTTCTTGCCTCACACTCCAGCTTCCTAGAAGATGTGCATTTCCCTGGAGTTAATCAGACACTTGGAGTCAGATCAGTTGTTATTTTAAGTATGCTTTTTTGACTTCCTGGCTTTGGAAGCATTGGAAAACTACTCAATCATTAAAAAATTATATTTATTTTTTATATGTATTGGTGTTTTGCCTGAATGTTTGTCTGTGTGAAGGTATAGAGTCCCCTGTAACTGGAGTTACATATAGTTGTGAGCTGCCATGTGGTTGCTGGGAATTGAACCCAGGTTTTCGGGAAGAACAACTAGTGCTCTTAACCTCTGAGCCATCTCCCCAGCCCCCAGTTCAGTCATTCTTAACATCAATTTTTTTTATTGGTTAAGAGAAGACATACTATAAAACCTGCTTCATAGAGCAATTGTGAAAATATAAAGACAATGAAAATGAAGAGATAAAATACTTCATATAGTACTCTTTACATAGAGCCACAGTCATAAAATGATAGCAGCTTACACTGCTTATTTCAAAAGTTAAAAAAATGACTTTGTATAGGAATGTTGCAAGATTTTCAAGTCTGATAAATAGGTAGTTTGTGGTCAGTTAAAAGTGCATATTCTGTGTCCCATGGTCTCAGGTATTACAGTATTTTACTTGAGTTGTATCCAAAGGAAGCCTTCAAAGTCTGAACCTGCAATAAGAACTGTGGCTGTTTTTTAAAAAAATTCATGTGCATATACATATGTATAGCACATGTGTGCCTGGTGCCAGAGAAAGCCAGAAAAGTGAGCTTGGACCCACTAAAGATAGAGGAGCTGTTTGTGAGCCACAGTGTGGTGTCTGGGAATTGAACCTGTGTCCTCTGCAAGAGGGAAAAATGTTCTTAACTGCTGAGTTCTGTGATGTGTCACACCATCATTTTCATGGTCCTTTTTATTTTTATGTTCTTTTTATATTTACACCCCAGCATCTCTTTCTTATCTGGTAACAGCATTTCTTTGTTTTTATAATCTTTATTGCTCTTCTCGTAAGGAATTGGTAGAATCTAAATAAATGTTAAAATCCTTCAAATAGTTTAAAGATGATTCACAAGAGAAAATAATTGCTACTGATAATGGATGGCTGTTAAGAAATTCCCCTCTAAATTTTCTGTTTTTAACCCTCACTATGTCTGCTTTTAAAAGAGTATCTCCTAGAGTTAAATAGTAACACAGTCCTATTTTCTAGAGAAACTGGTCTGATATAATGATTATATATTGAAATGGGGAATTATTAGATTGACTTACACAATATGATCTGGATAGCTCAATAGTGGCTGTCCATACACTGGTGAGTCCAGGCGTCCAAGAGGTGCTCAGTCTACAAGGCATAATGTGTCAGTAGTTAGTCTCAGTGTGGGGTTGAAGGCCTGGGATTCCTGCAGAGCACCTGGTCTTTAGTCTACATTGGAAGACTGAAGCCCCTATGTGTCCTGCCCAAAGGTCCATCTACTGTGGAAATTCCCTTCACTGTTATTCTTCAGGGTTATCCTAAATGAGGACTGTGATGCTCCAACTGTTCACTTCTGGGTGGTATAGAACAGGCAGAACCAAACTCTGCCTGGGGCTTTTCCGACTTGGTTGTCTGATCATAGAGCACATCCTGTGAGGTCATAGGTGCTTGCTTTGAAACAAAAGGCACAGTAGCAGGAGTCGGAACCGTATACAATTGGGTAAGTTCCTCCTGTAACTGAAGTCAGTACTTGCACGTGCCTAAGCATGTACATGCCACTTCCATTTGACACTGGCTTGCTGGTATGCACATCTAACTTTGTGCCTTGGTGGACCAGATAATACCCAGCTTACAATGGGACACTCAGCTGGCATGGTAACTTGGTGGCCCATTGTCAGGTATTCACTTTTCACTAAAGCCCAATCACAGGCTAAGAGCTGTCTCTCAAACAGGAAGTAGTGTCTTCAATGGCAGGGCCTTGATTTCAAAATCATGAGGATCTCCACTGTTATGCAGCTATGGAGGACTGTCAAAAATCTCCAAACAGTATTTTCGTGTGCCACATCCACAACAAATAGCTTTGGGAAGCTGGATCTTATGGCCCAAGTGGCAGACAGAGCAGCCTGCACAGGAGCTTGGGTCTGTTGAAGAGTTGTTTCCTGTTCTGGGTCGCCCTCAAAGTTAGCTTCCTTCCAAGGCACTTGTGGCTAGAGTAATTACACCAAGTGAAAGTGTACTGATTCCAGAGTCCAATAGGGTCACTACACTTTGCACTTTTTTCTTAGTAGGAAAGGCCAGCTACAGCCACTTAATATTTCACCTTGTAAGAATTATATCAGGCGGGCAGTGGTGGCTCACGCCTTTAATCCCAGCACTTGGGATGCAGAGGTAGGCGGATTGCTGTGAGTTTGAGGCCATCATGGTTTACAAAGCAAGTTTACGACAACCAAGACTACACAGAGAAACCCTGTCTCAAAAAAACCAACCCCCCCCAAAGAATTATATTAACATGCCTGACATCACTGGACTCTGAGAAATTTCACTGGCTCTTAAATTTTGCTTAGGTTTATTTCCCCTCTTGTGATATGCAAATGCTTTACTCATTAGTCCATAGTGCTTGCTACTTTCTGCTTATTTGGTACAATCAGTGTGTAATGTCATTGATGTAATGGACTGCCATGAAGCTTTGTGGAAGAAAAAGGTAGTCAAGATTCCCACGAACCACATACTGACACACTGCTGGAGAATTAATATAAGTTTGAGTTAGAACTGTAAAGGTGTACTCCTGCCCTTGATCGCTGAAAGCAAATGGCTGCTGGTCCTTATGGAAGGGTATGAAGAGAACAGCAGTTGTGAAATCAGCAGCCGCATACTGGGTTCCAGGAGACATGACAGTCTTCTCAATAGGAAACTGCATCTGGTATAGCAGCTACAATTGGAGTTACTACTTGACTAAGTTTTTAAATTGCCGTCTTCCATGATCCATTGCCTAGTGCACTGGCCCAATAGCAGAATTACAGGGTTCTGTAGTGAGAACCGTTACCTGCGATTCTTCCAAGTCTTTCAGGGCACTAATTTCTATAATCTTTCCAGGGAAGTGAGGCTGGTTTGGGTTCATGATCTTCTCTGGTGGAGGCAGCTCTGGCAAGACTTTCATTTTCCTCTCCAGCTGTAAGAGTTCTCACTGCCCAGATCAGGGAGTCAGTGTGGGGATCTGCCACTCCTTAAGCTTAACTGTCCCAGTTGTGCAGGATGAGTCAGGACCCACTGTGAACCAGATTTTGGTTAAACCTTCATTGATCACCTGACTGTATGTGCCCATACTTGAATCGGAGAGTCAAAATTTTATTTGTAGTCACCTAGAATCAGTACCAATTCAGAGCCGTTTTGTGCAAGCTTTATTATTCCCTTACCCCAATGAACAATTGTGCTGATGAAATAACACACATTCCTCTGGGGAGCGATACTTTGGGAGAAGGAAAATTTGGTGTTGTAGCCTGGTACTCCCTCAAGGGACCCACTCTCCCTTTTTCTTGAAGAATTCTTTGTCTGTAAAGTGGCTCAAGTCTGCAAATGGTATGGAGAGCCACGATTCTCTTAGTGTGATTCCAGGTAGCCTTTCTTGTATACGTTCAGGGAGTGTGTGTAACAGAACACTCACTAAGAAAAGTCAAGTACGGAAAGCAAGGTAAATTTTACAGGAGCTGGCATTGGCATTAGCCTGGACAAAAGGCCAGTGCACCATTTGATGTAAACAAGTGTCTTTAAAACTATTCCAAATCACATTTCTCTGTCCCTTCATTCCTCATTGCCTCTCAATGCTGTTATAATTTCGGAAGGAAGGCTTGCATTATTGCCTTCTGGGGCAGAAGGCGGGACTTTACCCATAGGCTTTGTTCGCACTGGTGGTAAGCAGTTTGGTGGTGGTATCAGGAGAGTTGTATGAGACTGGGATTGTTTGGAGCCCGAGGAGCAACTGATACTGAATGTATGTGCAGTGGAACGGGGCATGTGCCATAGTGTGCATGTGGAGGTGAGAGGACAACTTGCAGGAGTTGATTTCCTCCTACCACCAGGTGGGTTCTGGCTGTGAGTCTCAGGTCAAAAGCCTTGGTGTCGTGTATCTTTACCTCCTCAGGCATCCAGTCACATCGGAAAATATTGTGTGCCTGAATTTGTGTGTGGTGTGTGTATGTATGTGTGTGTATGTATGTGTGTGTATGTATGTGTGTGTGTGGTATATGTATGTGTGTGTATGTATGTGTGTTTGTGTGTGGTGCGTGTGTGTGTGTGTGTGTGTGTGGTGCATGTGTGTGTGTGTGTGTGTGTTTGTAAGCCAAAGGCTGAGCTCAGGAAGCATCATGTTTCCACCTTATTCATTGCAGCAGGATATCTCAATGAAAGTCAGAGCTCACTCATACAGCTAGCCACACTACTCAGTTTGCTCTTGGGATCCCCTGTCCCTGCCTTCCAGAGTGAGAACTGTAGACGAGACACCATGCCCACAACAAGACCCATATGGTCCTCTTGCTTGAGGGTCAAGCACTTTAGCCACTCAGCCATCTCTCTAGCACCTGCTGCCTGGTATTTCAAGAGAATGAGGAGTCGCTTAAAGCTCGTGTGCAATCTTGTTTATACTATATCTTTGACTTAAATTTTTAAATTTTGATAATTATATAATGAAATAGGATTGTTGTAAAGTTTTATTAATTTTAACCAAAGGATTGACATATATGTGTCTTCTAAGTTTGTCTGTTGAGCAGCAAAGCAATCTTGGTAAGAGGTGGTCCCACTAACAGGCATTAGGACTGTCCTTCTGAATAGACTCATGCTCTTATCAAGAGAGTCATTGGGTTGTAGAGAAAATGAGTTTCTGATTGAAGAATGGATTTGGTTTCCTGCCTTTCCATTCTCTGATCCTGACCTCTTTATATAATGTCTCTTTCATATTATAAAATAACAAGGAGATATTACCCAGCTCTTGTAATTATGAGCCTCCAGAATTGTGAGAAATGCATTTCTATTTGTTGTAAGTTACCAAGGCTCAGATACTTTATTATAGCAGAAAAGGAGGGTCTCCATTGGAAATGACATTTTCTACTAACAAACTTGCACTGAAGTGTGATTATTGTCACCGAAAAATTTCCCCAGGGTGCTGGAGAGATGACTCAGTGGTTAAGAGCATTGGCTGCTCTTTCAGAAGACCTGGGTTTGACTCCCATCACCTATGTGGGACTCACAATCACCTGCAGCTCTAGTTCCAGAAGATCCACCAACTTCTTCTGGTCTCCACACATATTGCCTGCACATGGTACATAAATGTACATGCAGACAAAGCACCCATAAACATAATATTTCTAAAGAATGAACAAAATTTGTCAGTTATTTTCTTCATTATTTGTACCTTATATGGAACTGCTGTTTTTGCAAACCACAGAAATGTATGATATTCCTTTTGCTCTCTATTTAGCTGAATAGAATTATACTCAACTGACTATTTGCTTTCTTAATTTTTCTGAAATAAGTCCATAGTTTATATGCATAGAGGAGGAAAATATGCAGAGTTTTGAAATGAAATTTTTAGTTCACATAAAAATTAGGCTTCATAAATAGCAGCAAAGGAAAATGGAGCATCAGTAGCAAAGCTACCCTAACATTTCATGGTGTGTGATCTGTTCAATTTGGGAATCTTCAGAAGAAATTACTGGTTTTCAAATTAACTTCGTGCTTGATGAAAAGTCTTTACATAAAGTATTGTTATTTGGAGCTCAAATTTGGTGTTTTTTGATTGCCAGTGTTTGATAAAATTTGGTGTTGTAAAAGGAACAGTTTGGCCATTTTGAAGAAAAGAATGTTAGTGTTTTTACTGTCTTCTCTAGTTCACCTTATTAAAGATAGGGACAAAATATTTGCTTTAGAGTAGAGCAAACTTGCTTTATAAATAAAGACAGATTTAAATGCTCTATTTTGACAAACTCTCAGCACCAAGGCAAGGATCTTCCCAGCATTCACTTCATCTTTAGAACTTTGAAGAAGCACTTATGGCAGGTGACATCCTTGTCTTCTGACCTCCAGTAAGTTGAAAGTTACTTTGTTAATTTTAAATTTGATGAGATGCTACATTTCTGTTGTATCCAAAATCCAACCAGAGGTACATTTTCCTTACTTGGCTTAAGAACAGAATAAATCACCGTGGGAGGTGGTGGTTTTGTGTAAATAAATGCCTAAGCAGAGAGGTGTTGACTAGGCCAGCTCCACTACCCCTTGCACACACACAGCTTGTTAGTGTGCAGTCAGGCACTGGAGTTGCCATGAACTTAGTGCTCAAGGAGCAGGTGGAGCAAGAGGATGAATCCCCGTGCAAAGTGGATCTGACAGCTTATCAAGCCATTGCACTGATCGCTAATCCATTTCGTTTGGCAACTTAATTTATCACACAGTTAGAGTTTCCATCCCATGGGTTTCCAGGTGGAAATTAATTCAGAAACATGTCTGGCACGCCTGGGCTGAGGAACCCATGCTAAGCCTTGTAAGGACTCTTGGAAATAAGTATTTTAAATGCCTAAATCAAGTTCCTTTTCTGATTCCACTTGTGTCTATCTAATTCTCCCCTAATAATATTTGGATTTCATACAGAAAATCTATAAGATGGCCTTGTGACTATAGTTCTGTCTTGACTTATAAAGCAGTCAGGAGTCTGGAACACATTTTGTGTCATTGAGCGCAAGAAATAATGAATTGAAGAAAATTCCCCAAAGCTAATAACTTTATACTTTTTTTTTTACAAACTTTTTTTTTTTTTTTACAAACTTTCTAAGTAAGCTCATCATTTTACTTAAAATGGATTAAAGTAGTATTCTTTGGAAGTCAGGAAGACATTTTTCTGCCATTTAGCTTACATCACAACTTTGAAATTCACAAGGATGAGCTTCATTAAACGGATTTGGTTGAGGACCTGACTCTGTTTAAAATAACTTTAAAATGAGAAACACATTTTTTTTTTTTTACTTTCTGAAGACTTGATTTATAGTGCATAGAAAATTAAATTGAATATTGATCCTTTAAAAGAAAATATGTCCTGTAAAAAAAATGACAGAACAGAAGACCCCAACAGGAGATGGTAGCGTGACTGAGATCAGAAGCCTGGGAGCTGGCACCTTCCCTGTATGTCATTTTCTCTGGGCATCTGCAGCTTGGAGAGGGTGTCAGGGGTGAAGTGTGAGGAGAGATTACTTGCACACAGGCATGAACTGTTACATTTTATAAGAAGATTGAAGAAAGCTGATAACAAATCACTTCTTAGAAGAAATTTGAAAAATGAGGAATGGGGTACAAGATCAATAAGATCGAGGATATAACTCCAGGAAAGGACGCAAGGGGATTTTTATAATTTCTCAGCCCCTGAAGCACCTTCAAAGAGAGGTTAAAGTCAGTGAAAAATAGTGAAGATGACAGAAACCCACAAAAATACATGGTGCTGTCATTGACTGGATATGCCACCCAAATTGTGTCTATCATTCTTGTGACCATGCGTATTAAAGTGATATCTGGATAATCTAGAGGGGCTCGGGGTGAATCAGCCTGGCATCGTGTCCAAATCCCCTCAGGCTCTTTGGCACTTTCCCCTGAACATAGATTAGCCTTGCAACCTGTCATTGAAGAAGTTGGCCTTTCATCTTTACTTTCCAAGGACAATGGTTATGAGTCCAGCGTTAGCCCTTGGAACTGAGCCAAAAGGAAAATTGTGTGAGGGCTACAAGAGCAGTAACTGCCTCTCAGTGTGGTATGCATCAGAATCAGAGGCTGCTGCTCCTGGTGGGTGTAATAATGATGATTTCTACGCATGAACGGGGAATCTCCCAAAAGAGAGCCATTGCGCTTTATATCATTTTGTTAAAATAAACAATTGACTGTAACTTTTTAGTGATTGATTGAGTGTCATGCTATGTAAAAACCTCTGCTACTGTTGATTTAAGTACCAGAAAGAGGGCAGAGATCTTGTCTAGCTCTGTGTTCTCTCTCAGGCTATCCTGGAACTCACTCTGTAGACCAGGCTGGCCTTGAACTCAGAGAGAGATCTGTCTGGTACCTCTGCCTCCTGAGTGCTGGGGCTAACGGTGTGCCCCACTTCACCTTTTGGTCTCCCTCTCCTTCTCCCTGTCCCCCTCTCTTTCTTTCTTTCTTTCTTTCTTTCTTTCTTTCTTTCTTTCTTTCTTTCTTTCTTTCTTTCTTTCTTTCTTTCTCTTCTCTTTTTTCAAGACAAGGTTTCTTTGTGTGGCCTTGTCTGTCCTGGACTTGATTTGTAGATCAGGCTGGCCTTGAACTCACAGAGATCCTCTTCCTGAGTGCTGGGATAACAGCTGTGTGCCACCATGCCCGGATGAGCTTTTGGTGTTCAACTAGCTTTTAGCTCAGAAGAAGAAACTTAATATAAAAATGATCTGGAGACTGATAGAAGCGCTTCACTGAAAAAGCAATGTTCAGCAGTTAGACGATCATTTTGGTTTTAATTCCACTTCAAATAGTTTCAGGGGTTTAAGAGTAAAATTGAGATTTGTATATATTTTTCCAGTGCTATATTATATGTTGCCTCATGGTAAGAACTGAAGAAAAAAGCAAGAAAAAAAAACAGAAATGGACAAATTGCAGTGATTTTGAATTTTTTCTGAAGAAACTTATCATCTAATAGGTATATGTCTTTTTGAATCACTGAGCATGCAAGCATTATCCTTCGGGCACAAGCAGGCTTCCCTGGTAGTGAAGCAATGTGTGTCTCTGTAGATGCCTGGGCCCTGTGTGGAGGGATTGAGCAGACTGCCTGTCATGTGTGTGGCGATAAAATCTGAGAGTGGGGAGGGTCTCATTTGACAGCCTGGCAAGAGAGCTGCCTGGGAGCTTGGCAGGTCTTGTTCTGCCAGGGACAAGATGGAGATGGAGATGATAGACTTGACACGTAAACTCTTCTCATCTTTACAAGCTGAGGGAGGCTTCCACCCACGAAAGAGAACAGTTGACATAGAGGATTTTGTTTTCTCCACTGTTATTAAAGTGACGTCAGCCGAATGACATGCCCATTTCCCTGTGGTGAGTTTCAGACCTGGAGTGTTCTGAGAGCAGTTGTGTTACTCATTTAGGAATCCCAGTGCGCCCACTTAAGAGGTGCTTATAGAACCAGTGAATAAATTGTTTCCAATAATCAGGGCTTTTGGTTAGAATGTACTAAATAGAATCAAACAGAAGATTTGCTACTTATTAGTTTAGCAGAGCTATCCTACTTTGCATATTTGCTTACTTAATTTTATTGCATTTAGTGTAAGTGTGTATGTCCTCCTCCTCCTCCTCCTCCTCCTCCTCCTCCTCCTCCTCCTTCTTCTTCCCTCTCCCCCCTCTAACCCCCTTCTCTCTTCATGTGTGTGAGCACATATATGACTTGCAGGAGTCAGTTCCCTTTGTAGGTGTTGGGGATTGAACTCAGGTCACTAGGTGAGAAATGCCTTTACTTTCTGAGCCACCCCACTTGTTCTAATCTGTTATTATGGTTCTTTTTTTTTTTGAGGTGAGGCCTCCTCATGTCGTGTAGACTGGCCTTTAGCTCCTGCTACTCCTGCCTCAGTTCCTAAGGGCCAGGGTTACAGGATGTGCTATCTTGCCAGGCAGTTTGATCATTTATTAAAGTGGCATCTGTCCCTTCTTATTTAATAGTTCTTCGGAAGCACAAATAATATAAACAAAATAAAGTAGGAAAAGATTATTGATTACTTTTTAGCATGTGTCTCTAAGAAATTATATTATTTGCATGTTTTATGTTTAAAGACCAGACCTGATTTATTATGCTAAATTTTCACTTAGCATCAACATTTTTTTCATGTAGTTTTATGCAGCTCACAACTACAGTTTTAACTAGTTAGTAGTATATTATTTGCTTTCCATTTTCCCAGTGCCCTCCTTCATCTTGCTAGTAAATTTTCACTTGGCTTTCATGTTTCTACTTAGCTTGCCAGGCGTCCCTCATTTCTGTTGAGCTTTATGATCCTAGTACTTTGTATATACATTAGCTACAGATTTCTTGATACAACCTTTTGAATTTTATGAACATTATGACAAACGAGGTCCATCTGAGCATGAATAATACAACCCTGCACCCTGATCCTAAGTCTCTGGCAGTCACATAGTAGGCAGCATATGTGCAGAGGGCAGATATCATTCTGAGGTCTAGGGATGGAAAGACAGACAAGGCGTGCTTTCTGGGTTTAATATTTAAAACAGAGTGTGACACTGCTAGTGGTAGCAATGCTCCCTCTGCATTCTGATATGATTTTATTTGCTTTCTCACTCAATAGCTCAGGTTGTCCTGGGACTCACCCTGCCTTAGTAGTCACAGGTGTCTGCTACCACATCTAACTGAAGCTCTTTTTTAAAATGACCTGTTTTAATTATATTTATTTATTAAATTTGTTCACTTTACATCCCGATTATAGTCCCCTCCCTCATCATGTCCATATCAGAGGTCCCTACTCTCCATATTATGGGACCCACAGTGACACTGTGCTGCCTATCAACCACATCTGAGCAGAGGGTCTAGGTCCTCACCATGCATGGTCCTTGGTTGGCGCATCAGTCTCTGCAGCACCTCCATCCTCGGCCCAGATTTGTTGGCTCCATTGGTCTCCTTGTGGAGCTCCTGTCCCCTCCAGGTCTCTCTCTGGGCTCTGTGTGTGGTAATAGGAAAATCCAAATGACCGTGACCATGGTTTTTACAGACTCACACTTTTTATTTCTTACTAGTTTTCGTGTTTCCAGGAATGATAGGCTAAGGAGTAGTTCATAGTGCTAGATTTTTCTTAGTGAATTATTTTCCAAAAGTTTCTTTTCAGTCCTACGGACACTGCTTTCCTCTGCCACTTGCTTATTTCTATTTGGTAACCTGACACTTATTTTTCACCAAATTGTGTAAGTTTCTGTTGTAGGCAGAGTTCCAAGATGTTCCCTAAGAATGCCTGTATTTCCCCTCTGTATATGGAGTTTTACTTGTATCAAAATTTTGCTTTTTAATTTTTAGTTAGAAATTGTCAAAATATACTCTTTTATTCTGTGTTATGCATTCATGCATGCACATTCAAAGGTGTGTGTGTGTGTGTGTGTGTGTGTGTGTGTGTGTGTGTGTATACATGTTCATTACAGGACAACTTGTGGGAGTGTGTTCTCTCCTCCCAGCATGTGGATGCTGGAATTGAACTCAGATTATCAGGCTTGGTATCCTGTTCCTTCACATGCTGAGCCACCTCACTAGCACCCTTTTATGATTTTTGAGACAAAGTCTTCTTGTGTATCTCAAGCTGGCCTTGAACTCACAATCCTTTACTGTAGTGTTTTGCATGCTGAGATTATAGTCATGCCCACAATGCTCACCCAAACTCTATAATTTTATATGATTAAGTCTGCTGATATTTTTATTCCTAGTATTTGCTTAAGTTAATATTTTTTGAAAGATAGGGTTTTAGTCTGTATAGCCGACACTGTTTAGGGACTCACTGTGTAATTCAAGCTGGCCTCTAACTGACAGCAATCCTGTTGCCACAGCCTCCCATGTCCTGGGGTCAGGTGTGAGCCCCCACTTTGAATTTTAGAATTCAGCAAGCAGGGTTCCGTGGGTTTGAGTCCATGGCCTAAGATTGGAGGGGCTGGAATCTGTCGCTGGCGTCCTTGTTGTGGGTGCTGTGTAGCTTTACAGCCTGAGCAATGGCCCTGTTGTTGCTTAGCCAGCAAGGCATAGACTCATCTTTGGAAGAATGTCAGAATTTCTGTCTCACCAAAGTTTCCCCTTTGACGTCTGAATGGAAACTACTGATCTTATACATGCTGCCTCGGTGCAGGGTGGCACCCTGTAACCGCCATCACCCTCCTTTTACCTGGACACTTGAGGACGAGGTCCTCCAGACTGGGTTTTGTCCCACTTTTCTTCCAAATTCTCTGGACGGCATAGACATGGTTCACGGTGTGTCAGTGTGAGTGTTGTTCTGGGTTCACGTGGATTTCTATAAGAAGCATCTATGAAAGTAAACATTTTCAGTTTTCATGCCTCAGCCCAGTATCAGACTCAAAAGTATCGCGATAACTGCTTGTCAGATCTCCATGTTATTGATCATGGTTGATGCTTCATGCATTTCTGGAACATTCCTAGATTGATGTTAAAAGAAAAACCTTAAACGAGAGAATCCTTGTAGTGGTGGATCATTTGTTCTTTTAACTTATAAATGTTTAGGAATTACTACAACCTTGTTAGCTTTGCTTCCTGTTTGGCCCTTTATGTTAAAATCTTTGGTGTTACAATCGATATCATATGTTGATTTTCCTTGCTTGGCTTAATAAGAGTCTTTAGGTTTTAGATAAGCAAAAACTAGCAGTTCTGATAAATTTGAGACACTATTTTGAGTTTTATAACATAAATGTATGATATATTGTTCAAATGTGGTATCATTTCTATTAGAACTTAACTTCAGCATTGAGATAATGTGAAAATGAGAAAACTCTAATTATGATCCTGTCAGGCGTGGGTAGTCATTATGTGTAGATTAGCAAGTTAATTGACTCTGTCATATGGTGTCACAGTTTTAAACACTGGAAAGAACTGAGAGGTAACCAAGGGCAGATGCCTGGTGTTATAGACTGGGAGCTAACTGTAGAGTATGGTGGTAGCATACTCAGTAGTAACATACAGGCCATGTGGAGCAGAACCCCAGGCCTCCTGATGCCCGTGGCCCTCCAGATTCTGTTCTGTGTGCAACTTTACCATGTTTGATAATTATATAGAAACGTTGGTGTATGCTTCACAACAAGGAATTGATACGCAGGGTGGACTTGGGATGGTTTCTTATACTGAGACAATATGGCCTCTGTTAAAATAGTTGGTGAACTTTCTGTCTTTTGAAGTCCTTGACTGGATAGTAACGGGAAGCTGAGACTGCAATGTTATACTTTGGTTAAATTGGGATATTTGGAAATTTTGAAAATGTACTGTTATTGAGTGATTTTTGGTTGCCATTGCATAGAGAAGGGACGCACTCTTGCAGTTACTTGTCCTGCTAACTATCTTCCCTGGTGCTAAGGAACTGAATGTAAGGCTTTGTGTATGCTCAGCATATGTTCTTCCCCTGCCCTACATTCTTAGCCTCCACACAGTAAAGAAGTATTGATCTTTCGTTTGCATAAAAACATCTTAGTTGTTAAATTCTCTTAAATTTATATATTTAATTAATTAATAAGCATATACTTCTGGTTTTCATTTCTTTTATATTGAAAATCTGAAACTGGTATCAGAATTACTTCAATTACTGCCTATTTTAAAGTTGGATTTCATTGTAATTCAGGGACAAAAATGACTTCTTTGCCCCTTTCACTTCTTCCCACTGTACAACAGACATATTTTCTATGGTATGAATAATGTTACAGAGGCCATCTAGGATTATTCTATTCTCAGCAACTTTAAACTCTGTTGTTCTTTTGTCTACTTTCAGAAAATTTGCAAATGATATAACGGTCTTCACGTTTTGCAATTACTGCAGTAGTTTATATTTGAATTCTCTCTGTTTCTTAAATTTAACTATTGGAGAAGAGAACTCATCTCTAATTCTCGCATTCCTCATACTCAACACAGAGATATCAAGAGTCTGAGAAGCACTGTTCAGAGCAAGTCTGACAAGGCGTGCATACAGGGCCCGGGCTTTTATAAACAGTGGCTATAGAAATATTGCAGTACGGCAACAACAAGGCGGTGGTGCTTTTGAAGTGTTATTCTTGCTGGCCACTCTCCTGCTCAGCCCATTTCCCTCCCTGTATCAGTTTTCAGTCTTTTCCCCTTATACCACAGACATAGAATATCTCACTGGGCGAGATCTGTTCCAAGGTCTCCAGAGGTGAGCCGCTTAGATCTTGTTTGTCCACTCTCCAACCCCCCATGAGGAAACGTGAGATGAGCTGCTCAGCTCTGAAGGTTGTCAGGACACAAGTTCTCCTGCTGGCAAGCACTTTCTCCACTACTAGGAACAGCACATATTCGAACAGAACAAACGCACAGGTGGGAACTTGTGTAGAAATCATGTACAACTATTTAATAATCGCGTCTGTTCCTTCTCACTTTCGTAATTTCATTCCTCCATCTTAGGTTCCAGCTTTTTCCTTTCTCTCCTAGTTCAGCTTTCCTTGTTCTAAGAAACCTCATCATTGCTAGTATTGCCCCATCCTTGACACTAGCTCCATGCTTTCCTGTCACCTTTATAGTCTCTGACAGCTCGTCCTTGTCAGAGAATATTTCAGCTTCCTCAGATACCATCTTATTGAAAGTGTTCTAAAGCAGTAGAGTTTGGGGAACAAAAAACAAACAACAAAACTAAACTCTGAATCTGAATGTAGAAGGAATTATCAGTGGTGAAGAATGGTAACTTTCCACCTGCTGACTGCATAGCCAAGTCCAACCAATGGTGATGAGGATTTGTGTCAGGTCTATGGTTAAGCAAGACAGGGAAAAGAGGAGATGAGGAAGAAAAGTTGTCTTAGTTTGTTTCTATTGTTGTGATAAACACCATGACTAAAACCAGCTTGTGGAAGAAAGGGTTTATTGGCTTTCATATCCCCAATCACAGTCCACTGAGGGAAGCCAAGCTAGGAACTCAGACTGGTCAGGAACCTGGAGGCAGGAGCTGATGCTTACTGGCTTGGTCCTCACCGCTTGTGAGGTGCTTTCTTATAGAACCCAGCACCACAGCCCAGGGATGGTAGCATCCACAGTGAGCTGAGCTCTCCCACATCTACATCAACCAAGAAAATGCCCCCTCCCTCCCAACCCCCCCCCCGACAGTCTTAGTGAGGTATTTTCTCAATTAAAGTTCCCTCTTCCCAGATGGCCCTAGCTTGTATCAAGTTGGAAAAACACTAACAAGCGGCAGCTGTACAACCTAAGAAACAAAATATATGCCTATGGCCATAATTGAAGATAAATTTGCCTCAGATTTGTTACAGATTAGCAGTTGCCTGAAGGGATCCTGACCTTTCTTCAGTCCTATTTCTTCTCAGAGAGCTGTAATTTTCTTTCTTATTACTTTTATACATGTATAATTTTTGAGGAAAAAAAAAGAGATACATTGTAGTTCCATTTTTTCCCTCCTTTTTGTTTGGCATCTTTCTCTATTCCAGAAAACAAAGCACAATACTTAGAGCATGATCTGTTTCTACAGTTTGTACAAATTGGACATAAACTAGATTTGAGGCCTTCTGCATGTGTAACTGAAATATGGCCACAATAAAAACACTTCATTGAATGATTCTTGGGATGAGTATCAAACTGTTTTTTTCTCTTAATTAAAAAAGTATTTGAATTGTAAGTTCATGACGTTATGCCATGGCTCCCATTAGAAGTTACAAGTAAAGAGTTACTTCCTACTCTATTGTTCATCCGCTAAGACTAAGGATCCCCTAGGGATGTAATGGGCTAATAATGTGGCCCTCCTTTACTACCTATGTCTTAGACATCAGCAAAGGTTCCCTGACGTATTCTAAAACCTCTGTTATTCTTGTTTCTGTATTCTCATATGTAACAATGCCATTGCCTAATTTGTCAGAGAGAGAGAGAGAGAGAGAGAGAGAGACAGACAGACAGACAGACAGACAGACAGACAGACTGACTGACTGACTGACTGACTATAGTCACATTGTAACCAGCCATAATTTGATATACTGCTGCATATACACTAAGGTGATAAAGGAGAGTAGAGCTAGAATAGTAGTGTTTGGGCAAAACAAAAGAACAAGAGAAAATTCACTTATTTTAATTGAAAGGTGATGTTATTTATGGATATGAGAAATATCACTATATGAGCACAATTCAGCTGGGTCCCCAAAGTCTATCAAAAGGAAGGTTTTCTTACATTATTAGTGATGGCTCTAATTAGGAGGTAAGAAAAGCAGTAAAAAGTAGGTGGCACAAACAGGGCAAAATGTTTTACTCTGACACTTAAATCAGAAAAATGCCTACATTTACCATAGGATGGGTGGTATATTCTTACCATTTTCATAGCCCGAAATGAAATAATAATATTTTAGGTAGTTCATGACAAATACATTGACAGGGCTTCTCAATTATTATAGATGGTTTATGTCCTACATTTTCATTTGAGCTAAATAGAACAAACTGGAATACATTGTGTTTAGAGATAATAAATAATGTTTATGGATACCTTAAGTGGAACATCCTTCCTTTACAGCTTTATTTATTTTTAGTCATGTGCATTCCTACTTGTTTTTACGTGCAGCACTTGTACACAGTTGCCAGAACTATTGATAGAGGTGATTGTGAGCCACTCAGTGTGTGTGCTGCGACTTGCACCCGGTTTCTCTTCAAGAGGAGCAAGTGCTCTTAACCCCTGAGCCATCTTTCTAGCACCAAGTAGAATCTCAATGGAAAGTTTCC
>OU015742.1:9046526-9057662 GCA_907169655.1 Acomys percivali | reverse complement strand
TCTTTCTAGCACCAAGTAGAATCTCAATGGAAAGTTTCCTTTAGAGAACTGTGTTGTTTAAATTTTATCTTCAAGATCTGTAAATATAGCTGTAAATATAATGGTGCCATGCCTGCAACCCCAGCATTCGGGGAGGTAGATCTCTGTGAGTTTGAGACCAGCCTGATCTACAGAACGAGTCCAGGACAGCCACAGCTACACAGAGAAACTTTGTCTTGAAAAACAAAATCTGTAAATATGGGAACCTTGAAATGCTTTAATATTTCCACATCAGATAGTGTTTATAGCTTCCTTAAAATGTATACTGTTCCTTTGGGCAAGGCATGAAGAGTTGCTTTCATAAGCTTCTGTTTAGCTTTTTAAAATCTAGGTAGTGACAATAGTTGGCTTTTAAAATCTAAGTAGTGACACATTTGAAATGAAGCATTATTTTTTATCTTGTTTAAAGTAAAATTATTTTAGAATCTTCATCTGTTGGCCAGCAGTCAAATAGCAAAACCACCTAAACTCACTCAAAGCAAGCTAGATTAGCTTGTGTGTATCTTTATGTAAGTTAAATGACATTTGCTTATGAGGACTCATTCAAATGCGTATTTGCCAGAGTAGTACACTTGTCTGCAGCATTTCTATCTTAGTGATTTGGTGAGACAATATCAGGAAATATGAATTTGTATTCCACTTTAAGCCCAGCTAGGTTTTGATTATTCCCACTTGGAAGGAAAACATCATATGTAGACTCCTAAGAGTGCGTTGAACAAAAACTTAATTCTTTGCATGAGAGGTATCTTGTCACTACATTTGGATAGGTATGCACTTCATGTCCTTTGATTTTATTGACATCTTTTGAGTTTTAAGTAAATATTGAAATGGACTTTGTTGACTTTAGTTGTGTCTATCTCTGTGTGTATGTATCTCTGTCTCTGTCTCTCTCTCTCTGTTTATGTATATATGCATCTGTGCGGTTTTATTCTTACTATTTTAGATTTTATGTTTCATTCTCTTAAGACATAGAACCCTCTACTAGAACACTTGTTTCCCAAATATGGCTGTCATAAAAAAAAACTCATTAGAGGGCTGGAGAGATGGCTCAGAGGTTAAGAGCACTTGTTGCTTTTATAGAGGACCAGTATTCAGTCCCCAGAATTCATATGGTAGTTCACAACTATCCATAACTTCAACTCCAAGGGACCTAGTATCATTTTCTGGCTTCTGTAGTCACAGACACACATGTAGTGTAGATATACATGTAGGCAAAACATTCATACATAGAAAATATCTAATATTAAAAAATAAACAACTCATTGAACAGATACGTTCTGGCAAATAGTTAATGTTCTTTTATAGCCAAAAAAAGACACATTTCTTAATCATGAGCCCACTTACATTTCACCCTCTCTTTTTTTTTTTTTTTGAGACAGGGTTTCTCTGTGTAGCCTTTGCTGTCCTGGACTCACTTTGTAGACCAGGCTGGCCTCGAACTCACAGCGATCTGCCTGCCTCTGCCTCCTCAATTCTGGGATTAAAGGTGTGTGCCACCACGCCTGGCACATTTCACTCTTAAAAGGAGAACTTTATGCTTGCTGTGAAAATGTTAGAACTAGAGAGTATTTGAACCAGCACTTCTGTAAAAAGCTAGGCAAGATGTGTCTATAATCTCAGATCTGCTGAAGTAGAGATGAGCAGGTACTAGGGTCTTCCTGTCCAAACAATGAGATCCAGGATTAGCAAGAGACCCTGTTTCAAAAAAAATTAGAGGAAGACACTGGATTTGGTCCTCTGCATGACTTCACACAGTCATGCAGGCAAATATAACCCCACAGATGTATAGCACATGTGTTTACTATGTATACACAGAAAATAGATTCAAGCAAGCTGAATACATTAGTTAGGGCCCTTCAGATAATCAGAGCTAATACACACGTGTATCTGTGGATTCACTACATGGCTAATGTGATTATGACAGCTGACGGGTTTCAAGATCTATTGTTAAAAAACTGGGAGACCCTGGGGAGTCCTTGATACAGTTCTAATCCAAAGGCTGGTTGGCTTGAGAGCCAGAAAGAGCTCATGTTTTAGTTTGAATTTCAAGGTAATCAAGTAATAATCAGTCTCTTATTTCAGGAAGGTTAGCCTTTTCTACTCAAGCCTTCAGCTGATTGGATGAGGCCTTTTCTCTCCACGGAGAAGAGTCTGTCTGCTTTATTCACTCTATCAGTGTCAATCCTAATAACATCAGAAAGCATCTTCACAGAAATGTCTGGACTAATTCTTCACCAAATTTTAGGGCATCTTATGGCCCCATCAAACTGATATGTGAAATTACCTATCATGCTTATCTACTTAAAATTTCTTAATTGTTCTAGTCTGAGGGATTTGTTTTCCTCCTTTAAGGCCTCAATCCTTTTCATAACCTCAGATATGAAATGCTTCTCTTGTGTGTCAGCTGTGATAGTATCTCCAGGCCTTGCTGTGGCGGTGGGACTGCTGGTCTCTGGTCGCATCACATGGTCCTGGGGATTGTTGCTTGTGTTCTTACGCTGGCCTCTTCCCATTGTGGTGTCTCTGGTTGGAGTGTGTGCCCAGTGCCTGCTTGGACCTCGGAACTTTCTGTGGCTTTTCTGGGTGACCTGAGGTCAGATCCACTTGTGATCCCAACTATGATGTCTGCTCGGTGCTAGAACCCACAGACGCTGGTGATTTTGCCAATGATGCTCCAACAGTATAGAGAGTGTTGGGTGACTGTACATGCAGCAAACTGTCTCTGTCATTTTTTTCATTAAGGAAGCTGCTAACTTGCACTTCCAGTTCACTCTTGTAATTAAGTTTTATCCCTTCTCAAGTCTCTAATGAGGTTGAAGACCAGATAGTTTAGTCTTATAATTAAGCTTAGTTGTTTATGGGTTAAGATGTTTTTAGGCCTAGATAGATGTTTTAAGTTAATAAAGATGAGATGTAGATTATTAATTTTCATTCAGAATTTTAGACTCACCAAGATAAGATAGGAAAGATGTTTACTTCAAGTTTGCCAAATACAATAGCCAAATCATTACAAATGTAACATTTATATAATTCCTGATTGTTTCATGGTTCTTTCTGCTGTGTGTAGTTTATTTTATTAATGTGTAATAATGTAAATGTATATGTTAAAAAATATAATAAAAATTATTAATTGCACAGTTTAAATGGACTCATGCTGTTATTATCTTTGATACTTAACAATAACATTATATTAAGGTTATCAATAATGAAAAGTCATCTTGAGCCTTAATATAAATACTCGTGAACTCTGATTATTTATAAATTTATAAATGTACCCCTAATCAAAATTCTAAAGTCAAACTAGTGCTGAGATGATATACTAAAATTATGTAATGTTATTTTGACTATGTAATGTACATAAGGCAGATGTGAAATGCAAATGAATTTTATGCTTTGATTTGGTCCCAATTCCAAGGATATCTCATTATGTATATAAAAATATTCCAAAGTTAAAAAAAAAACTCACCATTCTGACAAATCCCTGATTTTAAGCATTCAGATAAAGGACAATTTCCTGCATTATCGTAGACCCTGCAGCTATTAGGGTAAGCAAAATAAAGTTGCTACCCTCCACTATAACTTACACACTCATGATAACATCCAAGAGATGAAGATATGTTAAAGTATCAGGTAACAGTGAGAGAAGTTAAGCAAGGTGGAAGATATTGCATGAGCTGAAGGGCGAGTGAAGTGGAGAAATCACACCTCACTAAAATTTCCATCAGGGTTGAAGAGTTGTGCTTCTGTTTTTGTGCTTAACAGTCTTTAATTCAAATGCAAAAGTCCAGTACAAGCTACTCACAGGACTTGGGATTTGTTATTTTAAAAACAAAACAGTGGGAGAAATGCAAAAAAAAATGATCTCTCCACTCTTCAAGAGCTTGCACAAAAAGGACCAAAGTCAGGGCCATTGAGGAGCCATTCAGCTGACCCCTTAATCTCTCAGCCCCAGTGGTCTACCTCCATTCTCAGTTCATGTTCCTGAGTGAAGCTGGTCCAATCAGCTCTGCTTATATAACCCTTTAAAAATACTTAGTACCAGCTTGCAGCCTATAATGCCAGACACATCCCAACTGCTTCAGTAAGCACTTCTTTTTAAAACAAGACAGGGTTGTGTGTGTGTGTGTGTGTGTGTGTGTGTGTGTGTGTGTGTGTGTGTGTGTGATGTTACTCATAGAAAGCAATTTTTGCCTGCAGATACAGTCCTAGAAATAGCACATGCCATTAAAAAGCCGAAGTACTTTCATGTCTTCACATTGAAATATCTAACCTGATGTGTGCAGAAGTGTGAACCCCCCCCCCAAAAAAAGCTAAAGATCACTGTTTTAACTTTTTCTGTTTATTTAAATCACAGTAAGAAAAATGGTACAGTTTTGAAATTCAGTGGCACAAGGTGCATGTCTATGATTTCTTTGACTTTGGTCTCTTCTCTTCTTGAATGAAGGGTATCCCGTGTAGACATCTGTCTTAGGATTTCTGTTGTTGTGAAGAGTCCTTCTTTCAACAAATGATTTTTTTTCCAGCATGTTTGATGAGGTAGGCCATTTCTCTCCATGTCTTAGGGCTCTCCATCCTACATGCCAGTGCTATTTTCAAGTGGCTTCAGCACAGGTGGAACCAGTTTAACTTTCTAAATATTTCCTCCTTTTCTTTAGTGATGGTCTGGTTGGAAATGTAGGCAGATAGTCTGGAACCTTCTGGTGCCTTGCTGTGGGGATTGACAGCATGGCCTTGGAGTCTGGAGGGCAAGTCTGAAGCTGACCCATTTTGCTTAGCTTAAATGATGTTAAGAGCTCGCCATCCTTGTCCTCCAGTCCCAGGGTGCTCCTGCTCTGTGTTTCACCATGCACATGCTGGGATTTGCTGTCTTGGCTTAGAATTTCTCCTTTGTAATAATGTAAACTCCCTGGGCTCTCTGACAACCTTCTCAGTGACAAATTTCCTATGGCTCCATGAGCACCTGGCCCTGCTCCTAGGCAGTTGCCAAGCACTAGCCTGTGCCAAGATCCCGGTTTCTTAAATTTCTGAATTCTTTATAGTAGATGTGGGAAGTTCCCACCCTGTGATGCCTCAACTTATGTTTCTTACTAATTTATGATAGTGTGAAAGTAATAAATTTAGCAGACATTTACTTACAATTCTACTATTTGGTCTTTTCCAGGACTAGCAGTATGAGGTAGCCCACTTTGCTCCCTTGCTGGCAGCAGCAGTGGGCTGAAGCGTTCAGCCGTCTACACAGGCACAAATAAAGAATACCAGAGAGTCGACCTTGTATCTAAGCGGTGGTGTTTGGTAGGATGGGTGCATTAAGTCTGGTCTGGGCTGCTAGTGTTCTTAGTTGTGATCTTTTATTGTGACACAGGCTCTGTGAGTCAGAGAGCAGCTGAGATGATATCCCACTCAGTCTCCCTTTCACGGAGATTTTGTCTTCTCCGCTGGGAACACACCACAAGGAACTGACCCAGCTGCTGAGATTCAGCATGAGAGTATAACTCTTTCCCAGTTAGGATTGCTGTCTTGACTGATTGTGATGTGACTATTATGCTCTGGCCATCTTGGCCAGATTAGGGAAAACTATGGGGTCACCCAGGAATTTTTCTAGATGTGTGTCGCAGTCCAGACTTGCTGTCTTCCCTTCCCTTTCCATAGGTTTGATCCCAAAGCTAATCCTAAGTCTACAATTCTGCAAGCTTACCTTGGAGAAGATGTCTGTTTTCCTGGGAACCCAGTGCTAAATGTGGAGTTTTCTGAGCATAGACCTTATTTATGATCTTAATTTAACAATACTTGGCAGCCTGTTTCATATCAAGCCAGAATTTGAATTTGACAGAACCTTAGACATTGATTCAGACCTTAATTTCTGAATAATAATCTGGAAATGGATTTTGACTTAAAACACTTGTTGGAAGTTGCTAAAGAAATTTTATTTTCCCCTATTTTTTCTTATTATTTCACCAAGAGAAACAGCAGCAGTTGGTCTTCATGCTCCAAGGTGTTAAAGGAGTCCAATGTGTTCAATTATATTTAACTAGAGTCTGGTCAGCAGTAACCTCTTTTTCATTTATGAGGAGAATGACAAAAACTCATATCAATAAGTAGAGATGTTTAAAAACTCTCTGTGCTGTGAAATGGATAAATCACTTTATAATTTATTCTATTGATGCTGTCTGTTTTCATCAATTAGGTAAGAAATACAAAATTCCCATGGGAGCAAGAGTAACAGTTACACATGAAATTAATGAAGGGGTTGAAGCAAATGTGTTTTATCATTTCATTGTTTCATATAATGAAAAAATAGTATGGGATATAAAATTTTATTTACTGTGTAATTGATATTATTCATAAATTATCTGTGTTCTTTCTATATTAAGAAAGATATGAATTATTTTATAGTGTTATCCATTAAAGTACATCATCATTAATGGTTCTAAAATCTAATTCAGAAGAGATTATAAGTAAAGAAAATACATACTCAAAATATGTTACAAACACAGTAGTGAAGATGGGTAGCTCAGTGAAACTAAAAAAAATAATATAGGAGCAAATCAGGAAACCCTAAAAAAGAGGTTAATGTATATATATCTATATTATATAAGGTTAATATATATTTTATATAATATATATTTTATATGATATACACATATCAGAAATGCTGGGGCTGAAGAGTGCAATATTAAGTCAACAAAATGTTTAGAGAGTATTTACACCAGACTTAATCAGACTGAAAATCTCTGAAGAGAACTCATGAGAAAATGTCTATTCACAAGAGGAAAAATGACGAGGAATGACAGAGGCCTACGGGACATTGACTACACCATCAAAACTACCATTTATGTTTGAGAGTTTAGAGGAGACCTCACTCCTCTAAAACTAGGAGGAAAACTTATTTAAAGAAGTAATAGCTGAAGCAGTTTTCAAATCTGAGGTTAGACACAGGACGTGGTGAAGGGACGTTAGCCCACTGGAGCACGTGGCTCCGGCAGGCCTTCACCTTCTCCTCAACTCCCTTTCTTTGCCTTGCTACATGATATTACATTCCTAAAACTAGCCCCTGAGGTCTGTTCCCTTATTGGCCAATTCCTTCTCCTGATGCTGGCTACCAAGGTCCAGCTATCTAAGTATTAAAGTCTAGCAATCAAAAGTTCCCTTTGGCTCACCTAATTAACATGCCCAGTTAAAATTAAACATGAGGTTTCCCCTTTTACCTTTATAAACCACTGTTTGCTCATGGGCCGTGTTTCTTCTCTATCCAGAGGTATCCCTTGTCTTCAGGGACAAATACCCCTCATCCCTTCCCGTCTCCTCGTCTGCCTTCTCCCATGTTCCCTTTACCTGGCCCTCTATCTTCTGTCTCTATCTCCTGTTTCCTGCCCTTTGTCCCACTGGGGCACACACACACACACAAAAATCCTTTGTTCTGAGAACTTGGTCTTGACTGTCCCGTGTAGATACAAACCCTTACACTTCTGTTAAAGTTAAAAATCTTTAGTCAGATCCTACCCAAAGATGTCACCAAGACATATTACTACCAAGTTATTAAAAATTGAATTTTAAAAGTTAAGTAAGTATTTTTAAGGCTCAAGTACAGGAGGCACAGCAGGTTATTGGTTTATGTTTACATTTTTTCTTCAGAAAATGTGTAGAATAAGAGTGTTATAGCTTATTAAAATGCTGAGAGAAAAATAGTGCCAACCAGGAATACCCAGAACACATGTCACTTAAAAGTGATGGAAAGATGAAGAATTTCTCAATCAAAGAAACGTGCAGTGAGTTCATCATTAAAATTTCCTTAGACTTTCTAAGGGAAAGCCTTCCAGATGCAGTGAATGGGTGCCAGTTCATGAGATGAAAGCCTGGAGATAGATCAGGCTCACCAGTGCAGTCCAATTTAGAGAGTTCCAATGCTACGATGTCGCTATGTAAATCACTTATTAGCATAAAAGTTAAGAGGCAAACTTTTAAAATAATTGTCAGGACAGCAATTTTTTAATGAGTAAGCTACATAAAATATGTGTAAGTTGTGACATTAAAAGTGGCAAGGGTAAATTTTTTGTGCGTGTTTTGTTAGAAACACAGATGAGTACATCTTTGTCTTTTTACAATGTCACAATTTACTGAACAATCAATAAATTCACAAACTACATCAGTTTTGTTGGTTGTAACTTACCAAATAGACCTGATTTCTCTTGGTGGCTCCTGTTGGCAAACACAAGTTTTTATTCTTGTATTAATTACTAGTAACATTAATTACCAGATGACACATTAACACTTCTCACACTAATATACAGAGGATATTAAAAGGGAAGTAAAACAACAGAATGTTCTAAGGGGTGAAATATTCTATTTTACATGGAAGCTCATTTAGGCAAAAAGTCAACAGCCTGAGTGCTCCAGTAAGTCCCAGAAACTGACCAGATTCGCTAGGTTGCCCCCTCTCTATCCTCTTTCTCTAAGTGTATGTAAGTAGTAAGGACTGCTGAGAGACACTTTCCGACAAGATAAGGTGCTTGGAACAAACATGGTCAAGCTAAGATTCCTGGAGTAGGCTCAGACCGACTAAGCTATCTGGAAAACACATTCTCCAGCTTGTTTAGCCAACTTCAGGTTATACCCAATACACCAAGTTTCCAACTTTGTGAGGTTTTATTTATGTAGTTGTATTTGTATTGATGCCTCTGTAAATGAACTCCTTAGCCATGTTCCTATAAGTAACCCCAGTAAACTTCATTGGTTCCCCACCTTAGACATTCATTGGTGGTTATCTGTACTCTGATTGTCATGCCCTGTCTGGGATGAGGAAGCATGCATTCACATCTGAGTGACATGTCACCTATAATCTTGAGCAAGTACTTGTGTCCAGTTGGTGGCCCTGTTTGGGCAGGCACAGGAGGTACAGCCTTGATGAAGGAAGTGTGTCATAGGAATGGGTTTTGAGAGCTTAAAGATGTGCCATTTAGAGTTTGCTCTCTCTGCCTCCTACTTGCAGTGTCAGGCATGAACTCTCACTGTTTTTGCCTCCGTCCCTTGTGCCTGCTGCCATGTATCCCAACCATGATGGACTGCTATCCCTCTGAAACTGTAAACTGAATAACCCCATCTTTCTCTGGGTTGCCTTGGTGATGGTCACAGCAGTAGTAACTAAGACAGTGACTCCCTAGGAGTAGCATCACACAACATTTGGTCTTTGCGCATGCACTCCTTTTATAGACCCAGGTGAGGGCATTCCATCTGGTATGATTGATTGGCCCATGCATCTGTTTTTTATATGATGTGGTGTGTATTCCAGTGTCATTATTTGTTGGCATACATAAATGAAGAGTTTGTGCCAGCACAGTGCTGGCAGATGGTGGTTACTCACTTGTGTAAACAAGATGTGCAGAGTCATTCTCTCTTGGCACTTATGCTCCTTTTAAAAAAGTTTTTATTATTATTTTTTTATTTTTTGGCACTTATACTCCTAGTGGAAGAACTCTGGTCAAAGCCGTGCAAAAATCTGGGTATGCTATCCAGCTTGATTGTAGTAATTATTTCATGATGTATATGCATGTTAAACCCTTACACATATTATTATATTAGTATTAAAATTTAATATATATAATATATACATATATATTTGTCATTCCCCAATGCAGATTAAAAATGATACTTTTAAATTTTCTGAAGTAAAGTAAGTAGTCTTAATTTTGAGAATAGACAAGAAATTTCCTTTATTTCTCTTCAAAAAAAGAAAAAGTTTTCACTAATAACAAGCAAGAAAGAAAATCTCTGATATTCTCAATGATTCTACAAAACCATTTATGGTGAATGGTGAATGTAAGCATTTAGACTATTAGTAGATTGATTTGAACGTTTACTCATACTTCCATATTTTATGTAGAAATAAAAAATCTTAGGATAGCATAAGGTGATATATTAATTACTCCTTTGTGTCTTTGTCCTATTGATAGTTACTGTGTTAATACTGTTGTAAAGTCTAAGGTGATACTATCCTGAGATCCAATCATACATAAAACCAAATCTACAAAGTGGAAGGAAAGCATTTTGTAGTAGAGGAGTATGCTATGTCTTGAACATGCATTTGTTGTTGGAAGGAAAAACTATTGTTTACATTTTAATATCTACAAAAGACATTAAAACGGAAGCCTTTCAAATTCAAATAGGCATTTTCTTTTATGAGTTGTGCTAGCAAATGCAAAAATGGAGTTATGACCCGAAAATAATGCTTTTCTTTGACACAGCATAGAATGTGATCTAGAGACTCCATTCAGCTGGGAAGAAGCAGATTCAGTTCTGTGCCAGGCTGAGGCCCAGACGCTAGTTGTTAATACACCTTGCTGGTACCTCTGGTCTTTTCAGCATTCTTCCTCTTTTCACTATTGGTATGAAATATCTGCTTTTCTGCTGGAGAGGTTGGTAATAAATATAGCACCTGCATGACATGGTTGCTGATAAATATCTTCTGGACAGACCTGGGATGGGGAGCTGCCTGGCTTTTCTTTCCTGTCAAGCCTGGGCGTGGTCATGGAGGATGCCACCAACAGCCTCAGCCAGGATAGGTAGGTAGCGGGCTGCTGTGCGTGCTTAGACCTTGTCATTCACCTTCCCCTCAGCGTGGAGAAACAAAGAAACACATGGTTTCCTTGGATGGACTTCTGTCCTCCTTTCTATCACCCAAGAAGGAAGAATACTTTTCCTTAATTTAGTTAGTGTACTGGGTGTGTTGTGTGCAGAGGCTTTGTTTGTTTGTTTGGTTTTGTTTTGTTTTTTGTTTGTCTTTATTTTTGTTTTGCTTTGTTTCAAGACTAATTATAGGATTGTATGGCTCCAAAGATGATTCCTAGTGACAGTGGAATTTTATACCTATTGAGTTATATAGGACAGAGAAATATAACATTATCCCAGTACACTAGATAATTTACTTCCATGGTTATCCGTGAGCCTTTGACAGGCCTTAACTGAGATAGTCCAGGTTCCTCATCCATGAAATAGGACCAGAGGCTGGGATGCGTCCTAATTGCAAACTACTCTTGTCTGGAACTTAGGAAGCTCACTTTCTTTCTTTCTTTCTTTCTTTCTTTCTTTCTTTCTTTCTTTCTT
>OU015742.1:9021460-9046516 GCA_907169655.1 Acomys percivali | reverse complement strand
CTTTCTTTCTTTCTTTCTTTCTTTCTTTCTTTCTTTCTTTCTTTCTTTCTTTCTTTCTTTCTTTCTTTCTTTCTTCCTACCCAGCATTGTGTAAAGCAAACATGGCAGCTAAGGTCTGTAATACCAGCACTTAGGAGGTGGGGGCAGGAGGACTGAAGTTCAAAGTTATCCTTGGCTACATCTTTGGTAAGTTGGAGACCAGCCTTGTCTAAAGGAGATGTTGTCTGATCATCAAAACAAAACAAAACAAAACAAGACCCCAAATGGACCAGACAAGTAAAGTCAATACCTATGGTCCCTTTCAGTTTTGGGTTAGTGATGTGTGGGTCTGAGACCTGGCTGTGCCACTGCATGCTCTTTCTTGTCCTCCCTTTTCCTCCTCCCTCTTCCCTCTGTGAATCTTGGTACAAGGCCAGCCTAGGACCTCACAGAGTTAAGTAAGTTCTCTACTACTCAGCCATACTTCATGGTTTTGTTTTGGGCTTAATATTTGATCTTATTTGTAAAGGGAGATAATTTTGTTAAAAATACTAAAAAGGATTTTGTGTCTAAAGAGCTTGATAGAGGAAATACAGCAAGCCCCCTAACATAATATTTTTGGATATTACTCCTTTTAAATAAAAAGCTTTCCTTTTAGCTTAATTCTATCTTTAATTAGCTTCATCTATTCACTTACATAATGAGTGTGTGTAGTTATTTCTGTGTCTTAGGTTCTGCACCAAGCATGTTTCAAGTACTGTCTTTGATTCTTAAAAAGATGCTTCATAAAGTGAGGGCTTACTTTTTTTTAAACGCGAAGCTGAGTTGCAAACAATCTAACGACTTCCGCAAGGCCATGCTGCCGGGACATATCAGCTGGCTGGTTTGAGAACCACTGCATCTGCATCACACACCTCTCTTGGTTTCCTATTCACTGCCTTGGTTCTTCTCAGGAAGACTGAAGCCTTGTGCAGCTTGTTCGGCTACGTATTTAGTGGAGCTTCAGGCCAGCCAGAGGTAGCTTGTTTTTGTCACCAGGGTGTGCTGTGATTCCACCACTCAGGACCTACTGCAGGTGCTGTGAAGCTGGCTGGAATCTCTCCATGTCTCTGCTGCTGCTTAGCGACCAAGGGTTTTTCAGCTTTCTTATCACCTGGGCAACTGCAGGAGATCCCCAAGTCATTTTCTTCTCTGTTTATGCCACCAGTCCATGCTCACTGGCATCCTCCTGTGAAGAAGGGCACTAGTGTGTCTTGCCTGGTAGTGGCAGTAGCATGGTCGGGTGTTCCCGAATAGCTCTTTCCCACACTCATGATTTTATTAACTAAGAAAACTGATGGTTTTAAGAGTCTGATATCAGTAGTATTTTGTGATATTTGTGATTGCTGTTACTCTCAGGATTTGCATCTTCTCCTTGATAACTTTCTAATAAATTTGGAATTGACTAGAGATTTATTAAAATGCTCATGTATTTATTAGATTTTTAAATAAAATATGAAAAATTCTATAATAGAAAGCTTTATTATTATGTATAAATATTATCTGAGACTCTGATTTCACAGGACCATTTCATATTCAATTATGGATCAGAATAATACTCAGCATGTCAATATAGGAAGTATTATAAAAAGCATAAACTGAGTAAAGCCTTAGGGTGGGTACCTATACACACATAAACATATTCTGAAGTGTCTCTGGTAGGGTACTCTAGCCTAATAAGTTATTAAAGCCCCTTCCTTTTCTTCCTCTCTCCTTCCTTTCTTTTTTCCTTCCTTTCTTCCTTTCTATTTATTTCTGAATTGCTGCCTCCTTTGATAGTAAGTAGACTAGAAAGTTTGATAGGGAGAAGCTTGAATAGCTAATGCACAGAAATCAAGTTATTCGCATGGCAGTGTGATCATGTCTATAGAAGGTGGCCTTGTACATTTTCAGTATGTTCATTAATCTGTAGTTTTTTCTTGAAAGGGTCCTTGTTTTCATACTATTAGAGGAGATTTATCATGAGTCTGAACTGTTCTGTGAGATATTCTGGGAAATGATTTACATTACTTTGGCAAAGAGACTCCTATCTCCAGATAATACTGTCTTTAAGCAAACAATGTTTGGGTAGCCACCTTGCAGCAACATTCAGTTTGAAGATAACATTTCACATGCTTGATAAAATAATGAAATCAGTGACTAGCAAGATTCTTAAGTGGGGCTGGCATTTTAGAGTAGTGTGATAATTTTGTTTAATGTGAACATTTTTACAGTGTCTAATATGTGTGGAATTTGTGTTCAGTGGCCACTTGTGTGACAAAAAGAAAATCAATACAAGAAATTCCAGTTTGGTAAAAACATTTCTTACCTTTTTTTTTCTTCATGGACTCACTTTAAAATGTGAAGCATCTATTGAGACCACTGTGGAATAAGCAATTTCCATTAATCACATAGATTTATGATTGTTTTTTCGAGATAGAGTGTCGTGGAACTCACAGAGATTCACCTGCCTCTGCTTCCAGAGTACTGGGATTAAAGATAAGCACCACCACTGCCAGGCAGATTTATAATTTTTTGCACATCTAAAATTATTTTTTATGGAAAAGTTAGCAAATGAAGTATATTCATCTAGAATTAACATGTAGTTGAAACTATCTTATAAACAAGATAAAATGTCATCGTTGGAAAAATACCTGGGTAAAAAAGTGGACAAACTTTACGTTGCACAACATTCCCCCTCTTCATTTCATCTAAATTGTATGCTTTTTGTGACTTTCATTTCTCCAAAGCCATATTTTTTATTAATTTATTCATATTACATCTCAGTTGTTAGCCCATCCCTTGTATCCTCCCATTCCTCCCTCCCTCCTGCTTCCCCCCTACTCCCCTCCCCTATGTCTGTGCAAAGCCATATTTTTAAGAATATCTTAAGAAGAAAATCCTAGGGCTTGAATAGATGCGGGTGAATATGTGTTTAAGAATGCCACTAGCCAAAATTGCTTTTTTTCTTGTACTTGTGAAAAGTTATGAGTAGTTTAAATAGTTGGAATGTGTATAAAGACAGACTTTTTTCCATCTTCAAAGAATAATCAAAATCAAAATAATTGACGTGTGAAGATACAGATATTGCAAATGATACATCTCCCATTTTCCCCATTTTCCTGAAACCTGGCCCAGGATCATTGCTTTTCATAAGTTACATTTTTTTATAAAAGTATTCATTTGAATTTTAACATTTTAATGGGAGTTTAGGACTGTCCAACCCTAGAGTTTTCTTATTCTCTTGGCCCAGTCTTCCTTTTGACCTGTCTATCTTCATTCACTTTTTTTTTTTTTTTTTTTTTTTTACTGTGCTTGATTCACCTTTTATTCATTCAGCTAATAGTCATCTCCTACCTGTATTCTCCTCACTCAATATTAAGATAAGGCACTGAATTTAATAAGACAGGGTCCTGTGCTAGCATGCATCTTCATAGATTATAGTAGAGCCATGGACCAAATAACTGAGTTAATAGTTAAGTGTATTAAGTTCTAGACTTTTTTGTAATGCTGGCGATGGAACTTAGATCGTCATGCAAACTGGGCAAGTGGTTCCCCCTGCAGTGTCCTCCAGTCCTATAATATTCTTAAGCACTAGGGAACTAGGGAACACTCTGTTCAGTGACCTTTACAAATAGCCTACATCTTTTGTTGATGAAGATGGTTGGGAGTAAGGAGAGACAAAACTGCTGTGTTTTTTTGTGTTATCACACTTAATTATAGGAGTGCTGCCCACTGTATGGTCTCAACTTTTGCCTACAGAATATTCCTCACTTTCACATAGTTCTCACAGGCTCATATGTTTTGTCACTCTGTATCTCAGCCTGTAACTGTTTCTAGTGCTTGATTTTCACTAAAAATAATTACAGTTTTGTCTCAAGTGTTTGCCTTATACGTCTTGGCTGTTTGTCCCTAGCTTCCCCTGGTTGTTGCCTGCATTGTGTCAGGTACAAGTAAACTCTGGTTAATGCTGTGCTTAGTTTTTGTTTATGACCCAGCTCAGGGTCGGAGTTCAAAAACACTGTCAAATTAATTTGTGTTTATTTCTCATAGATGTCAAAAGAAAAACCTTTGGGGAAAAATTGACTCATTTATTTGTGTTTATTATACTTGCAATTATTAACAGTAGGTTACAGCTGTGTACTAGAAAATGTTAGAAATACCAGTTTCTAATGTTTTCTTATCAGTAAGTTTCTAGGTAGCAGAGCTCTGATAAGAGGAATCTGTAGAAATCCAGGGTTAACTATAGTCATGTTCTATATTCTCAAGATTATTTTTTACAGTATTTAATATTTACCAAATTAGAAACTTGAAACTACATAGAGTATTTCTGTTGTACTTTCTCAACTTTAAATTCTCTGTTAGAATCCTCGTGGAAAGTTTAGGCTTCTAAAAGATTTACTGTAATATTTACACTTTCCAAAGTGAAAGAAATTTATTCTTTTGAACCTTTAAGGGCAAATGATCTGATCAACATTAGTATAATGTTAACACAGTTGTTTCTTACTTATTGCCCTTCCCGAACCTAGAGTGGTCGCTGCATAGGAGACTGATGTAAAGTGGCACTTTGAAGTGGCCTTTCTGTATAAGGCTAGCTAGGCTCCCCGTTAATTCCCTGCCGGTCTTGCACTACTCTGGAACTTCAGTGGGTGGACAAGAGGAGTGAAAACTGTGACTTTGTTCTTTCTTTCCGTTGTTTGCCATTGCTGCTACTCACATTTCCCGCAGCAGAAATTGGGGGGAGGGACAAATGAAAAAGAAAGACACATAGCCTAGTGGCTGACTTAGAACCCCCTGAGCGCAATTTTACCCTGTGGAAGTGAAGGAGGTTATGCAGTCCAACTTCCCCTTCTGCACAGGAAGAGAAGGGCTAGAGAACCGTGCTCAAGTGCTGCTTGTCACAGCCATCCTGAGAGAGCGCAGAGGCCCTGGCTTCTTAAGACAGTCTGGGATTTCTGTGTATACACCATTTCCCAGGTGACTCTAAGGCTAACCAAGGTCTGAGCGCTGCGGGGCATGAGGCAAAAACATCTCTAGTTTATTTGCTCTTGAGCCTGTTGAGTGGTAGAGAAAGAGGTGAGATGGGGTGCAAGGAAGACTTGCTTTCTCTCTGTGCCTGCCTCCTATTAGATCATACGTAGGTGCTTCTGCTTGGTCACAGGGACACCTCGAGGTAAGTGCAGAGAAGCAAACTAAAGCTCACAGCAGACACATACATTTCCCAGAGTGACTTCACTGGCCAGAGTTTGGCCTTCAATTTGGTGGGAATCTGAAGACCATCTGCGCATGCCGTTCGTTCGGTCATTCATTCATTCATTCATTCATCCATTCATTCATTCTGAAGAAACTGATTTGATTCCCAGTTGTCTTGTGAGCATAATGAGATCATTAATAGCATCTCACTCAGGTATCCAAATGAAGTGATATATGTAAAACATTAGAATAGTGCAGCCACTTCTGAAGTAAGCCTGCCCTCGTAGTCATCATTGCTGCGTCTTTGCTGTGGACTGGCTGCCTTGGTATGGGTGAGGGACACAAAGACCAGGGAACTATTGCTTGTTCTCAGCGATTGAAGGACAGTTAGGAAACTGCATGGGTAAAAGCAGGAGTCTCCAGTTTGGCTTCTTTGGTGCACATTAAATGAAGAATTGTCTTAGACTGTGTGTTAAATATACAAACACTAACAAAAACTGATGAGAGCGGGAAAGGGGCCTGTGCGTAATTTTTGTGATACCTGCCACCAAAGCCAGAGAGTTGTCTCTGGAAGATAGCACCGTTAAGGGCTAGGAAAGACATGTTCACTTTGTTGTTGCTGCTGACAGTGTAGTTCCATCCGTTCCATTTGGACATTGGGGGCTAGCAAAGGCTCAGGGTTCAACTCTACAGCACTGTCTTCTGGTCTCCACATGAGCCCATCTCCCACAATAATAAAAAACCAATATATTAAGATGAACCACTTGTTTGAACAAGTTAAACATGCATCTTCAAGGTAAAAACTAACTTACCTATACAGAATTTTGAAGTACGATGGGTCAGGCTGGTAAAACTGTTTGCTACAAAGCCTTGAGACCTTAGTTTGATCCCTGAAGCCCACATAGTGTAAAGAGAGAGCTAAGGCCTGACTCCTCTGTGTTATCCTCTGACCTCTACAAGAGTGCCACAGCATACACACACACGATCAATACAAAAAAACAAGAAAAGTACAGAGAACACATTTGTATTCACTGAAAATAAGTCACACATATACAAAAATATTGTTTATTTTCCTGAAAATTCTTGGAACGTCTTTTCAAAATCTCTTGTCAATTTCCAAAAAAACCAAAAAGGCTACATTAAAAAAAAACTTTAGAAGACATAGTGAAATGCATAAAATTATTTGCCTTAATTTGGGTTTTTCTTTAAATACCTATGATTTGGATCTCTGTTACCATTTGAAACATTGTATTAATAAGTTTGTTTCCAGTTTGAAGACATACTTAACTCCTTTACAAGTGGTTAAATCTACCAAGTCTTAAGTGTGTTAGCCTGCTTTCACTATCAGTTTCAGCCACAAATTTTGTTTTTTGATATAGTAAATGACTTGTTAATATGTTTCAAGTCATAAAGTTCTTTAAACATTTGGATTTTATTTAAAATATGCTTTACTGCTTCATATAAGCATTTTGATTGAGTTCTGTCTTTTAATGGTAGTGAAGAAGCCATTTTTTTCAGTGACATTGTGTTGCTCATCAACATCTTTAACAACAGTGGCAGCTGGGCTGTGTTTGTATCATCCCTGCTACCCTCCATTGCCAAAGTACATGTTTAATTAGTGCTTCTGCACTCCAAACTTTTTCCATAGATTTTTTTTCCAGTTTATTTAATTTATGTCTCTAGTCTGGTGAGATAAACTGAATTTTATAAATATCTCCTCTGCTTTTCTTTTCCAAGGCATATTGTGTTTGCCAAGCCTCCCATGTGTTGCTTAATAAAGTTACCATAATTAAGTCGTTTTGATGATTTTGCAGTTAAATATGAAACTACATACATAGTTTTTTACAGTAGGGCCCATCTGAGTTGTAATTTTTACAAAATTATTTTGTTGAGAGGACTTTTTAAAAAATGCTGTCCTTATAACACAATGTTTGCTGTATACTGAATTTGGCATGTTTTTTTTGCATTTTGTGAATTTTCAAATCATACTCTTCAAAACCGTGTACAGATTTCTTACAAATCGAGCAGAGGACCCACTTGCATCAGCCCGAAGGCTGTCATCTGTCTGGTCCCCTTGGACAGTTTTCCTTCACCCAAGTTTTTTCTCTTGAGTGTTCTATTTTCTTATATAGAATCTATACTAGGACTTAAAATTAATGATAGATAAGGGACTCTGTTTACTTTTATTTTGAAAATGAATCTACAGGAAAGCAGAACATGAGGTGTGGGTTCTCTGGCATCTCACCTGGAGATGCAGCAGGAAACGGAGGGTTGGTTGTGGAGTACAGTGTATGATGCATAGCCAGGGTGTGGAAATACCCCTAATAACCAAATAAATACTTAACTGTCTCCTAAATGACGTTAAACACATCTTATTTGCAGCGGCAGGCCATATGCTGTTGATAATCCCTGTAACTCATATGCCAAGGCACCACAATAACGTATAACATATCATGGTTCCAGTTTAACTGTCTAACTGGAAGATAATACAGGAAGCTAGATGTGGAAGTTAAACAGAAGCACTCATGCAGACAAATAGTGAAGGCATGCAAACATTTATTTTGTATGATATTGTAAAATGATACTGTCATCTATGAAGTTCACACTTGAGAGCCATGGTGTCAAGTTACAAAATGAAACAAAAAGCCTTAGTTAATATTTTGGTGCTATGAATACCATGACTGAAGTAGCTTTTATAGAATGAAGCATTTAGCTAGGGTTGCTTACAGTTTCAGAGGACTAGTCCACAAACATTGTTGCCAGGAGCATACTGCAGGCACATAGGCATGGTGCTCAAACAAAAGTTGAGAGCTCACACCCAGTACACAAGGTGCAGGCAGAGAGGTGCGGGGGGTTGGGGTGGGGGAGAAGAGACTGGGCTTGATGTGGGCTTTTTTGAAACCTCAAATCCCTCAGTGACACACTTCCTCCAAAAAGATCAAATATTTTAATCATTCATAAATAGACTACTAACTGGAAACTTTAGAACCTCACTCAAACCACTCTATAGCACAGAACTGAAATCTAAAAACATTATCATAATGTTTAAATTTACTTTCATATTTTGTGTTCACGTATAGCTGTAGTTGGCTGCATGGACCGTGAGCTGCTGGTTGGATACCCTGGGCTTAAAGGGATATGGTGCTTCTGGGTGTCCTTTATAAACTGGGCAAAGTGAGAAACAACAGAATTCAGTACACTAAATGCCTACATGGAGCTGGTGGGGCTTATGCTGAGGCCAAGGGACAGGCCTCCCGCACTCCAGCCTTCTACCAAATGCATTTAAGCTTCTGCCTCAGAAAAACGTCTTTATGTTGAATATTTGGATCTACCAGTGAGAGAGAGAGAGAGAGAGAGGAGGGGCGGGGGAGACACCTTGAGTGAGCATTTATGGTTTATTATATTCTTTCTATCAAACCTATTTTTTGTTTTTGAGACCGGGTTTCTCTGTGTAGGCTTGGCTGACCAGGCTGGCCTGGAGCTCACAGAGATCCATTTGCCTTTGCCTCCCTGCGTGCTAGTATTACAGGTGTGGGCCATGCCACGCCCAAAATAGCTTATCAAACCTATTTTGAAAAGTCTTGTGCTGATCTCATTTTAATGGATATATTGCATGTAAGTGTGGTAATATTTTTATAGAGTGACTATGTACAGTGAAAAGCGATTCCTCTCACATTAGTGGAGTTTCTAGATATTTTTGACTGTCCTTTCACTATTTCTTATAAGCTATACACAAATTTTATAGGTGTAAGAAAAATTAAGTCTGAGATGAGTGAAAATTTATTGCTTCCAGATATTAGAACGATAATGGTATAATTCAAGTTGAGCTTTTTGGGTAAGTTAAGGTTGTAGAAGTTTATGAGCTCACATTTGGTAACTTACTAATACTTTTCTTCTTCTTTACCCACATGGTCCCTAAGTATTTGCAGTGACATCAAACAGTGAGGGGTATGTTCGCATGAGTGCTTGAATGAGTGCAGAGAACAGCTAGCTTCGCACACAGAGCAGAGTTTTGTGCTGTCTTCCTATGCTGGGTAAACTACTCTGAAAGGCATTCATGCACTAGGATCCAGGGAACACGTTTGTAGGGTTTTTTGTTTATTTGTTTGTTTTGTTTTGTTTTTTGTTTTTGTAAACTTCTTAGTTCCTTGAGAGTTTTGTGCAATTTTTGATTATATTCTTCTTTCTTCCTCTATTTCATTTTAGATCCAAACCCCTTCCAAAACATCCAACTTTGTGTCATCACTTTTTTTTTCCTTCTTTTTAACCTCTGAAGTCCAATTTGTGCTTGGATGTGTGGTCTTCCACTGGAGTGTGGTCACCATTACTCCCCTAGAGAAACTGTTTTTCCTCTCCCAGCAGCCAGCAGTTGTGGTAGCTTTACGGCTAGGGGTGGAGCTGTGTGAATAACTCCTCCCTCCAGGCTGATGTTGGGCCTTGCTTGGCCTTGCACAGGTCGTCTTTTGCAGAGTTCATGTGTGCATCTGCGCTGCTGTGTGCAGAAGGCAGTGTTTCCTTTTAGTCATCTGCCACTTCCGGCTCTCAAGTCATTTTGCCCCCTCTCCCCAATGATCTCTGAGCCTTGGGAGCAAGGTTATGATGTAGACGACCCATTAGGATTATAAATTCTCTTGTCCTCTGCATCTTGACCACTTGTGGATATCTCACCATCTACTGCAAAGAGAAACTTCTCAAGCGAGAGTTGCACCAATCTGTAGTTATAATGCCATCATTAGGAGTGGGTTACTACTTTATCCAGTTAGTAAGATGACAGTTGTAGGTTCTCCCCGAGGGCCTGGACCTGCCTAGGCACAGGCTCCTGATCCTGTAGTAGTGGCAGTTTTGGTTTTTTTGTCTTGTAAAGCAGGACTTAGAATTCAACCAGAGAGTGGTTGGTTATCCCCATGGCCTTCTTGTCATTATCACACCAGTTGGCCCATCTTGCTGGGCCAGTTGTTTTTTGTAGCTCTGGGGGTTCACAGCTCTGAATGACTAATGATTATTTATCTAAGTGGTGGCAACTACTACCTTCAAGCATCATAAAAACTAGCCAGAAGGGATGAAGCTTCCAGGCCTATATGGTGTTGCTTTCACCATGGTCTATGGCTTCAGTATGTGTTATCTTCAACAACAGCCTCTTACTGTCAAGTTCTGGGGCATAACCAAAGCCATGGCAATAGCCAGATGTTGTGGGGAGGGGACTCTATGGGTCCTCAAACGCCCAAACTGTAAAAGGTGCACCCCACCTGGCACCGAGCTTCCTGTTGTTCTTGTTCTTATCTTGTGTATAGTCAGGTGCATGGTTGCTCTACTATAGGATGACTCCATTTTAGGGTTTTTTAAAAAAATGTTTATGTGTATATAGTTTAGGAAGCTTCTATGGCATTCACTTTCCATATGACTGTTTTTGAAAAGTTAGCTATATTTAAAATTTGTTGATTTTTAAATATCAGAACTTTAAAATAGTAAACACAAATAGTAACAATGGTGCCATTTAAGCTGAGGGGGCAGGGAATCTATCTTTGGCCTGAATTATTTTCTGACTTCTTTAATGGATCCCAAGTAGCCTGTTACTTAAATCTTGTTCTGTAAGGATTCATTGAATCATGTCTTTTTTTATATTCTTTCCTCAGCAAATAGTTTAAACACATTGGCCCTCTCCTGTGGGCACTCTTACATACTGCCATCAATCCTGGACAGTTTTCATTCAGTCAAGGATGGTGCACTGTTATGTAGCCCTTCAAATCAGTGTTTCAGAACCACACTACTCACAATTTCTTTTCTGTAAAACCACTCATCTATGGTGAAAAGGGTTTTCATGTAAGCAGAAAGATTTGTGTTTGTGTCACCTGAATCTCATTTGAGTGTGTCTGGGAATAGATTTTATAAAGAAACTTATTAGTTTAGGGGGACAAGGAAAACTTTGATTTTGTTTTAATTTTTTACATTTAATTAATAATGAAATTATTTTCTATGCTTTTATTTATTTGATTTATTTATTTTATTCCAGGTACAAAAGCACTCTGAGGGAAGATTGTATGCGGCTGGTTTTGTTCTTGGTATAGTTTCACACTGAAGTGACCGATTTTTAAGAAAATAAGTCAGTATGGAGTTTTAGTTTTCCTTCTATTCATGTCTATTTTTAATTTTTAAAGAAAAAAAGGAAATGTATTTTTCTATATAAGTATCAGATTTTAAGTTTGGTAAATAATGTAATTTCCTTATATTTTATTTATAGATTATGAATAAACATTTTGTGTATATAAAGCTCTTCTCTTATCAATCAATAGCTGAGCATTATTTCTCTCTGCTCTCCCTTCCCTTTGTGTTCAGTTTTTTCATTTTTCTCTGTTTTCTCCCACTTTTCTCTTTTATCCTTAACTTTTTTTCTTTCTTGGACACTCTGATTTCCCTACTTCTTCATCACAAACTATGACAAAAGAAGTTAAAAATGACAAATGAGCCTGGGATTAAAAAAAATCATTTATTTAAAAATTTTAAGTGAAAATATAATTATATTACTTATCCCTTCTCCCTCCACTCCCTCCTATATTCCTTTCCACTCCCTCTCAAATTGATTACCTTTAATTTCTCCATTATTTTACATATACACAGGTACATGAAGAAGTATATAAATAAAACATTCTGGGTTCATTTGGTATGGCGTGGGTGTATATGATTTCAGGGCTCATCAGCTTGGATGTGGATAACGAGTTAGGGACTCAACCCTGAAAGAACCTGGTTGTCTTTCCCTCAGCAGCCCTTGGCTGGCCGTAGTTCTTTGTCTGGGAGTGGGACTCTGAAATTTTCCCTTTTGCTTCATGGCTATTGGTCTTGCCAGTGCTCAGATGTTGTTTAGGTGACCATAGAATTGAAGTCTCATTAGTGTGGCTTCCCTGTAATTTCTAGGAGACACAATCTCATGGTGTGGATGCAGGATCTTGGTCATGCCAGGCAAGTCTTCATCTAGGTACATTACATTTAAAACGATTTTGTTTAAAAATTGGGTTCCTGGATCTGCAGAGATAGCTCAGGAGTTAAGAGAACTTGGTTCTCTTCGGAGGAACCTTGCCTTCCAGCACCCTTCCGGGCTAGCTCCCAACCAACTGCTTGTAACTACAGCTCCAGGGGATCTTAAGCCTGGTTCTGGTATCTTTGAGCTCCAGCATACATGTGACCATATACACAGAGACACACAATAAAAATAAATCTTAAAAAAATAGGGTTCTTGCCAGAGAGTTTGAGTCAGGAAGTTGTGTGGATATTGTTGTATAGCTTGATTTTCCTGGCAGTGGGCTCTTCTGCTTACATATAGTGGGAGAAAACCAACCTCTGCCGTAACCACCTTAACCAGTGATCAGAGGGAACTACACTCTCACAGTGCGTGTTACAGAGAGCAGCTCAGTGTTGGCTGTTTACCTTGGAACTGCCTTTCTGTTCTAACTAAAGAAAGCACCAAAGTGCCAGGAAGGAAAGTGCCCTGCTCTCTCTCTCCCGCCCTCCCCTCTCCCAGCACAGATAAGCAGCCTCATGCTTCCTCCTTCCTGAGCTTTCTCCTTCCTTTTTGGGCTTCTGTCTTCAAGCTTTCTTTTGAAGTAAAAGTCATCTTGGATGCAGTCAGTTCACCTAAGGTATTTTAAACTCATTCTTTATATTGATAAGACCAATTCTTTCCTAGTAAAAGAGTTGAAGAAGGGAGAAAAAATGGATACTTCACTCAGCTGTGAATTTACCAGATAGATGTGAATATAGAAATTACATTGGTGACAAAAGTGCATTTCTAAAGAAGTGATTGGAGTTGGTGAATAGCTGTGAGTGTAAATCTAGCACATGATGCAAGGTGAGTCACAGCACCAGAAACCTCACTTATCTTTCATAAAGTACATTATTCTCACTTTTTCTAAAATTAATAATCATATATAGAAACTTTCTATATTTTATATGTAATTCTGTTGAATATTACAACTTACAGAACATAGACCTGTTTTAAATAGAAACAATGCATATGCATTATAAGAAGTAGGGCTCTAGGGCCAGTGATATGGCTCAGTGGGTGAAGGTACTTGCTGCCAATCCAGAGAACCTGAGCTAGGTCACTGGAACCCACATGGAAGGAAAAACCAACCCCTGCAAGTTGTCCTCTGACCTCCATGTGTGTGCTGTGACACACACACACATAACCTCTCATAAATACATATAATAGAAATATTAAAATAGGAAACAATTTTGAGAGAGTTAGAAAGAAACATCAACAATTTCATGACCTCATGAATAATTATGGTTACATTTTGGTATGTATGTTTTCAAGCCTCTTTTGAAATTGATTTGATTTTTTTTTAATGGAACCCTAGAAAGATGTCTCAGTATTTAAAATCACCTGCTGCTCTTCCAGAGAGCCAAGGCTCAGTTCCTAGCACGTCGATGGCATCTTACACCTCCAACTTTGTTCCTGGGGATCTGGTGCAACCTTTTGGACTCTGCTGGTGCCAGGTATGCATGTGGTGCACTAACATAGGTGCAAGTAAAACATTTATACACATGAAATAAAAACAAATATTTTTTAAAAATTGGATAATACTCAGTGTCATAGTATCTTTCTATTTCTCAAAACATAATCTTTCTGTATCATAAAATAGCTTATAAAACAGATTTTTCAATAACCACATAGACAGGCAACTTGTTAGCTTTTTAGTCATCTATTGTACACTTAAACAGTAAATAAATTATTTTACAAATTGTACTGTTATGATCATTTTTCTAATAGAGAACCCTGAATTACACAATGATATTATGTATCAGAATGATGAGAATTCTACGGTAGAGGGTTCTTTGGTTTTATACCCAAACCTAATGAAGACTAGGAAACTGTGCTATTAGATCAGGAAAGAGTTTGATGTTAAAGTGCTAACAAGGAAATAAAAAATGAATTTACCATTTCAAATACTTGGCCATGAAATTAGGCCTATTGCAGCTACTTCCTTTTTTGTTTTTTGCTACTTCTTTTTTGTTAAATAGTTTAACAAATATATTTATATTATTACACATATATACAATAAGCTACCTACAGCAAGAAGAACAATGAGATAATCAGGAATTATATAATGTTACCTTCATAGTGTTTTGTTATTTGTATTTGGCAGCCTTGAAGAAAACATCTTTCCTATCTTGGTGCGTCTAAAATTCTGACTGTAAATCAATATCTATCATATCTCTTTGTTATCAACTTAAAACATCTATATATACCTAAAAACATCTTAACCCCTAAACAACTAAGCTTCCTTGAAAAACTAAACTATCTGATCTTCAACCCCATCAGGGACTTGAGAAGGAATAAACTTGATTACCTGAGTATACCAGGAGTTCATGTTTAGTAGCTTTCCAAATGAGAAGATGACAGTTTGCTACTTGATTATTCACTGAAAAATATCTGTAATGTTGAAACATCTTCTTCAGCCTTCCGGCCCCATATATCTGACAGACATACTTGTGAGTCAGGAACTTGCTTACTCTGCCTTGGCAGAGTTTGGCCGTCGACTTTGCTTGCATCCAAGCTTGCCTTTTTTCAGGGAGAATTCTATCGGTGGTAGAAACGAGGACATTTTGCCCGGAGGCTAGTTTGCCACATTTGAAGCCATCTCCACAAGCAGGTTCTTTGATGCTTATCATCTTCTTTGAGTTAGGCTGGGTGTTGCCTGGTGTTAACCTGTCTCATTGTCAATGAATCTTTAAAATAAAAAAAAAAAATTTAAATGCCATATTCTGTATATCTTTGAGGTTTTTGAAGACCTTATCTAACTATTTTACTTTATCTTTCTATAGACTCAATTCTGTTATACCTAAGATGTATATTCTTGTGATAAAAATAGACTAGTAATTGACATAACCATGATTTGGTCAATAAACAATTAACTTGTAGGGCTGGCAAGATGGCTCAGTGGTTAAGAGCACCACCTCCTCTTTCAGAGGTCCTGAGTTCAATTCCCAACAGCCACATGGTGGCTTACAGACATCTATAATGTGACAATAAATAAATCTTTTAAAAAATTAACTTGTATAACTTACTTATTCTAGATAGACTACAATAGCACTTTCAAAATATTGGAAGTAAACCTTGTATTATAACTGAGTTGTATGGGTACAATACTGCATATTAGAGTAGAAATATTTATAATGTGTTTGAAGAATAATCTTAAATTTGAATTCTATACCAATATATCTAAAATTGAACTTATTTTACATCTATATGCAAAATTCTATACCAGTCAATTAAAAATAACCTTGCAAGTAATGGGTAAGGCATTCAGTTGAGGAGCAGATTCACTAATCTACTTTTTGTCCATCATCTCTATATATTTCTGTTTTCCCCTTCTTTCTTTTCAACCCCTATCTCTAAATATAAGAATAAAGTGTAAAGGAAAAGAGAGACATCCCTGAGTCCAACCTTGTTTTCTCTTTAAATAAGACCAATAATAACTTATAACCAACACTGAATGAAAATAAACATCTATAGCCCAAGAAAGCAACCGAAAACCTACCCAACCCCCCTTAAGGGAAATAAGGTGTCAGTCTCTTAAGGTTTTTTTGATGAATAATGCTTTTGTAGGGACCCAAATAAAATTGAGGAAAATAGTTAAACAAGCTAGGAATAGCATTTGTGGTCCAGTTACTAAATGTTGAGAAATTCCAGGCTCAGTTAGAGTCCTGTGTATCACAGTTTGAAATGCAGGTACTTCTTAAAAAGAATGCTATCTGTAAATATTATATTCTGATTTAGACTCGTGTATGTAGCATATGCAATTTCATAATAATTGTCAAAGGGGAAGTAAAAATATTTTTTAAAAAGCTGGTTCCATTATAAAATCTGTCTTCAACATTACCTTTGGAAACACTTTAATAATTAAGCTGTTAGTTGATTTTGATTTCTCCAATGATAGGATTTCCATTGTTTATCCATTACTTTTCATATTCCATGTATGTGTATTTATGTTGCAAAAAAAATTTGGCTCATCGTGGTAGACATTTTGCTACAGTGACAAAACACCAGAGGAAACAATTTAAGGTACGTGTGTGTCAGGGACAGGGTGATGCATAGGCTTCAGCTGTGGCATGGCTCACGAAAGCCACTTACCTCAAAGTGGTCAGGAAGCCGAGAGACTGAATGCCTGTGCTGTGGGAATTTCCTTTTCCCTTTCTATTCTGCCTGGGTCCCCAGCCCATGGGATGGTGTCCTCCGTTGCAGGGCAAGGCCTTCTCCTCTAGCTGACCCTGTCTGGACATATACTCACAGGCAGTCTAGGGGAAAAGTCCCTTAGTATAGACTGTTTTCCATGCAGTCAAGTTGAAGTCAACATTTACCTACACGCAATAAAAGTATTTTTCAAGAACCTCATGTCTATTTTTTTCCCCTTTTCTACTTTTCAAGCAAGTGAAACAAATATATGACACATCACACAGAATTTATCATTCTGTTAATACAAGCAGTTCCATTGCCTTTGATAATAGACTTCTTAATGCTTTGAATAAATTAAATTGCTTTACTTTGACTGAATTTTCTTCTTTTTGTCCTGGGTAAGTTTACCTTGTTGTTGACTACTTTTAATCAGATCAGACTGTAATTCCTATTTTGTGAATGCATAATCTTGGTAACTCTTGTGTTTGTATTATTGAATACATATTGTGATCAATGATATTTATCATTGTGGCCTTACATTACTTTTTCACTTTGAATTGATAACTATTTCTTGTTAACAGAACAACTTAATTTACTTTGATCATAAGTTGGCATGGATGGACAGATATAGATAAAGTGTAACTATCGTTATATATGTCAGATAACTCTTAATTCTCTAATCTAGTTTAAATGATTGGAAAAAATGCACACTTTTTTTCTTGGCATCAGGGAATGCCTGAGGAGAAAGTTCTAGGACTAGTGAGAAGAGAAGGGATGGATTTAGCAAATCTTCTATTAGTAGTAAGCTGTGATTACTGGAATGAAAAACGGTCTTCCAAGTGACAAACAAAAACTGTGTTGGGAATCACAGAAAAAAAGCTGGCAGAAACTCTCCCAGTGGGTTTCAGGTGGCCATGTGCCAAGGGTGTTTGAAGTGTGACAAAAAGTCAACTTGGAAGTTTAGATGGAAAGTCCCCTGTGGTTCTGGTGATGATATGGGGTGAGTGGCTACCCAGCTCCAAGAGTATATTCTGAATTCTCTCAGACATAGTCAATATGCAGATACTAATATGAACATATGCTATAATATTATTCTATTGACCTCAAATTATCTATGTAAATGTATCAGCAAGTAGTTCCTGAGTTTACAAAACTGAAAACAATTAAAGAGAAAATTATCAATGAGTCCCTCCTCCCCCCCAAAAAAAAATCTCTGACTGTCAAAAACTAAATGTATTAAAGTGAGGAAAAACAGATCTGTGATATGCGATTTAAAAAAAATCTCTATGTCATCAAAAATATCCTCAGAATTTAGTTGTAATATGTTTTAGTTATTAATAAATTCAGTTCATGTATCAAAGAGAAGCCAGTATTTTAATGATGTATTTATGTAGTAAGGAAAAGGAAGAAGGCACCTCCCCTCTATTTTTCTTTTCTCTCTGCTGACTATGTTTAAATTCTGGTTTGAACACCCTTTGCCAGTTTGAAGAAATGATTTGTCAGCTGCTCTGTAAAGAACTCCAAATGCGTTAAAGATACTTTAAATGCATGAGGGTTGAGAGGAAAAAGCAGGGCTGTTTCCCAAGACTTTGAATTAAAGCTACCTTATTTCTTAGTAGTGCTAGATCTAGTAAATATTTAAGAGGCTTTTAAAGATAGATGGCCCTTTTTCATTCCTCACAGCGCTTGATGACTTGGTTGCATCTGGTTTTGGACTGATGCCATCAGTATTGACTTGAAACATCTTCATGGGTTCTGTTCCCAATATGCCAGATGGGTGTACTGGCCAGCTTCTGTTTCAGAACAAGAACTTTATATATGGCAAAAATAATAGCAACAAATTAAAATTCTGTAGGCTCTGAAAATAGAAACTGTCAGAGTAGATTGTGGGTGAAATTTAGTAACACCTTTTAAATTCATATCAGCAGGCTGGCTAAAGCCTTCCTTGGAAAGCCCTCTCTTCTGCGCTTTTCGCTGTGTAGAGAGTCAACTTCCTCAGGGCCAGAAGTCTCCACAACTCAGTTCAGCATGCTTTTTGGAAGCACCATGTAGAACCTATATTAGTATTTTTTATGAGCCTCATAATTGCTTGTGGACATGATAGTCTCCCCCCACCTCATCCTCAGAATGTGAACTCCTTAAACATGAGCGCTAAGAGCATTTCATCTTTTAATCTTTACAGTACACATTACTGAGCGAAATGAATAGAGACTCTGGGAAGCCTTGTGACAATATGCTTCACAGTTAAAACCTCTTACTGTGTGTTAGAATATTGTGAATTGAGAAGCCTAGTGAGATTCATTTCTCAATTTAAAAAGTATATAAACATCTATCACAGGTCTATATGAAATGTGAAAATGTATGATCTATAAGATACATGTAGCATTTGAAATTATGATTGCAAACATTGCTGTAATACATTCAGATTGAAGAAAGGCAGTTGTCTCCCCAGACACAGGGTCTTTTGCAGATTTCTAAGCAGGTTACATGAGTACAGTTGCCCTTCAAGTAGCTTGGGAGGACCTGGCCAGCCTGCCAGCCCAGCCCGTCAGTGCACCAACCCGCTAGCCTCCTAAAAAAGAGACACAATTACAAATTTCTCCTAGGGTTTCTCACTCTGGTATGCTGTATTTTTTTTTAACATTTTTTTTTTTTTTACAATTACACATTACTATAGACACCTTCTTATTGGTGTGGCATTTTACATACAGACTTTGATGTATAGATTACGGTAAAACTTAAAACCTCACTTTGTCCCTCTCCTTTTGGGAACTCTTTCTCTTGGCAACCCACACAGGGGCTGTTGAAAACAGAAAGACCAGTTTTCACCTAACTTAACATGAACCTCCATTCTGGCCTCATTTAAACGAGTCAAGACCATGTGTCCCCACCTTCAGAATCCTTAGACAGGAGGTACTGTCGCCTGTTGAGTAATCTGTACCATCAGATGTTATAAATACCCCTTTCCATCTCATTAATTTTGAAATCTTTTTAAATCCATGATGCCCTTTTCTAATATTAAGGAAAATAACATATATTGTTAATATGGGGCCTTTGAAAGTTTCCTATTATTTTTAACATATCAGCATTATAATTTTAAATTTCACTATCTAATTTATAACTTCCATGTCAGTGTCTGAAATACAGTAACCTTTTAAAAATATTTAAATAAATGGTTACATCTTTTTCTCACATATAGTCAGAATTTTCTTAATTTCATGAAAAATATTGCTGGTTTTAATTATAATCTTTGTTATATTTTTATTTCATTTTCCAAACAAATAAGCTGAAATATTTTAAGAAATGTGTGGCTCATTTGGCTTTGTTGTGATGCCTTTCAAGGTTAATTTTATTTGTATAATTTATTGCTGTTGGTTTTTTTTTTCCCCCGATACAAGGTTTCTTTATGTAGCTCTAGCTGTCCTTGAATTCGCTCTGTAAACCAGGCTTGGCTTTGAATTCAGAATCAGCCTGACTCTGCCTCCTGAATGCTAGGACTAACAGTGTGTGCCACCCCTACCACCCAGCTAGAATTTTATAACTAGATCACACTGCTATTTTTATTTATATTATTGCTGGGATTCCCAATTCCTTATATTCATATTTCATCTATGTTATTAGATTAGTAACCTGAACAAAAATTTGGCTCTTATATGCTACAATGGCATTGTCCACATAGATAACCTGTAAATACAATTATTAGTCCATGTCAGTTTTCATCATCAGTGCCAAGTCTAATTAATTCATAGCATTAAAAAAGTTTACCTTGTAAAGTTTCAACATTTGCATTTCTTGTCCATTTTTATTTTTACTATTGCTTTTTTTTTTATTTCCGGTTGTTTCTGTGTGAGCCGTCATTCAGTTGCCATCTAAGTTGAATCTTTTTGTAGTATCTGCTTTCCTAAAACTTTTTCTCTTGAAAAACTGATATTAAATGTTTGTTGAAATTGTTCACTGCCAAATTCTAAGAGGCAGGGTCCAAAGTACAGTTCTGACTTGGTGTGAGATAGTTGGTGTAATTCTCTGCAAGGGTCATCATGATCAGATGGCTTTCCATCCTGAACCCTTTTACATCTTGAATTACATATTTTGCACATTACCACAATTCTCCTACCAAAGTTATTGAGACATAGATTCCAAATGATACTGAATTCTATTTAACTTTACTAGACTATTATTTTTAAATTTTTTATTAATTTATTTATTCACTTTACATCCCTATCTTAGCCTCCTCCCTCCTCTCCTTCCTGTCGCACCCTCTCTCCTTTTTTCTTCCATCCTCTCTCTCCTAGTCCTCAGACTTGCATTTTTGTCAATGCTACCTTCCATTCAACTGATGTGCAAATTAGGCATCTTTAAATAATCAATATTTTATTCACTCTCTTTACAATATTCCAGTATGTCTTAGATAGTGCCAGTAGTGCCTTGTGTAGAGGGATGTGGGTATTTCATACCTGTCTTCTTAGTGCTCCATACATTTGTAGCTAGTCAGTAATTCAATGGACACATCAGTGAACGCTTCCTAGATAAGCAGAACTCCTGGAGTTACACATGGGAGTTGGGAATTTCAGATCGTTAGACCTGCTATCCTGCCTACCTGGCCCTACAACCTTCTAGGATATTAAGGTCTAGATTCTTATTTCTGATGTTATTGACCTGATTTTTTAGAAAGCAATTCATGTCCTTTTAAAGACATACTCAGGAGTGGTGAGTGATAACTTTTTAAGAAATTAGCACGGTATCATTCCTCATTCAAGTCATATCCTTTTTTTTTTTTCATTTTTGTTTGTTACTGAATGATATATTGATAGTAAATGATTTATTGTAAATAATTGGTAAAATGTAACTGTCACTGATTGTCCGTGGAAGCCTAATATCTTTTGTATAAAAGAAAATCAAAGAGTGTTTTAAAACCTTGTGGTGGTGGGGCACGAATTAAGGGAAAATGTTCTACGATCTTGTGGAGGAGAGTATAACATTTTCCTCAGCTTTCATGATGGCCGCTCCTGTTTGTTATCCCGTCTGTGAATGCACAGGTCATGTGCGTGTGTCGCCTTGTGCCTGTGTGCTTTCCTGGTATGTTTCTCTATCTGGACTCTCATGGGGATCTCTAATTTTCAGTTGGCCTCACCTTTGTCTCTCTGAAGACTATTTTCTTCTAGAAGAATAAAAATCTTTTTCAGAACTTCAAAGTCCTTTTTTTTTTGAGGCTGGTTTCAGATTATTTCCCTCTGTTTTAAATTCACAGCTGAGCTCAAATCCAACATGACCAAAGTATCTAGTGTACATTGATATGTGGAGATCTTCCGACCAGGCAAAACTCAACATGTGTGAAACCATTTAAATTTTACCTCCATTTTCCCTAGCTTTGGGAATTAGACTCACTGTTAACTTTTCCTTCCTGGCTCGTGTATGTTTCCTGGGGCATGTGACTAAATCTATGTCATTTCTAGTCTCTGTGTCCTCCAAATTCAGGTTCTTATTTCCATCAGGCCGCACTAAATTTTCTCATAGCCACTGAGGTGTCCTGACCTGTCCTTCTAGTCTAATGTGAGCTGCATACAGCTGCTTATTCACCATGTTGACTTATGCTAAGCTGCTGTCGGGCCCTATATTAGCCATAGTTAATATCTAGACTCATTAGCCTAGAATTCAAGCTGTCCTTCCATTTTCCGCTACCCTCTATCTGTGGTTTTGGCATAGAGCCTTGGCCTTTGAAAGAAACTACTCATGCAGATCTTGCAGTGTTTCACAGCTTGATTTTTTTCCCCCTTATATCCCTTCAAGATCTTGTTTTTCAAACATGAAGTTAGTCTATTTCAGCCGACAGTTTTATTTTACTAATCTTCTCAGAATTTCTTTCACACTTTCCTAAGCCATTTACTTAGTTTAATGTGATAATGCATTCCTGTAATCGTATCACTGGGAAGGCAGAGGCAGGAGGATTGCAAATTAGAGGCCATGAAATATTTTATCTAACTAGAGAAGTCTATAAGGTGAGAAAATAGTGTTATATTTTCTTATTTATAGATTATGATACATTTTGTAGAACATTTTTAGCTTGCGGAGAAACCAAGTGCTTCCCTGATATGCAAACCCAGCTTTCTACATCTATAGTGATACAGTTTGTTACAGTTGTTGAACCAATAATTACATGTTATTATTAACTAGAGCCCATTGTTTACTTTGGCCTTACTGTTTGTGCTAGGCAACTGTGTGACTTTTGACAAACAATACAAACAAATAATGCTATATACTTATTGTACTTACCATCAGAGCACCACAGCCTCTTACCAGTCTCGAAGTCCCCAGTGCTCCAGCTGCGTTGCTTTTGATTTTCTAAGAGTTCAACTCTTTTGGGCAGCTTGTGTAAACAGAACTGTGTTGTTTGGAATTTCTGTATGTCTCTCGCTTGTTTTAGTAAGCACAATGTCTTCAAGGTTCATTTATAACACATGTCAGTATTTCTCCCTTTTGTAACACTGAGTAGTATTTCTTTATTGCATACATCATATGTATCTGATATTCCATTGGTGAAAATGTTGTCTATCATTTCCATCTCTTGGCTTATTAATAATGTTGTTATGAGAATGAGGATGGAAATATCTTTGAGATCCTATTTGCTTGTGTTGCTTCATGTTTTACTGTTTGTTTTTGAAGATGGGTCTCTGTTGACATGTACCTAGCATTACAGGTGTATGACACATGCAAGACGAGATTCCAATGCTATTTCTTTGAGTATATACCCAGAAGTGACATTTAGGGGTGACATACTAATCCACATTTGGCTTTTCGAGGACCCCCAATTTTCTGTGCTCCCTGCAGGAAATGACAGTGCTTCCCTTTGCTGTTATTAAGCTTTTTGTCTTCCGTAATTTTCTTACTGTTCTATGATATCATTTTAGCTTTTAAAATTAATTTTCTTCAGTTTGGGGTGTGTCATAGCATATCTTACAGTCACTGATCTTCTTATTGAGCATGCCCTAGTTATAATGAGGCTGCACGAGACATTCTTCCTTTCTGTTGCAGAGGAATTTTAAAGACCTGTAGCACTCCCTTTTGATTCTTCCCTGGAGTTTGTGTCTCAGATTATATTGCTTATTCTTCTTTGCATATTGTCTGGATTTTCCATGAGAATTTTTAACATGTTAATATTATTTTACATTTCCATTCTAATACCTCAAAAATGTCACTCACATCTAAGTCAGGTTCTGATGCTTCCTTTGTCTATTTGGAGTGGGATTTGAATTTTAACATGTTTTATCATTTTAAGGTTGAAACTCATTTTGTTGACAGAGTTAGATAAGCCTTAAATGAGAAATTTAATCTCCATCTGGTTTGGAGTTAGGCTATGTTTATTGGTTGCTGTGGCTGTAAGACTCTGAAGCTAGAATTTCTTCAACTGTCTTTGTTTTTGTTATTTGGTCTTGGAGTTCCCTAAACTCTTTCCTAAATAGAGTCTGTGAATGACAGGTCTAGTTGTGATGCACTGATGGTAGGCTAGAGCCTGTTTGACAGACAGGAAAGTGTGAAGGGAGGGCAGGTGTTCTGATGTCCTGTGATTGGTCTCTTTCATATGTAAGTCAGTTTCCCATCTGTATCCATCACATGTGTGTCTGCTCCTTCCTCCCTTTGTGAAATGGGAAGGCTAGAGGAAACTGAGTTGGATTTCCCTTCAAAGAAAAGCAAGGAGATAGACTCTGAAAATCCCAAGTGATTACTCTTAAGCAAAATTATATCATTGAGTTTGGTTTATATTATTATCTATGAGGAATCTATAGTAACTTTTCCAAATTATGCTTGAAAATAGCCAAGTAGATTTTCTTCTCTGAAATATATATGTAAACTTAACTACAATGTACCCTTGGATGTCTATTAGTAACATCTAGGACCTGGGCATTTTGTGGATGACATTGCATTTTAATACTTTATGGGCAAGTGGGGTTTTATCTTATTGTTCCAATATTTGATAACTTACTTTTTTACAAACCACACATGTATTCCAGGTTAAGTGGAGACTAGGAAGGCATGTCTCCATAAAGATCACCAAGTTTGCTTGTCATATTTTTAGGCTAAGGTTGATTGTAGATTTCTCAATGTAGCACCTAAGGTAATGAGTCTAGAGGGAATCAAACATGCATCTGTTCTCACTAGATATTAGTATATTGAATAAATTACAATGAATCATAGGACAGACAGAAGGTATTTTTAAATGTAGAGCTTCTGCAAGTCTCCCAAATAATTAAAATGCATGAAACACATGCAACAGATGGCAAAGGGTTTGAACTAAATATGTACAACTCCTCAACTACTTAGTTTTACATAATAATGTGTTTGTGCAAATAAGGTGATGACCTTTCCATGATAACTTCTGCAAATACACAAAGCTAGAGTTGCTAAAATCTGGCAATGATAGCATAGAAAGTGCTTTTCTAAATCTTTGTGGTTATAATTTTGCCATTGTGTTATGAAACAACAAATTCCTGTCATCTGGAGCTTCTTTTTCTCTGGATTTTATTTTTGTTTCCTCTACAAAAATATATTGAGCAACTAATGCTATGTTTTATAGCGTTTGGCTTTCCTCATTAACCCTGAAAAACTGTACCTTTGAGTAAGAAGACAGATGTGTGTCTTTAGTACCATCTTTTCCCTGAGACATGTGATCCAGTTCTCTCACTATACCTTTGAGTAAGAAG
>OU015742.1:9003466-9012254 GCA_907169655.1 Acomys percivali | reverse complement strand
ATCTATCTATCTATCTATCTATCTATCTATCTATCTATCTATCTATCCACACATAACCAAAACAGGCAAAAGGTTCAACAACTAGGTTATCAAATAACTTATATTCTAGTCAAGATAGCTAAGTGATGTAAAACTCAATAGAAAATGAGACATGATAAGGGAGGAGTCAAAGAGTAGAGAATGCAGAGGGTGGGATGATAGTAAGGCTTTGGATGTTAGCAGGAAGAGCCAGAAAGGGCTTACTGAGAAGGCTTTTGAGCAAAGACAGGGAACAGCCTGGCTGTATATGAGGGAAGAACATTCCAGGCTGAGGGAGTGTCAAGTACAGTCTCTGAGGTGAATGTATCCTAGGCATGCCCTAAGCATTTCAGGAATCAGTTGGTGAGTGCAGAGTAAAGTGAGTGGAGCAAGAAGAGGGGTGTGATATAAAGCTATTTCAATTAATCTGAGTCAGGACATTGTTTCTGAGTGAGATGGAGCCATTCTTGAGTCCGAGGACAGAAGTTACATGATTGGATTTGTCTTTTACCCTTTGTAAGTATTGACTGCTGCCTGATAGTTAGATCATGTGGGGGCAAATGTAAGTATTGAATGGAGCTAACTGTACTATAAGAGCTCTCTGACCATTAGTAGGCATGCTATAAATATTAGTGCCTTCCTTCTCCATTATCTTTTCTTTTTATTTATTTATTATTTATTTTTTGTTTTTTAATTTTTACATTTTAAAAATATTTATGAATTTATTCATATTACATCTCAATTGTTAGCCCATACCTTGTATCCTCCCATTCCTCCCTCCTCCCACTTTCCCCTTACTCCCCTACCCTATGTCTGTGACTGAGGGGACCTCCTCCCCCTCTATATAATCACAGGGTATCAAGTCTCTTCTTGGTAGCCTACTATCCTTCCTCTGAGTGCCACTAGGCCTCCTCACCCCAGAATCAGAAAGAGTCAAATGGTATATACTAACTTATATCTAGACATTAGCCCAAGGGGAATGTCCCATGAAAGTCTTCGCTTACCAGGAAAATGGATCAGAGGGGAGGACATCCTATTGGGACTTTAGGTGAGAGAAGCATGGGAGAATGGGGAAATAGAAGGACCTAGAGGATGCTAGAAACCTACAGGAAGAATATTATGATGTGTGGATCTGGGCCCGGGGGTCCTTCTCAAACTATGGCACCACCCAAGGACAATACGGGCAGTCAACTTCGAACTCCTACTCAGAACTAGCCGATGGACAGGACATTCTCTACCATTGAGTGGAAAGTGGGGAATGACTTTCACACGAACTCTGGTGCCCCATTTTTGACCATTATCCTTTCTAATATTCCCAGCCATACATCATCTCTCCTTCCTTGGAATGCTCTATTATGGGATATTTTTATATATAGTTTTATTTTTTTTCTATTACTGTAAATTGTCTGAAAGGCAATTGGTTGAGACTCAATTTAATTTACCATTCCATAGAGAATCTATTTTGGAATATTGTATATAACTATTTATTGAAGATATTTAATAGGATGAATAAATTTGTGAATATACCACATGGCTTGAGGGAAAATACTACTGAAGTATTGACAAAAAGGAATGGAAGCTGGAAATACTCTGGAGCTCTATGGGGACAAAGCTATTGCTGCAGGTGTAGGTATAGGGCAGAGATATACCTCACGCTATTCTGTGATGGATATGCAAGAAATCCATGGTGGACAGTGCAGCGCACCCTATCTGATATGGACTTGTATTACTGATTCATAAAGATCAAGTGTGACTGGAACATGACGGGCAGTAGTATACAGGAGGAATATATTACCAGCTTCTTAGTCTGCTTTGCATTAGTACCATGGAGTACCACAGACTAGATAATGGATAAAGATATTTATTACTATTCTGGAGACTAGAAGTCAAATATAGAGTGCTGAATCTGAGGAAGGCTCTTATTCCATCATTTATGGCAGAATACAAAAGAGAGAAACCAAGTGTGGGCCAATTTGTGTGTTTTAATACTCATGACAAACACACCCCTACCATAATTACATTGATACATTCATGAGGACCTAATAAGAGGTTACCTCTTGGGGCTGGAGAGATGTCTCAGAGGTTAAGAGCACTGCCTGCTCTTCCAAAGGGCCTGAGTTTAATTCCCAGCAACCACGTGGTGGCCCACAACTATCAATACTGAGATCTGGTGCCTTCTTCTGGTATGCAGGTGTATATGCAGGCAAAAAGATTGTATACATAATAAATAAATCTTAAAAAACATTATTAAAAAAAAAGACGTCACTCCTCAACACCACTGCATTGGAGATTAAGTTTCCAGCTTTGGGGGACTGTAGAAGAATTTTAATCCAGCAACATGGCTACTCTGGTAAGGGATCACATCCAAAGACCTAGGTCTGTGTAATCCAGCTAGGATACAGACATAACCTTACTATATACCTTTAATTCCTCTCGTTAGAATACATACCTTTAATCCTGCTGGCTAGGATTCAGTACACACCTTTAATCCCAAACAATGATGTCTAATTGAGGGGCAGACAAAGTGATGAATCAGAGAAAGATTGACAGAAAGAGTCAGAGATAGGATATGCTCAATTAATGAGAGAGAGAGAGAGAGAGAGAGAGAGAGAGAGAGAGAGAGAGAGAGACTGCTACTTAAAAGCAGCACAGAGAGAGAATGAGACAGTATAGTATAGAGGAGGTGAGTAGTGTATGGGAATATAGTGGAGTTTGTGGAGACAGTACAAGAGAGTTCAGAAGTACAATAGTTTGATGCATTTTGGTGCAGGTCAGTTTACTGCAGTTGAGTTTGTGCAGTTCTGAGGCAGGTTTTCTAAGCAGAGCAATTCAGTGAGAAGAAGCAGAGAGAAGCCAGTTTCAGCGTGTGGAGGAGTTTTGAGCCAGACAGCTGAGTTGAACCAGCCATCCAGAGTCCAGAAAGAACTAGAAAGGGTGAGCTTATTCGGCAGTAAGTCTCTGAGGCTGAAAACATTCTAGGCCTAGGTTAGCATACAGAGCCTGGAATCTGAAGCCTTCAAGGTGCAGGCTTGCAGAAGAGGAGAGAAGCTCCTGTGCCTAGATCTAGGGATAGCTGGATAGAAATGCTCTGGGCTCAGCCCAGCCCATGTATTCTTAAAGCCTGGGGACTGCTCTCATCTCATCCCATCATCTGACGAAATAAAAACAGCATTTACAGGGACATATTTAAACCAAAGTACATGTGGATACAGGAAAATAGAAGACACATAGTGTGTCTTTGGATATGCAAGGAAAGTATGGTGGTTACAGCCTTAATTTTAGTAAGTGGGATGGATTCAGGAAGCAGTATTGATCCTGACACTACTTAAAAGATGCTAGGACAAGTCCAATTAAGCATGCTGCTGCTGTCTAGGCATCTTCTCTTGTGATCCATGAAGACACAAAGCTAGGATCAAGGAAGTCCCCAACAGTTAGATGATGCAGGCCTGCGAGTTCTCATGAGACATACTTAAATGTGTATGTGAACTGTTTTGCAACATCTCAAGGATCTAGCTGCATGTACCTAGGTGATTGCATTCATAGGTGTGTGAGGTAGACGAGAAATTTCTAAATTTTGAACTTGGGGTGCTGCTTAGGATTTTAGTTTATACAAGTAGATAAATACCCAGCCCAAAGAGTGGAAGCAATAATGCTGTCTTGGCTTATTTGACTGAAACATTGGTAGGAAGTTATTGTCACACAAGCTTGGGCTTTCCATTTAATAAATGCCACTAAGGACCTAGATTCTTGCTCATTCTGAGCTGCCTTTCCTAGTGTGATTCTCATCTGCACTGTGGCCTCTGGTATCTTCAGTTTGCAACATTTCAAGCATATCACTCACACATGCTCATCTGGTGAAAGAGAACCTGATTTTCTTGGTCATTCAGTAGAAACATTAGTTTCGGGGTAACGAGGTATTCTAAATCATACACTCATCACTAACGGCTCTATCACAGTGAGCATAAGGCTGGAACCTTAGCCGATGAAATCAAACTCAGTGATAGAAATTGTGACCCCCAAACCTGTGACTCTGTAGGGCAGGAGTAACCTGAGTGAAAATCATGTGATTTTATAAGAAGCGGGAATGGAATGGGGTATAGATCTAAAGTCATCGAGACAATACCCATTGCAAGGAGTATATTGTCAGGGTGGGTCGCAGAGGGAAACAGATTCTACTTTAGATGGTCCAGTGAAAAGATGTGAGTGAAGGGCCTAGTGACTGAACTGTGGGCAAGACTAGGGCTCTAAAACAGCGCTAGTGGGCAGCCTAGAAACCAGCATCAGGAGGAAGGTGCGGTCACCTCGGCACTGAGGACTCAGGGAGAGAAAGTAGCAATGCCAGAGTGAGTGGGCATCTGAGGGCTGGAGGAGAGAGGCTGCAGAGCTGGACTCAGAAGAGCTGTGAGGAGGGCAGAGGGAGGCACACCGAGCCCGGTGTCTTCTTACCCTCTAGTCTTCTCCTGCCGCTTTGATCGGCTCGACAAGAAGCCTGGCATCGAGGGGGCTCTGTGTGACGCAATCCTTAGGCATCACCTTCCTGAGACAGAGGCAGGTAGAATCTGGATCTTATTGGAGAGCAGGTAGCAGAGAACTGGCATGGAAAATGTCAAGAGTGATAAGGAAATACGGCAGGCAGTTTAGAGACCAACTTTAGGGGCTAGAGTGTCATTACTGGGCTGAAGGCGCTAGTGAAGAAGGGATGATGTAACTCACAGGGCAGGCGCAGCACCGCAGAAGAGCTTCGTGATCACTAAAGGGATACTGAGCTCCCTGTCAGTCTGTAACTTGATTGCAGTCCCTCTCTTTGGTGGAATTAGATAACTGCTCTGTCTTAAGTGTCTCAAGTAAGAATTTGTCTCCAGTGAGCATGTGCCTTTCAGTCTGATGGGCTGGGGATTAGTGTGCCTAATGTAAAGTTAGAAACTTGAGGAGGAGCTGGCTGAGCAGAAAAACTCTTGGCAGAGACTAAAATGACTTCAAAGCAGAACAAGGGTGGAGTCATTTAGCAATGGAAAAGCAAGCTTTGGGTGCCTGGAGACAGTCGCAGCCTACTAACAAAAAGGTCATTGTTTATTACATAACCAAGCAATGTAAACATATCAACAAGCTGGAGACACTCTCATCTGGAATTATTAGATTTGTAATTTAGATGAGAGAATATTACCAATCTAACTGGCTAATCAGCCTTTATATAATGAAAGAATAGAATGAATGATAATATATTTAATCTGCAATGGAGACCTATAATAGACTCACAGCCCCACCCCACCCCTACTTTGTGTGCCTGAGCCTAAATTTAACATATATTCCTTTTTGAGGAATTTTTAAAAGTCGGTTTAAAATGGAAAAAAAAAAAGACTGTTAATTGGAATCAATGCATTTTATTATTAAAATGAGTTTCATTTTGGATTAGTTTGAAAGTGTGAAGAAGAGAAACTCACTTTAAAAAAAAAAATAAAAGGAATGTAAAAAGAAAGCTCTCAAAAGTGAGTGAGGATAGAGGAGAGCAGACCAGCCCCCTCCAGTCCAGACCAGCAGCCACCAACCCCCACAGCCATCTGCCCAGGAAGCACAGCTTGTTGCCTTGGATTTGCTTCCATATGCATCCACTGCTTCTGGTCCCGTGGCTTATGAGGCCTTTCCCTTCCCTTCTGGGAGGCCAACCTCTTCTTTGTCCTTCAAGATTCTACACAATCTAGGCCCCACACACCCCTACACCCTACTCTTCGGCCATCTCAAATTAACTGTTGTTCACAAATCAGATACTCGTAGTGAGAGAATTTTCTATTTTGTGCTCTTTATTTTACTCAACCTTTTGAAGGCCTGAGCCAGGAAAGGATTAGGTTTTTTGTATGTCCAGAATCGCATTGACTTTATGTTTATCACAGTGAAGCCATCAGATGGCTTGATAGCACGCCTCTAGAGTGTTTTTAAAATTGGTTGAACTCTTTAACTCTTGCTTGGAAACCTAAGCCTGGATAGCTTAAGTAAAATGAGAACTTGAAAGTCTATCAAGAGGAGCAACAACCTTTCCAGATAATGCAGTAATCTGAACAAAACCACCAAGATAGTTACACAGTATACCCCGATTTAAGTAGTAAGAAACAAACCAATAGAAAATAGCGAAGTTCTATTATTGCTGTATCTAGAGACATCTTTGAAAAAGCGGTTTCTCAGTCATTATCTGGAAAGAGAACATTCTTGAATGACATCATTAACAACTGCTTTGATGCAGCTCGATCTCTATTATGCGTCGTCGCGGTAGGACACTTATATTCGCAGTGGTGTGCTGCCATCCTGGCTTACAGCTGCAGTACTGGAGGCTGCAGTTTAGAAGGTGATATTTGAGACTTGGTTGTTTTTCTAGCATGCTGAAGAATGGAGGGCATGATGCACCTCTGTAGAGAAATGCCCTTTCTTGGGATTTTGGTTCACTAGCAGCACAGTTCTAGGTATTCATTCTTTTTATAAATATCAGCTAAAAAATTATATGATAAAACAAAAACATCCCCCAAACCAAAAAATCCCACAGTTATCGAATCTGTACAACAATGATCCAAGGTAATTAGTATTTTTACCAGAATTATATTATTACTTACCAAAACTTTTATAGTTGTTGTTGTTGTTGTTTTGTGTATGATGTATGTCATTGTGTGGGTATGTACACACATGCTTAAGGATATGCATGCTCATGGGTGTTTATGTGTGTGGGTACCAGCTGCTGATGTTGGATATTTATTTTAATTTCTTTTTAAAAATCGTTTTTAAATTTTAATTTGTTCACTTTTACATCCTGGTTGTAGACCTCCTTTAATTTCTTAATCTTCAATATTCTTGCTTTTATTAGTGAGGTTCTCCCACTGAACCTAGAGCTGATTTGGCTAAACAGGCTCCAGAAATTTGCCTGTTTCTGCAGCTTTTAAAGTGTGGACTGAGGATCAGAACAACTCAGGGCCTCATGTAGTCGTGACGGGCACTTCGCTGACTTACTAAGTCCTCTCTCCCCTCCATCAAAGTGTTTTTTTTCTTTTTGGAGATGCATTTCAATAAGTCTTTGATATATTCTCTGCTGACTAGCATTGAGGTATGCTCATTCATCCTTAAGCTCACAGGAGCATCATCAGTAGGAGAGAGAATCTGGAGAATGGGAACAAAGCATGTGCTGGCTAACTGTAGGTGTTGCTGGCTAACCCAAACACTTTCAGCGTAGTTGTCCAAAGGCGTTGCAAGCATCTTACAGGTAAATTTTTAAATGTCACTTTCAACCACAGTTTTTTTTTTTTTTTTAAATCTGCTTGTGCTAATTCACCCAGGATGATTGACATTTAAAGTAAGAGACGCTGTCATGGTGATACTGGGTGAAAATGTGGTTATAAAGTTAGCCTTTTGAAAGAATTCAGCTCGCAGTATTAAAATAGCTAGTGTACTGAGGGCTGATGCTAGATGTAAACCAAATGACCAGGATTTCAGAAGTGACAGATTACGAAAGAAGGTAGGTTGGTAAACCCTTTGGTAGATCACAGGACAGGAAGTGTGAGTGGCAACTCCCAGTGATAGAGCAGTGTCCCGCAAACACTATAAAAGCTTTGTTAGGGGGGGGGGGGGGGGGGGTGGGGGGATGAGAATGTCGTTGACTTAGTTATTAGGGAGGGGACTCTTGTAATCCAATACTAATAAGTTTATAGACTCTCCCATGCTCATACACACCCCATATACAAGCAAACAGTGAGAATGCTGAGAGGTGGATGACACAACTAAGAATTGCTTCCAACGTGAATTGGTAAATCTCTGAACCCATTGATTGGTTGATGGATCCATCAGATAGATCAATACGTAACCCATTATCTCTGTGCTAGTCACTGGGTTCTTCTAGTTAGTTGAAAACTTGATCATACCTTTTGAAGAATATAAGGCTATGACTGTAGTTATCCATCTTTAAAGCATCCCCAAATTACTGCAAGAAATGCACCTTTTGTTGCCTGTGTTGGTGAACCCCATTGGTCAGTCTTTGCCCACATTTATTGTATAATCAGTGTCCCCAGCGGAGTAGTTACTTCTCTTCCTGGTTTGATAAGAGACAGCACAGGGTCTCACCCCCTAACTTCCCTTCCCTCTTCCACTACCATCTCTTCTCTCTCCCTCCCTCACTTTCTGCCTTTCCCTTGAAGATGTGTTTATTTGTAAGAACTCAAGGCATCAGGCTGAGAGATTAAGAGTGCGTGTTGCTCTTTCAGAAAACCGGAGTTCAGTTCTAAGCACTAGTGGTCAGGGAAACAAAATGCTGTCTCTGGTCTCCACAGAGTACTCACACATACACACACACACACACACACACACACACACACACACACACATGCACAGAAGTAAATGATAAGTCTTCATTCAATACAAAGGTGATACAAGGATATTTTGGCATCATAAATGTTTATATTTTTAATATTTTTTTCTGTGGTGATGGAATTGATGACAACAAATATAACCACTTTTAACTTAGACTCTAGAAGCTAATCAAAATGCAGTTTGGATTTCTTCTTTCTTTTTTTTTCTTTCTTTCTTTTTTTTTTTTTTTGCTTGTGTTTGATTTTACTTTCCTTTTTCCTTTTTTCTTGCTCTTTCTCTTTTCTTTCCTCCTTTCTTCATTTATACACACACACACACACACACACACACACACACGTACACATGCATGTGCACACATATACACATACTTTTCAGTGCTTGACTCTTGATTGGTACTGAAATTTATCTTCAGAAAAAATGTGACTTGGGA
>OU015742.1:8993466-8998466 GCA_907169655.1 Acomys percivali | reverse complement strand
CAGGGTATATATTTAAAAATCATTGGCAAACTAACATAAATACAATAAGTTGGGGGCTGGAGAGATGACTTAGAGGTTAAGAGCATTGGCTGCTCTTTCATGGTCCTGAGTTCAATTCCCAGCAACCACATGGTGGCCTACAACCATTAATACTGATATCTGGTGCCCTCTTCTGTTCTGCAGCTGTACATTCAGGCAAAACACTGTATACATATACTGTATATATACATATACATATACATATACATATAACAAATAAATAGACCTTAAAAAAAATGCTAGGTGTGGTGGCACAGGCCTGTTAATCCCAGCACTCTGGAAGGCAGAGGAAGGTGGATCTCTGTGAGTTTGAGGCTAGCCTGGTCTTGAAAGCAAGTCCAGGACAGCCAGGATTGTTAACACAGAGAAACCCGGTCTTGAAAAAACAAACAAACAAAAATTACAATAAATTGAAAGTATAAAATAAGACTTTCCTTTTCTCTACCCAAACAGATTTAAAGTACCTAAATATCTGTTGATCTATAATCTATCACTTCTCTCTCAAAGTTGTCTATAATCTACATTCATTTATGTTGAAGCTGGTTGTTGCACATGCTTTGATCCATACCCAGTTTTTACAATATTTTTGAAGTACAGAAATGTGGGGAGTGTATCAGATTTTTAAAAAAGTGCTTGTGTTTTGTAGCTTATTTCTACTTTGGTTATTTTTAGTTCGTGAAAATTTTTCATTAAAAATAATTGCAGTCCTTGGCACATTGAAGACAATATAATTACAGAGTGAATTTACATAATTATGTCTCTTTCACAACTTATTCATGCTTATTTTTTATTGTTTTAAAAACAACACAGTAGTTTAGAGTGGAGGCATGACCTCCAAGTCTGAAGGTCAATGGATGGCAGAGAACAAGAATAAAGTAGTGAAGGCTGTAAGAGCTGCAGTGATGTCGGTCTCCTTGGGCCAAGCAGTTACTTTACAGAGAGGCCAGCCCTCTCCGCTCCTGGGGAGGCCCTAGAGCAGACTGAGGTCAAAGGAAGTAGAGACCCACAGGCACTTGGCCGAAAGGCAATGTGTCTTTGTTAAGTGGACTCCTATAAGGTGCTGAAAATAACAATGAGAACTACATCATTCTGAATAGAAGAAGCGTCTTTTCTTGGTAGTAGGAATTACAGCAAATGTTAAAGAAAGGAACCCCTTTAACTGGTTTTTAAAAATGGGTGTTTACAAAACCAGATTTTAAATTACTCAAGGGAAATATAGTACGATTGGCTACCTAGGAGAGGAATTTAAGCTATGGATTACATACTTTTCTAGTGCTCATAGGAGGCATGTTGAGTGATCTCAACATTCATTCCTATATTGCCTATAATTTTTTCTGGATCCTTAAGGGGATTCTGTACATGGTTATTATAATTTGAATGTTATTGCAAGAAATAGACTTTATTTGACAGCTTATTTTAGGGGGAAAGTAGGTTTAAAAAAATACCGGTTGGTTAGAGTGGTCTGCCTCTGTGTTATATATACATCTATGAATCAAAACCCTTGGTCTTAATAATTCAATCAAAGCCTAACTCTTTTTGTATCTAGCTGATATTTTTCCATTTCATCTAGAGGATAACTCGTGAATGTTATGTAATGTCTCATTAGAATCTAAGTATAGATCTCAGTGTCTCTGGGAGAAGGCAAGCTTATTAGTAGTTAACTTTCAGAGTGGGCAGTCTGTAATCCTGATCATTGTGCAACTCGGGGATCACTGTACACTACTTACATTTTTAAAAAGGTGTGAGAGATGTTGCAAAATATTTTAATACATATGTTAGTCTTACACCAGGAGCAGTCTCCTTAAAACTGTCAATAATTCCACTATTGAGAACTCTGGTATAAACCACTAGTTCTTGGCTAAATCTTGGTAGGAATGCAACTTATTTGTCCAGAAAGAAGGACGCAGAAACTGAGAGGATGAGGAGAGTGTCCATTTAACCAGTCCTTTGGGCAGTTCTGCTGACCTTGAACCTTTAAGAACAATAGTGAGGCCATGTTGGTATTCTAGAACATTCAAGAAATATTTACCAAACGTGAAGTTTTGACCAGTGTAAGTTCTCAAAGACAAGTTTTTTCATAATTAGTTTGCTTTGGTCATTTTATGTAGATGACTATCATTTCTTCCTATGATTCCTAGATTCTTCTGCTGTCTACCATATTGCCTGAATTATTATTTTTAACTTTTATTTTTATTGTTATTTTATGCTTATGGATGTTTTAGCTGCATGTATTTCTATGTACCACATACATACCTGCCTGGTGACTGTGGAGACCAGAGAGGATTTCTAATCCTCTGGGACTGGAATTAGAGATGGCTATGAGCTGACATGTGGGTGTTGGGAATAAAACCAAGTCCTTTGGAAGAGCAATATATATTCTTAATTGCTGAGCCATCTCTCCAGGCCCTATGGGCATTATTATAATTTTTGTAATCATCACCTTGGTCAAAGATATAGTTGTTACTGGTAAATTTTTGTCAACTGATAAAATTTAAAGTTTTAAAATGTTAAAATGTTAAAATTTAGTATGTTTTTAAGCCACACAAAAATTCTAGAGATGAGATGGTAGAACAATGTTTTAATTGATTTAATTAACTAAGTTTTGTTTCTGGAGACACAGTCTTATTCTCTTGGTCAGGCTGGCCTGAAGCTCACACTGGTTTGTAAGTGTGGCAATCCTGCTTTAGCCTTTGGGAGTGCTGTAATTACAGGGCTGAGGAACTATGCCTGGCTGACAATGCTTTATTATTTTTTATTGACTGTAATTAATATAGTCATATGTCTGTATGTCTAAGTTCTTAAATTTCATCTTACCAAGAAGTTTCTAACTGATAGAGTTCCTATTGAGTGGGTTGTATGCTGAAGAGAGATCTTCAGTATTTGTTGACGTGAATCTGAACTGCGTGGTGACTTAGAATGATTGGTCCTGATAGTAATAGGAAGGTGGAATACTAGGAGAAAGATGTGCTGAATTATCTTGTACTGAGTGAATGCCATGCATTTAAACACATTCAGGTAAAAATAGTCAGCCTTCAAGCGTAAACCAAATACATTCTTCCTCCCATAAGATGCATTTGTCTTATCACGGTGACAGAAGAAACCAGATCCCTCCCCTCAGCAAATTCCTGTGGTTCTAGAAAAACACAATTTATGGTATCACAAGATGTATCTTGGTCTTCCTCTGTTCTTAGTACAAAACTCCTAAGATCCTGGAAACTGCAGATGTGATACTTTGTATGCTAATTAGTTGATTGGAAGATTCTGTTAGCTTCAGGTCAGCTGGTCATTGAAAGGCTTGAAGCAGGATTAGAGGTGTTGGACTTTTAGCCTTGTCCCTCATCCTTTAGAGCAGTGATTCTCAGCCTTCCTGGTGCTGCAACTCTACTACAGTTCCTCATGTGGTGGTGACCCACATCCATAAAATTATTTCATTGCTACTTTTTAACTGTAACTTTGCTACTGTTATGAATCACAATTTACATATTTGATATGCAGTGTTCTTAGGTAACCACTGTGAAAGAGTTGTTTGACCTCCAACAGGGTTATGACCCACAGGTTGAGAACCAGTGTGCTAGCCAGAGAAGATCTAAAGGTTAAATTGTCCCCAGTGGCCAATGATGTGATCAATCATGCCTATGTAATGAAGTCTCCATTAGACTCTCAAAGGATAGAGTTCATAAAGCTGAACATAAAGCATGAACATAAAGCTGGTTCCTGCACCAGGTCACACTGGAAGAAGGAAAGGGAGCTTCCTGCCTTTTCCCTCTACATCACTTCTTCAGCATCCTGTGTAATATCCTTCATGATGAACCAGTAAACATGTTTCACTGAGTTCTATATGCTGTTCTAGCAAATTAACTGACCCTGAGAAGTGGGACTGTGCTGTAGATCAGGAATGAGGCAAGCATCAAGCTCACAACTCACACAGAAAGCCAGGGGTCAGGAGCAGGCTTGGGGACTGAGGTCTCAAAAATGTGGGCTCTGACTCTATCTAGAATTGTCTTGGAGGCTTTCAGCTGATGTCTTCAGCTATAGCACTTGTCAAGTAGTGTATGTGTGCAAAATTCCCACACCTGGCATCCACAGAATGTTGTGAGAGAGTAGTGGGAGAAACTGAGTTTGACAGTTTGTTTCTTTGTGTCTTCAAATATATTAATTAGGGTTATACTAATTAAATGGCATGTATAGTGGCTTGAATACAAAATGACGTTACTGAAAAGGTGAGGATGTTCTTAGGTGACCGTGCTCCTTCACCTCACTTAGAAACTCAAGTGGTGAGACTTGCCACCGTGAGCCTGTGGCTTTCAACGTCGCCCTGGGTGCTTTCTCCACCACAGCTAAACAAGAGAAGAAAGGCACAGTGGAAGCATTGGCCCAAGAAGTGCCTATCACTTCTATTAACTTTCAGTTGCCTGGGATTCAGTTTCATAGCCCGAGGGAGCCTGGGAAGTGTCTACTTTGTGTTCATGATTAAAAATCAAGCATGTATTTGTTTCCTGTGGCTATTCAACTATTACCTGACCTGACTTCTAGAATTCTGATAAATATATTTATTTAAAGAGAAAAGAAAAAAGAAAGTTGGTGTTCATGCCTTTCTTCATAGTTCCCCCCAAATAAATGGAACACAGTGAATCAACTATATGCATGCATGCCTTTAGCACATACTCAGGATTGCTGGATACAGTTTCCATGTCTAGTACTTGTAATCAAAACATAAATTCCTAAGCTAACAAATAATTACAAAACAATTCTAGGGCAAGAAAAATAAGCTCACCTAGCATGGTGGCACATGCCTGTAATCCCAGCACTCAGGAGGCAGAGGCAGGTGGATCTCTGTGAATTTGAGACCAGGCTGGTCTACAAACGGAGTCTAGGACAGCCAAGGCTACATGTAGAAACCCTTTCAAAAGAGAGAAAGAAAGAAAGAAAGAAAGAAAGAAAGAAAGAAAGAAAGAAAGAAA